>LT727966.1:0-27714 GCA_900157175.1 Oithona nana
AGCTCGCTTCGCTCGCAATGTTGAATGAGACTTTTTCTGTGATTTTCAAACACCGTGATCTTACTTGCTCTTCCGACTGCTTATTGTCCTTAGGCACTCACTTATTTGACTATGTGAAAAATCTCACTTGAACATTAGCAAACCCAAAGGCAAATAATCGTCGCAATGTTATATATCCAAAGACGTTTACCTGATAGAGAAACTCTTCGAAAATAACAAAAAATGTTTTGCAAGTGTAAGCTATTATTGCACTAGTCAATTATTTCTCTCTTGACGTCAGACACATTGTTTGAAAATTATCAAAAAAGTCTCATCATTTTGCAACATTTGTCAGGGTGACTTATGCTGAATTCATCTACCCCGAATTTCAAAAAGTCGCACTTGCCCATTCAGCCGCCGCTCAGCTAGACTGCACAGAAGCGGCTGAATGGGCAAGTGCGACTTTTTGAAATTCGGGGTAGATGAATTCAGCAAAAATGTAAATGTAGCTCGCTTCGCTCGCAATGTTGAATGAGACTTTTTTGTGAATTTCAAACACCGTGCTTTTCCCCTCAAAGCATACAAAGAATAACGATTCATGAAAAATGACGACATTTTCAGTCATAAGTTCCCGTAAGATTTCCTCTCAAGCCATGTCTCATTTTCGATCCGCATTCCTCCGAATTTGTTAGACAAAGGAAACGAACTCTTCTTCGTTCGTTCTCGGAGTAGAGATTTCAGAGTCTAGACATGCGATGAGCTTTCTTTTAGTACTACGAGTTCACCTTGTCTCTACCGTCCTTGATTTTAGCACAAGGGTAGTTTGAGTGCAGTTGCATGCGGCAGCTAGAACGGCTAGCCAAAGTTCGCCAGCGCAACTTCGAGGAGCAGCGCTCAGAGCAGTTTTCAAGCTGCTCCGCTGCTACACAAAGTTCGTTTCGTAGGCGTAGTAAACCCTAGGGTAGATGGAGCTAAAAGCTGCATGTCTGATGCGCGGCCGTCGCCTCGCGCGACGCCTCGCCGCCCTTCCAAGCGAAGCCAATTTTTGGCGAAAAAAAATCATTTGGTTCTTAGGAGAGTGTGTGCGTATTTTGGCTAGATGGCGCGCCCAATTCGCCAATTCGCGAGCTCGCGAATTTTGGCTACAGGCAAGGGAGGAATTGGGGGGTTGGGAGGGGGAAGAAATGTTCTTTGTTGGAACGCATCTCTTGCATTGAAGTTGTCCGGAACAATCACTATGGGAATTTCCGTAAAGATGGTTTTGTGGTTAGAGTTTTTCATGGTTTTCCTTGTTAGCAAAAACTTGGAAAATGAAGATGCATTTGAAGAATGACACTTGGTTTATCCTAATGCACGAAAAATGTTTGAAAATGTTTTAAAGAATGAATGCGGAATTCGGAAGAGCTTTGGATATAGAAAAATTAATAGGCTAATTATCGAAAGGAAGGATTTCGTATATAAAAAAAAACTTCTGAGAATTGATGGATTATTTATGCTACTGCAATTAATTAGTAGAAAAAAAATAATTGCCAAAGAGAATGAACGGATTCATTATTCTATCACAAAAAGAGACAGAAGTTGCAATAAAGTAAAACTTTTTTTTTCCTTTTTGAGACAAGCACTCACAATAGTCACAAAAAAGTCTGATGATCAAAAAAAGGAAAAGACTAATTGACAACCTCTTCTCAAAAACAGCTTTTGCCAATTATGGCGAATTATAAAAAAAAAGTTGCACCTGTTGTGTTATAAAGGAATTACTTCAGTGGTGGAAAATGGCTTTCTAAAAAGGGCCTCATAGGCAAAAGGAGCGTTAAAGTTTCCAATCTTAAAACTGATTTTTATGCTTTCAAATACAGGGTGCCGACAAAGTTTTCGACCAAGATTACTATCAAATATTGTCCTAATACTTATTTCACACCCTGTAAGGGTAACATGGAGAAAGCTCTTCGAGAACTAATGTTGTTCCGGACACAATTTTCTGATTGCTAAACAGGCGGTTCCTAACAGAACTAAAACAAATAATCAATATTTGAACTTTAAAAGATTTTTTTTTTTAAAAAAAAGTTTTTGGCGGGATTTGAACCTTGGCCGTTTTGATGGAAGTTTAGCGGTTTGTTCTACAAAAAAGATTTTGCGGAGGACTCGCATCGCGAACTCAGTTGTGCTGCTGCCCAAATGATCGTAGCTTGGGCTACTTTTGAAGCTGAAGCAGCTAAGCTCTCGCCTGCCCGGCGGACTACTCAGCCTGTCTCAGCCGCTATCAGCGCAACTGCAACAAATGGCAGCTGTTCTTTGCGAAAAAAAAAATTCGCGCATCGGCAACAATTTTCAGTACAGTGATCATAGTCGACCGAGAAACATACTCTCGCTAGGCTTGAAAAAAAAAAGAAAATTTTCTTGTCTTTTGCAACACTGTGCAACAAGTATCCAGACTACTGCTGAGAAAACGAAGAAAAGTCTAATACTAAAGGGTAAGCCTAGGGATTTTCTCAATTTCTCTATTAGTAGTTGACCTCAAAGTGTCAACATAAATAAGGACAAAAGCACTTTGGACATCACTGCAGTAAACTCATATTTATGATTTCCTATATTGAATGTTTATCCAGTACATCCGGTATTTTGGCAAATTTTTCTAAAAAAAGTGTTCCTAAAAGTCGTGAAATAGAAGCAAAAAATTGTACTTTTCTGACGGATAAGCAACTTTCTAGGAGCGAAGTAGGCTACAGCCGGAAGGCCCCATAAGCAATTTACAAGAAATGCTTGAAAACTTTGTCTGCGCCCTGTAGAAATATAGAAGCAAAAAGTTTGAAACTTTTCAAATTATAAGCGCGAGCAAAGGTTTAAAAGTTTGAAAATCTAAGAATCTTGAAAATCTTGACTAAAATTGTGAAAGAACAACAACAAGACCAAAACTTTAAAGATGTAGAAGCGCGAGCAGCTTGAGCTCGCGCTTAAAAGTGTTAATGAAAATGATGTCTTTATTTGTCTCGTTTTATGAGTGTTTGTAATTGTGCACGATTCTCATGTACCTAAGTAGTTCTACCTCAAAGTAGTGTTATGAGACACTGCAAACTTTTTATCAGATTTATCTGATTTTCAAGTCATTTGCAAAAGCTTCATGTCGTTTACCTCAGTAATACGTGCTAGATTTCTTAGATCTACTCACTCTAAAAACCTTCGCAAATGTCGTAATTTCCATGAAATCAAGGAAATGCAGCAGCTTTGCCAATGCAGTAGTACTTCTACCTTTTCGTCAAGCATGCAAAACCAGTCAAACGCATCATTTATTTCGCGAAAGAAAAGTGATCAAAGTATATAATGTAAAGTGAACAACCGGGTCAAAGATCAAACTCTAAAGGCTGGAAAGTTTGGTAGATTCTAAAGTTTCAAATCTAGAGAATCACCAAACCTAACGTCACCTAACTTTTTGAGCTTGTAAAAATTGCAATAATCGTAAAAAAGTTTAATTAGATTGGTTCCCTCAGCCCTTCGGGCCTCCATCGCTCTATTTTTGATATGAATACAATTGAAGTAAAATATTAAAAATTGTATATTCAAAGAAATCGGTGATTCATAACACTTTGTCATAGAGAAATCGGACAAAATCGGGATATCGTAAAACTATTGTAATAAACACCCTCTAACCATATTTTTTACTTACTTTTAAATGTTGTTTGACATGTAAAAACATTCGCAAGAGCTTGCGAGAGAGATGCTAAAAAAAGTGCATTCCATTGAAAGAAAACGGCTTCTACCGACTTCAGGACAAAAATCTTTAAGGGGGTCTGCTGCTTGGCGGGCATCCCGAAAACAGTGTATTATTGGCCTCACCAACAACTCAAAGTGATTGAATTGTCCTAAGAAAAATCTCCTGTTTTTTACCATTTTTTTTTTCACGCCCGGTTTCACGCAAACTCAATTTTTGGATAACTAACTTTGTTCGTTTGAGAAAAAAATGAGACAAGTCTCGTTTTTTTTCGAGGTCCATAATGCATGAGAAAGTTTAAGGATGACTTTCATTGATGATGCGTTTGAAAAACGCAGTTGTGCAGTTCAGCGGGAGGAGTAAACGAAGTTTTTCAAGTCGGCCTGTCGCGCGGCGAGTCGCGGTCACCCCCACCTCCTCCTCTTCAACTGAACTCGCCCTTCCTCCCTTGGCTTGCAGCTCAAAAACTTGAATTTTTACCAGAAATTCGGCGGTAATTGCGCTCCTCTCGACTTTTCAATAGATCTTTTGTCAATGAGCCTATTCGAGCAACGCTCTTCTTTAGAATTCAAAGCGCCAGCTCAATTCCTGTAATTTGGTCACAGTGGTGGAAAATGACTCAATACAGTCTCATTTTTCATAGCTTCCAAAATATTTCAATTTTTTTTCTTACAAGAAAAACTGATTGGATGGCGATTTCGCGATTTTCTCCGATTTTGGATTTCAGATTTCTTAGTATATTTTGGCCTTTAAAAATCGGAAAATGATTATGGCAAAATGAAACTTTTTAAAGTCATTTTCAAACACTGCAAAGAAGAGCGCGCAGTTGGGGAGGAGATTGGCATATTTGGTAAAAATGTTAGAAATGAGCGAAATTCAGCAAATGAAATATGATATGAGTCAAAAAGAAGCATACTTTAACTGTCTGTTGCATTTTTTCTAAGCAATGGGTCACTTTATTTCATACCTGAATTATATCAAATTTTTTCCCTCTTGAAATGTTAGAAATGCATCTTATGTGTCATTGTGCCCATTTTGTTGCTCAGATTTATGAGTGAAACTTACTTCTTCTTCTTGAAGTACTACCAGTTTTTTTTTTGACCGCGAGATCTAGTAGTCGCAAAGCAAAGTTGTTACAACACTGAGCAAAAGCATCCAAAAATGCAGCTCTGCATTAGGTCACAATGCAACCGGATCACTAGCTGACCAGTTTTTCAAAGGGGTACACTGCTTGGTTTCAAAAGCTTAGTTAGATGCCGCTTTTTTTGCTAAGAGAAAAGAATGTAACGGTAGGTCAAGTCACTTTGCTTTGAAATGCTTTACCTGATGATGAATCCAGGCTAAACAATAAAATTAACTAAAAATAGGTAGATAGCGTTAATGTATAAAGTTTTCCGATTTTGGCCGATTTATGGCAATATGTCATTTTGTTGCTATTCAGATTTCAGACAGGCTTCACAAGCCGTTATGAACACCACCGAGAACAGACACTAAATGACAGCGCCGTTGAGCAATAAAACGTTGACGAATTCAAATAGACTTCTACTACTTTTAGGGTGAGCCAACCTTTTCAGATCAAGCTGCTGACTGGAACTACTTTTCGATTTGAAAATATATCAAAGCTTCAGTGCCAAATATTACCCAAGAAAAAGTTTTCCGATTTTGGCCGATTTATGGCAATATGTCAAGTGTTTTGCTTCCTCAACCCTTCGGGCCTCGACAACTCCGCTTTAGATAACTTTCATAGTTTTCAGCATAAAATATACAAAGTTGTTTACATAATCTAAATCCTAATCTGAAACAGTTTGCCATAGAGAAATCGGAGAAAATCGGGAAATCGAGAAAGGCTATTCAAAAACGCCATCTAGTCATTTTTTTGGAAAACTGTTCAATTTTCCGTTTAATCGACAATAACTTAATCAGCGAGTATTTATGAATTCAAAATCAAGCTGGGCCGAGGACTTTATCTGTAAAAATCTAGTCAGCCTAGTACAGGAACTTGTTTAATTACTCTTTGGCTACGAGAAGCAACAAAAATTCTCCATTTTATGACTTTCTGAAGAAATAGTCTCTTCTTTTCACTTCTTCTCAGTAGGTGATTTAAAATGTTTTGAAACTCACAGCAGAGAGAATTTTGCAGTCAACTGCAGTCTTAGAAAACCTGTTTCTAGGCGAAGCAGAGAAGTCATCAGACTTGATCCTTGAAAATCTTGTTTGGCAAGAGAGATAAAAAAAATATCTTCGGACTTTTTTTTCATTCAGAGTTAGAGTCAGAGAGAGACTTGATATCTGACAAGTTTCACCTTGGAATGGAGCAAGAGTTACCAGCAGCAGAAGGAGGAACGCTGCTGCTCTAAAGCCAAGGAGGAAATGCACTTTTGTCTTATCACTGATCCACACCACTTTGGCCGAATTTCGCTTTTGGGCCCATAATAGTACTATCAAGATAGCAGAAAAGAGGATTTCACAGTGGGTAAAACGAAACAAAAATGTATCATTGGGCATTAATTCGAGCGAAGCGAGCTATAATATAAATTGTTTCCTCAAAGAAATCGGAAATAGGAAATAGTTTGTCATAAAGAAATCGGTCAAAATCGGGAAATCGGGAAACTCTATTCATAAACGCCATCTAGTCATTTTTTGTATTTTTGGTGTTTCTGAGTCATTTGGGCCGAATTCGGCTTTTGAACCTANATATAAATTGTTTCCTCAAAGAAATCGGAAATTGGGAATAGTTTGTCATAAAGAAATCGGACAAAATCAGGAAACTCTATTCATAAACGCCATCTAGTCATTTTTTGTATTTTTGATGTTTCTGAGCCATTTGGGCCGAATTCGGCTTTTGAACCTAAAGTAGAACTTTCCAAATTGCTGAAATAAGATTCGCACAGTGGGTGAAAACTAAAAAAACATGTCCCACATTTGTCTGCCTCACATAACATGCAGTTCAAACTGCAAAATTCTTGTTTTTCAAGTCATTTTTTTGGCAAGGGTAAATATTTGTGCAGCACAGAAGAAATCTTCTCATCAGTTTTACAAACATGGACAAAAGTTTCATTTTTACAGTGGTTGAAAATTACTTTAAAAAAATTCAACTTTTTTTTCTTATTTTGACAATTTTTTTACAGAAGAACCCTGGAAGTATGTAAATTAGAAAGCTCTGCTGCTTTTCTACGAAATGTAGTAATCTAAGTCTTGTTGCGGTTTTTAGCCTGACGTCACAAGTAAAAAAAAAAGTAGGCTTCAGCAGTTCAGCTGCATTTCATTGCAACTGCATCGTGACTTTTATAGTTACACACCTAGAAAGTCATGTGACATATGATCTTTGCTGGGACAGTATCTTTGTGATAAATCAGGCCAAGTCTTCTCTGCGCCTCTGGATTTTACAGTCACTAACAAATTGCATCTGACCCTCCATTGTTACTTCAATGCTACTTCACAAAAAAAAGATAGGGATAAAATGTGCAATATTTCAATCATGCCTACCTCATCACTACATTCCCCAGTTGCATCCACAGTGGGTACTTTGACTCAAAAGTAGCTCACCAAAAAAAATCATTATTTTTGTTTAGTCCGATTTTTTGGCGTTGAAATTCAAAGTTTCAATGATTTAGAAAATTTGATTGGTATCTTATTGTATTTTGGCGCGAAAAATTCAAACTTTTCGAGATTTTTTGGAATATATGTGATTGATTAGTGACTTTTACCATGAAAATTGACACTTTTTGACATCTTAGTAAATCTTTGGCTTGAAAATTCAAACCTATTTTTTACGAATTTTGACAATTTTGAAACTTTTGCACCTTAAAAACGATTTTCAAACCACTGCGGATTGTGAAACTATAAAAAAAATCTAGGTTTGTCAGAAGAACAATATGTTGAAGCAGCTTCGAATAAATTCAAGAAATGTGAAACTTGATTGTTCGCTACTGCTGCTGCCTCCTGCAGTAGTTGTTCTTCGCAGAGTTGCATCCACAGTGGATACTTTGACTCAAAAATGGCTCACCAAAAAATCAAGGAAAAAATAATCATTTTTGTTTCATTCGATTTTTTGGCGTTGAAATTCAAAGTTTCAATGATTTAGGAAATTGGATAACTTATTGTATTTTGGCGCGAAAAGTCAAACTTTTCGAGATTTTTTGGATTTATGATTTATCAGTGATATTTTTTACCATGAAAATTGACACTTTTTGACATTTTAAAAAGTTAATTTTGTAATAAATCTTTGGCTTGAAAATTCAAACTTATTTTTTACGAATTTTGAAACTTTTGCACCCTAAAAACGATTCTCAAACCGCTGCAGATTGTGAAACTATAAAAAATCTAGGTATGTTGAAGTAGCTTCGAATAAATTCAAGAAATGTGAAACTTGATTGTTCGCTACTGCTGCCTGCAGTAGTTGTTCTTCGCAGAATTTCTAGACATGTTGCAGATCTAATTGCTTCCTTAATGACTTTTTTAGCTGTCTGGAGTTCTTACTACTGCTTTTATTAGACTTAGAGATGAAGCTTGAAGAGAAGGAATGGAACCACAAAAGTGGACTTTTTGAAGTCAGGTTCTTTTTCTTCCTGACTCTTTAGTTCCAAGCGCAAAAATGCTTTTCTTCACACTATACATTGCAATAATGCAGAGTTATTAGCGCTTGTGGTTCCACCACAGCTGTGTGAAATTGCTGTTTTGGACTCCTTTTAACGTCATAACTTAAAATTCTCAATGAGGTACTTTATTCTAGAGTTTGCTTCTAAAAAACCTGTTTACCTACTTTGTTTATCTAGTTTACTTTTTGATAAGACTCTGCAGCAGAGAAGTGATTTCTCCCATGAATTTTTCACTTTCTATTCAGGGAGGAGTTCAGACAGATTATTCGTCGGCTCTAAAAAATGCATTTACTACTGCGAAACTGAATTAATCACTTTTTTTCTCGAGGATCATCGAGCGTATTTCTGATGCATCAATGCAGTAGCCACGTCTACTCCTGACGCATAGGAAAACGAGTATAAATTCCAAGTAGAGAAGCTGATTTGACAGAAAAATAGGGAAATGCAGTTTTGACATATACTTTGAATTTTCGCGCCTAAAGACTTTTAAGACTTTTCTTGACTAAATTCAAGTTCATTGACAAAGTGCAGTCCAGGGGTAGTTTGGGTAGTTTTCGAGGTAGTAGGCATGCAAAGATGCATCATCAGGAGCTAGCACTACTAAGTATAAGGCTAGGTTAGCGTCATCTAGTATAGTACTTGTGCGTCAAATGTGCATTAAGTGCATCAATTGGCCGATGCTGCTTGGCAAATAGAGTTTTGATATCCTAAGTGCACATTTCTGTGGTTTGACACCGTCTGCCTTTTGTCTGATCTTTTTTCTCTCTCTTTTGCAGAAGAACGAAGAAGAAGAAGGAGCCTTAGAAAGCACTACTACTACTTCTACGGTTTTTAAGGGAAGAAGAATCTTTCTTGGGAAGAAGTAAAGAAGAAGAAAGCAGCAGCCGGACTGCATTGATGCACTACTACAGTAGTTCTAGGCTACAAAGTCGGCCTCCTCCGAAAGCTTAGTGGAAATTGGGGCATCCCTACCAACTCTAAGGCGAAGCCGGGTTTCCAAGCCCTCGTAGTAAAAGAAGTGTGCATGATCCTTTCTAAAAGGGCTTTCTCCTAACGGCTGGCGGACGTCTTTGTCTTGTGCCAAATATTGCGCTCTGCAAAGACTTCGAACTAGTCTCTGCTGCGGCGCAAGAGCTCTCTCTCTCTCTCTGCCTTCGAGAAGCCTGGTGCATTTTGGCAAACGGGGAATCGCGAGACGCAAAGAAGTCCCGCCGTCGAAGACTACTCTACCCTCGAAGTAAGTCGGAGTCGGGCAGACGTGCACTCTAGCGCTCCTTGATGTGCACTCTACGTTGGCGAAAGCCCGACTGCCTGCAAGCCCAGAAGGGCTTGGGCTGAATTGGCAACTGCGAGCCCAAGTTTTTGGCCGACATTTTCCGAGGCCTTGAATGACGTCTTCGATGTTGGCAGCGCAGCCAACACAAGCGGCGAATGAAGCCGATCCAGCAGATCAGCGAGGCAACCCTGTGCAAAGAGACCACTCGGAGCCGAGTGCATCCTTTCGCCTTTCCAATACTATAACGAAAGCAGACCCGAGAAGTACACTAAGAGCAGCAGTAGCAACAACGGGGACCACCATAGCTGCAGAGTGCACTACGCCGAGTACTACTGGCCTCGTTTCCAGCCTGACATCCCAACAAGAGCCGGCACAATTCTACACAGTGCACCAACAACCGCCGTTGAGGTCACAACTTCATTCCAATACCAGTTCAACTACTACGAGAATACATCAAGAAGTGCAGAATATACACAACAGTCGAAACTTAACAGAAATGCAGCAAGCGGCAGACTACTTCAGGCCGTATCTGCATAACACATACCCCGTGGGGGCCGTGGGCGCCGCACACCACAACATGACCGCTGCCGCTTCCGGACCCACCGTTAACGCACCCACACCCATGTACCCCGTGGTACCACCCACGGGAGTTTCGGGGGTCTCGGCCTCCAGCCCCTACAGTCGGATCGGGGATTCGGCCGCTGCCATGGCTGCCGCCGAGGCCGTCAGAGCAGCTGCCGCCGCCGTGGCGGCCAACAACAACAGCCCAACCTACAAGGGCTACCAGGACTTTTATGCCAATAATAACTTGGAGCTGTCAAATTCCGTTACTACTCCTACTACGGTCAACGAGTCAGATAATAATCAAGTTTCCAGTGTTTCAACCAATTCTTCTGGAAGTTCAACTTCACAGCAATACCCTAACCAGTCACAGAGGATGTTTCCGGCACGCCCCCAGCCCACCCGGCCAGTGATGCTGGGTGGGCCCAATGCCTCACCCAAGCCTAAGATAGAAAGTATGCAACCACCCCCTTTGTCGCCTAGTACTAACGCTTCAAGTCTTACACCGCCACCTTCAGTGGTCACCCATCACCACCGATCTCAAAATAATACTATTACACCACAACAGACACAGAAAGTTCAGTCAACGCCGAGCAGCTTAGGATCCTCAGCCGCCCTCTACCGGGATAAGTTGGGCTTGAATAGTCCCAACAACAACAATAGCACCACGCCCCCCACCATCACTCCGGCTTCGCCAGCCACCACTGATGGGGGCGGAAGCCAATCGGGGGCGGGAGGACAGTCAAGACGGCCATCGGGCAACAACAACCCCAAGTACCGATACCCTTCAGGCCCCTCCTCTAATTCCTCCCCACCTCCCCCAGCCACGCCTTCGTCAGCTATGAGCTCACGGGAAGGCACGCCCCTGCCCCCCAGTCAGCGACAAGAGGACGGCAGTGCCCCACCCAACGTGGATATTTCTCGAGTGCAAATTGCCGAAGGTGACATCAAACGTGAGAATTCTCAGTCATCGTCAGATGTGAATATGACTCCAGTCTCGCAACCAAGTTCAGTTTCAAACTCTTCGGTGGCGGGGCAAAATGGATCAGGTTCAGCAGGCCCCTCTTCGGGGCATAGTCTTGGGCAAGGGCAACAGCAGTTTTATTCTCCCGCCACCTCAACCTCTTCCCCTCCGTTCTCTGCTCAATATCCGTACCTTGCTCAGCATCAGCAACAACATCATCATATGGCCGCGGCCTCAGCCTGGCCTCAACCCCACAATTACTACAGTTCACCACTAGATGGCACCAACAACAATTTGATGGCCGTTCGAAGTCTACAGGATGGATTACGAACCCAATCTAGTTTAATGGGCGGATACAATTATGACCACCAGGGGGCGGCAGCCGCCTCCGCCTACCAATACGGCACAATACATCACTACAGCGATCATACAGCTCAACAAATGGGATCGACAACCGCGGGGGTCGGAAGACACTCCACTGCATCTACTGTAGCGGCCGCCGCCGCGGCAGTGGGTGTGGGTCGGGGTCGGGGTCACCACCACAGTGGCGGCAGCGGTAATGGGGTCAAAATAGGGCGGCGTCCCGCCCATCTGCCCAAAGTGCTCAAGTTCCAAGACAAGACTTTGCCCCCGGGTTGGGTTCGTAAGCTGAAATGTCGGAAGCACGGAAAGCAGGCGGGCCGATGGGACGTTTACATATACAGCCCCTGCGGGGTCAAATTTGCCTCCAAGAAGAAATTGAAGGCCTTTTTCGAAAAGAACAACCTCAATTATGACATTGAAGAGTTTGATTTCACACCCTACGGCCGACACACAGATAGCTCCAGCTCTAGAACCAGTAATGCCACCAATGCCACACGACACAACTCCTCGGGGTCGACGGGGTCAGAAGGCACCCACACGGGCGGAAGCCCCGCCTCCCTGCATAACTACAGTCCCACCCACCACCACGCCCTTCACTCATCTCTGTCAGCCGCCGCTGCTGCTTCCGCTTCGGCCTCAACCTCTTCAGCCTCTAGTTACATGCCCCCTAGCATGATGACCGCCAACAGTTACGTATCCGCCAACAGCGGGGTAGCCGTGGGCGTGTCCTCAGCGGGCCAATCAGCCTCAGGCACCGGTCAGAACTCCGATTTTCCCAGTTTCCCGGCATTTGACCCCTTGATGGAAAATCCTCCCAATGCCAGCGTTACCGACGTGCCCCCCAGTTCCACCTCCAGTGGCGGCCCGGGGGCGGGAGCCGACTTCAGCAGCGTAGCCTCCAATTTAGTGGCGGCCTCTAACCTGAGCGTTGCGGGTTCTAGCAGTGAATTTTTCCCGGCGGAAATGGCTGAGATCTTGGGCCAGCCTACGGTAACTAGCACATTGGCCAACGGGCTGACGGGATCGGCCTTTGGGCCGCCCCATGGTCTGGCCTCGGATTACTCTGATCTCAACCGCTCGTTGCACCAGGCCTCGAGCCATCTACATCCTCTTTCCAACTTGAGCATGGAAAGCCGGGCCAGCACGGAAGAAGAGTCCGAAGAGATGAATTCCCGGGACAAAGTCTCTTCATCGGGAATTTCCAAGGCCTTTCGGGCCTTGAACGACTTTGGAAATGTCTACAGCAACTACGACTAGATCTCTATTAGGATATAGGCTTGCTTTAGTGCTTCTGTAAACCTGAGCTCTGACACTATGGTCATGGGTTCAGAGATAGGCAAAAAACAAAACAAAATGGTCACACACATATTGGCATGATCAGAAATCAAACCTTGTAAACCTTTTCCTCCCGCAGTGTGTTCACACTTTTTCATTTCATTTTTGGGCCCCTTTCATACAGTGTAGCTTATCATCAATAATTAATTGCCATCATCAATTCTATCATTTTGGTCTTCATTTTCTGGTTTTTATTTCTTTAAAAGAAAGAGTTCAAAAACATCAAATGTTTGGCTCTCATACCCCCAAGTACATCAAAAAGTTAAAAGAAGTTTAAAAACAAAACCCAACACATGCGACCCTAAAAATGTGTATACAAAAAAGTGTAAATTTTTCCATATTGGCTGTGCATTTTGAAATTTGAGTGTGATATATTTTTTTGACAAATGGGGACAGCTGATGCTCCAAAACCTTTTTCTTCTCTCAGTTACCCCCCATAATAATGAAAACAAAAATTGAAATGTCCCTTTGCTCTAACAGATCGAAAAAAGTAACCCTTGCCCTAGAAAATTGCTCATTGAAATAAAATCTGAAAAAAACATTTTTGCTAACTAAAGATCCATTTAAAATTTGGGCCCAAAAGATTCCCGCCAACCACCACCACCCCCGCACAGTGCACTCTGACCCATTTTTAGAAAAAAAAAGTCCCCAAGAGTGCCTAAAAGTGAGTCCCTCTATTAAACGAGTGCACTGTGCTTCCTCATTTTTGAGTAGAAAAACTGCCACTATGTACTACTACAACTTTTATTGTAAATAAGCTTTTTTTGGGAAAATTTGATTTGACCATAATTCTGACTTGCGAGTTGTGACTCAAGACTTCCAACAACAACAACAACATTTTTTTGATTATCAGCAAACCAAACACAAAATGCAAATTGATGGATGAAAAGCTAAGAAATAACTTGTGAAATTACAAAGCAGCAAAAAGTTTCAAAGCTTTGCAAAAATCGAGCTTCAGCTAAAGAAATCAAGCTATTACTACTTCTATTACTAAAAAGCTGCGCCTCTATTCTCTTTGTGGGGCCGCTTTTTTTCCGAAAAACCTCTTCTGCTGTCTGTATCCAATATTAGTTTGATCAAAACAGGAAAAAATATGTATCTTACTACTACTGTCGTCCTCCCCCCTCAATGATTATTACATCTATACCCTGAAAAAGCAAATTTGAAATTGCCACCTCTGTCACCACTGTGTCACCTACTCACACTAAGAATTTACTGTATTACTACATGATAAAGCAAAAAAACTACATTGAAAATGTACCAACAACGATGATTGTGTGTCATGACTACTACTACTACTACTCTTCTCGATTTAGGGATTCTATTTTATTCCATACAAGTGGGCACTTTAAACAACTACTAAAAGGAAAAGTTAAAAAAAAAAGCAAATTTTTTATGGTGGTAATTATTGTCTGTGTCAATCGCGCATCATGAATACCCCGAATTCCCCCAGAATAAAAGCCGCCAGCAAAGCATACACACCACAGTGTCCAAAAATACTACCGCAGGGATTATTATTATTACCATGATTTTACCTTTAAAGTGTAGAAATGACTCGAGCGGAAA
The DNA here is from genome assembly GCA_900157175.1 of Oithona nana. Classification (NCBI taxonomy): domain Eukaryota; kingdom Metazoa; phylum Arthropoda; class Copepoda; order Cyclopoida; family Oithonidae; genus Oithona; species Oithona nana. The sequence goes on from LT727966.1 coordinate 14,349, forward strand.
CAACCGAAAAGAAAATAAAGCAAGCATTATTATAAAAAAATCATCATCATCTTCTCGTCTTTTTTTATTCGTTATAGTTCATCTGAAATGAAAATTGGAGAAGAATCGGTCAAAATCGGAAAAGGATTTTTTAAACGCCATCTCACCATTTTCTCCACTTTGATTGACATAGTTGACGAAATATTCTTAGAAGTCTCAAAATGATTGAATTTTCGCGCCAAAATTCAACAAGGACAACAAATTTGTAAATGAGACACCTTTTAATATTGCACATGGATTTTGAATTTTCATGCCAAAGTGTCAAAAATGGAGTCCAAACATGTCAGAAGCTTCAGGAACCTTGAGGTCTTTTAAGTTAGAGAGCCTCAGCGCAGCACTCCTAATTTGGATCTAAAAGAGCATAAAAATGCGCTGCCTAATTAAGTTCAGAACTCTGAGTAGAAGTTTAACCATAATTTGAAAAAGGTGCTCATAAAGTCCTCTACTACTACATATAGTACACATTTTCTTTCAAGGATTTGCAGCAAGGGAAACTGCATTCCATTTTTGGGCAGCTTTGGGCTTAGAATATTTGACCTAAGGGACTAATCTTGCCATATGCAATTGCTCAGGAACCATTGCCAACGCAAAGGCCGGCCGCGGCGGCTGCAATAGCAGCATGAAATTGCAGAAAACTCCCATAAATCTTGACACCACCGCAAAAAAGAGACCCCAAAAACCGCCCAAGTCCTCTATTTCAATAATTAGAACTCTTACACAAAATTATGGACTACATCGGCACAGTGGTTAAAAATCATAATGGACTCGGATTTTGGCACCATTGTTTGAAAATAACTCAAAATTTTGGCATTTTCCACCAATTTCTATCCCATTTTAAGTGACCTGGTAACACTGTTTGACCGCAAGCTTCAGTTTTTCAAAAAAAAAACTCGCCAAAATGACCATTAATGGAATTTTTAATGTAGCTCGCTTCGCTCGCAATGTAAGTAAATGAGACTTTTTGATTGATTTTTCGACTACTGTGATAATCTTACTGGGAGGGAGACACCCAAAACTCCAGTTTGGAAAATTATGCATTTTTGCACTATTGCAACAAAACCCACTAAAGGCCCATTACTCATGACGTATTCTATTTCAGTTGGGCATGAAATTCTAATGCATGAGAAAACAGTCACCACTAGCAGCAGAAGAGTTCCTCACGAAGATTGATGATGAACGCAGTTCAGACTACTCACAGTTACTTTTTCTTCCTCTTCCCGGCGCTGCCGTTTAACTTCTACTTCATGTGTACTAGACGATTCTACTTGCAGTCTGAATTGCCTTTAGACTTGACTAAAAAATAATGGAGAAGAAAACTTGGCAAACTTTGCCAGAAAATACTGCAGTTCAGGTCACGTGGAACATTTGAAAATGTATTTTTTAAAGAAAATATGGCTTAACACAGTGTATGAAAATCGTACCTAAAAGTCTCGTTTTCTAAAGTCTCATTCAACATTTTTGCGAGCGAAGCGAGCTACGTTTACATTTTGAGTGGACAAAAGTTAATTAAAAATGCCAAAAAAAACGGTCCATTTTGGCGAGTTTTTGAAAACCTGAATCTTGCGGTCAAACAGTGCTGCCAGACAGGTCAATTTTAATAGGACAAAAATTGGTGGAAAATGCCAAAATTTTCCTCCATTGTGTCGTCATATGCATGGTACATTATCGTATGCAAATGAAGCAATAAATCAAAATGTGATATTCAGCAACTCTCTATTCACTTGCTGTTGCAATAGAGGTGCATTAACTAGCACTTCTCGGTTGCTGCTATTTTTTGCAAAATTACCATGATTCTAAGCGTGAGCGTGAAAAGACGCAGCCAAGCTTAGAATGCGCGCATACTGCACTTGACAAAAATGTTGTTCAAGAGTTCATCTCAATTAGAATGATGAATGAATTGTCATGTTTTAGAGCCAAACAAAAAACCGACATTTTCCCCCCTTTAGAAGGAGCTGCACATCTTGGAATGCCAAGCTTCAGATGAGAGAGTGGATGCAATCTTAACCTTCATAATTGAATTCTTCTAGACTACAAAGAACGCAACGTCTAGTACTTAAGTCTTGGAAAACTAAATCAAAAGCACAAAAACTCATCATGGTGATGATCCACTACTTTTGTCATGCAAACTTCTTCTCGGCCCCGGATATATCAAAACGAAAGTCGGAAAACAATCATGTAAGGGCTGAGAAGAAGCAAAGAAAGACTGAGAAAGTCTTCTTAGCTAACTTTCTGCTGGCGCACATTGTTTGAAAAATACTCAAAATGTCGCATTTTCCCACCAGTTTTTGACCTTTTAAAACTGAGCTGTCTGGTAACACTGGTTATCAAAAACTCGTCAAAATGGTTCATTTTTGGCATTTTTAATTAACGATTCGCTCGCAATGTTGAATGAGACTTTTTCTGTGATTTTCAAACACCGTGCTGGCGGTGTCGACAGTTGTATTTTGCACAACAATTAGGGATTTGCGCAATAATACATACTACAGCAGTACTGCTAGATACTATTATTATTACTAGCCCATGGGACGAAGCAGACAATCCGAGGAAATTCCGGCGGGGATTGATTTTCATTATTCATAATGAGTTTCACACCCATACATTACATACACAGTGTTCCGTGATTTGGAAAAAAAAGTCTTAATTTTTGATTTCCCAATGCGTTGCTAACTCTACTCTAAAGTCTAAAGTGAAAACTATTGGCTTGAGAATTGTTCAATGCTTCTTGGCGTTGTAGTGGAACATTCTTGGCATTCTTTCGCAGCGGTCAATTCAAGTTTCATAAAGGGTTAGTGCACATGCATTCCCAGACTTCATCAGGAGATTAGAGATACCACGGGACGGGACGACAAAGCTACTTCTTCTTGACTTCTTTACAACAGCAAGCCTAACCTACCATCCATCTTCTATTTTGAGTACTAGTGCAAGATCTAGAGTTCTATAGGGTGTCCAAGCAAGTTCTGTATACGATACACAGCAATGTCAAAACTCAAAACCATACTTAATTACTTAGTAGGGTACTGAGTTTTACAACATGACACAGTGTTTGAAAATCTCCCAAAAGTCTCATTTTATATGAATCATTGCAAATGAAGGGGACTCAACGAACGTATGTTTTTGAATTTTCAATCTGCATCTAAACTAAAGAAAAAAAATTTTGGAATCTGATAAGCAGTATCATAATTTCTTCGAATTTGATAAGTACTCATTTCCTGTTAAAGAGTGAATTCCAAGATTTAAATTTTCTTTTTCTTTCTTCGAATTTGATAAATTCTCATTTCCTGTTTACAATTTGCCACAAAAATTCAAACATTTGAAAATATGTACAAAGATTCAAATGGGTATATCTAATTTGAAAATATGCACAAAGAGCTCGCTCCATTAAAGCTTAGTTTAAGAAAATAAAGCATTTGAAAATTCTTTCTTTATTCCTTTCTTCAAAATACATTCTCTAGTAGATGTAAGAGCCCTTTGGGCTTGCTTCAAATTCTCAGGACACAAGAGGGTGTAGTACCAAGCGGAAGAAGAAAGAAGGCTTTGCTCCTCTGATGTGTTTTTTTGCCAAGCCATTCTGCGCCTGCGCAGAACTTGGCGGGTTTTCGCAAGGAGCAGAAGGAGAGGAGCCTTGGGTGCATCATCTGGTGCAGTTGCACTGTACCAACTGCAGTTGGTTAAAGGCCGGCCTCCGAGGCCATGGAGGCCGCTGCCTAGCCTTTGCCTGGATCCTCCTTTTGCTTGGAACGAAATTCGCAAGGGCTTTCCAACAGCAGCAGCAGTCAAGACTGCAGCCTTCGTAGTACTACGAGCTCGTACAAACACCCACTGGGTGGTTCAAAGTTTGTAAAAGTTGTAGAGCAGAGAAGCAAGGAGGGTCATTTCCTTTCTAGGATAGTGGACAAATACTGTCAATCGCTGCTTTAAACGACCAGCAGCAGCAGCAGGGAAAAACACCTTCTTCAATCATCAATGCACAAAAAGGGACTTGACATTCTTTTTTTTTATTGGCTCATTTCATGACCCTTTAAAAATATTTGTTTTTTAAAGAGTGTCTTTTAGAACTGGTCACTCTGCTCGAAAATTGTTCTAGACAATTAAAAAAGCTAAAAGAAAATTGCTATAATGGCCTCGGAGGCTGTGGAAGTGGATCTGATCCTTACATCGCGTTGCTTGGACCATCAGAGATAGTTCCAAAGCAAAATACCAAAGCAAGTTTTTACGTTTCACTTGGTGACCTCGGAGGCCGCAAAGGTCGCCCTTTAAAAAGTATCGACCTCGTAAGCCCAGCCGCAGAGGTCGACCTCAAATAGTGTATAAGACGAACAACGATAATCATGAGTAGATATGCTACAACCCCAACCCTTAAAATTGTCAATATCCACGGCCTCTGAGGCCTCTGAGGTTACTTTTGGCAAGCTTAAAATCTAAACATTTTTTCCCAAATTTTTAGGAAGGCAATATCCTCTGCTCTCATAATGGCTTGACAAGAAAAGTGGCCTGGCTTTTGGTGGTAGCACTGCTAGTACTACTGTCCCACTTAGAAAGTTCTCTAACCGTTGAAGCAAAAGTGAAAGGCCCCTTTTTTCTGCCAGCTACTGCAGCTGCAGCAGCGGGGACTGCGACTGCAGTTTTGATGGTAGTAGAACGAGAGAGCTGGCTTGCTTGGTGGAAATCCTTGTTTTTTATCGGGTCCTTTGAGTCACTCTGTGCGCGAGATGCATTTAACTGGCCTTTGAATGGCTGCCTCGGAAGCGATGAGGCCCTAGCTACCGCCCTATCAGAACTTTCCAAAAGGCTTTCTCCTACTAGAAATGCGTAGTAGCACGTCATTCCCGCGTACGAGAAATGCAATTTTCTTCTAGCAAGACAGGCAGCCTCCTCCTCAGTAGTAGCGAGCGCTCTGGTGCAAAAAAGGCCCAGGCAACCAAGGCCCAAAGGCTGCACAAATGAGAACAGCAGAGATGCTACAAAGATGCTAAAAATTCAAGCTTAGTTGGATCTAAGGTGAGGTCTGCTCTTTAGGTACACCTAAAGATCTGACTTCTGAGTGTCCGGAGTACATGCATTTAAGTTCTCCGGATTAAAAAGCCGAAAATGTTACCTTTTGTGGTTGCTTTCTAATCTGTCCCTATGATTTAGATTTTTTTTAAATTAGTTCGTAAACGTGAACATGTCCGGAGTACCCAAGTCTCCGAATTAGAAAGCCGGAAAAGTAAGAATTGTGGTTGCTTTCTAATATTAAAAAGACTTTTTTGACATTTCCTAGATTGTGAATATTGCAGGTTTTTCTAGATTTTTTTTGGATACAAATTGGAGATTGGGATAGGCTGCTACTAAGTAGTAATAGTGGTTCAGTTTTACTACTAGGGAGTAGTAGCAAGGCTAGAGAGAGAGAGAGTGCATGTAGGCTAGATGGTGCTGGGGAGGAACTGCAGAAACGACCTTGAGTTGGCCAAAACGTGGAAGAGGTTTCACGTTTTTGCAACCAGCCAGAAAGGCATCAGCAGAGCTGCTAAGGAAGTACTACTACTGTAGTAAAGGCTCTGCTTTCAAAGCACTATAGAATACAGAAGGAGGAGGGGGAAGGCCTTACAATCCCTTACGTAAGAATGCACTTTACTCGCTCCAAACCCTTATAATGTAATACAGATTGACTACAAATCAAGTTTTTCAAGTTTGCCCAACTCGATTTAGTGGATATAGTGAAAGTGTATTTCACCGTCTGTATTTTGAATACATTTAAGTGTATCTACTCTACTTGTAAATCCAAATGTATTTTCAAATACATCCTTTGAAAACACTTTCAAAAAACACATCTGCTCAGCACAGTACTTGATAAATTTGCAAATATTTGTATTTTCGCGCCAAAAATAGTTCAAACTGCACTTGAAGAGAATGTGTAGTAATGTATTTTCATGATTTTGATGCCGTTTTAAAGTCTGAAAATCCCCTGTTTTTGAGAGTCTCGCTGAGGAGCTCTGAGAGCAAATAGAGAGAAAGAGGATTTTGCTCTTGGAAATTTCGCGGAGTAGTCGAGTCTGTAGTGGTGGTGGAAGATCAATAAGGCTTACACTACTGGACTGTCCCGTTTCCAAGACGTAGAAGACAAGCTTACATGCACCCTTTTCCGCCCATGAGAAGCAAGAAGAAGGAGGAGGCCAGGCAGCGTTGCTAGGCCAGCTACTCTCCATCCACTCTTGAAACTTTTGCGTATAGCAGCAAACACACCCTAGAAAGGGGCTCAGATCTGCATGCCAAGGACATTTTGAATCAACGATAAACATCTAATCAGGATTTTATCCCAAAATAGTGTTTTAAGCAATATTCCAAAGCTCGTAAATGTTAGGTGAAGTGAGTCTCACTGATGTAGAATACAATGATTGAGATTTAGAATTTCTATTTTGGCCGCTAGAGGCCGCTCTTTTACGTTGACAGAAGGAACCCCTCGTCCCTTAAAGGCCTCCTTCTCCAGCTAGTTGGCTCTCCCAACTCCTTGTACCACCACTGAAATTGAAGGCCAGTAAAATTGCATTTCCTAGGACAACAGCTCTTCACAACAACTTTGGGATACATCGACAAAAACTGATACAGAAGCTCACAGAAACAAACTTTGAAAACGTGAAAAAGACAAGTTTTCTACTTTTTTGCACAAGGAAAAAATCTTCTGAGGAGAAAACTTGTTGGGACAATTCACTTTAAATTGTCAATACAATACAAGAATTGTAAAATATTGCTTTAGACGTGTCCTGATGAATGATGAAACGAAAGATGACGTTTCTAACCTTTTTAACGAAGGTAAAACATACACAATCACTCTTGTACTGTTACGTAAACCTTTGTTGCCATGGTACTTTAGGGTCTAAAGCAGGAGTCAAAATTGCAGAGGCAAGAATGAGACTGCTGCATTATTGCAATGGGATAAGATTTGCTGCTTTGCGTAACTTTTTGCGCGGCGTTGTTGAGGTCGAGACGTTGTAAACAATCTTCTTCTTTTAATTGAACTTGAGGGCCTTCAGATCATCAACGCGAAACCTTAGCTCAAGTTTCCAATCACAGAGTGTAGAACTACAAATTACATATTTTGTCCAAGGAGAGTTAGGCAATTATTTTGAAACCTTAGTTTCTTTCATTTTTTGCTAAAGTTCAATTAATATTTCTGCTGCACGTGTTTGCTATCACTGAGCTCGATTGTTTTTGTTTACGAGATGGGTCGTGACCCACCCCAATTGCCAAATTCGAAACTGAGATAACAAAAAATAACAAAACAAAATTGCACTTGATGAAATGAAACAAGTTTTTTAAAGGGTATTTGGCAACAATTGAAGTCAAAATCTAAATCAAACCCCACACAAACGATAAAAATGAATAATACACTTGAAATAGTCATTCAGAAAAAGCCTCAAAAATGAAGACACATTTTTGAGCAATTTTCTAACTTCAGTTCAGAAAGAGAGAATCAGACAACTAAACGTCTTCCTCAAACTTTTTTGCATCTTTTTGAAAATTCAAAAGAGATGAAGAATTCAACTTTTTTATAGAAGATGTCAGTGTATTGAAGTTGCATTTTTCCTTTGAGAAGAAGCTCAAGCAAAGAAGTTTTTTCCCTAGCTGTTGCATATGATACACGAAATGTCAGAAATTGACCTTCTTTAGAAGTAGAAGAAGTTTTTCTTTTTGATGGATATGATCCTTTAGCTTTACTATATGTATCCATGCATTTTTTCCCAGCCTGCTTTCAAGCTTGAAACGTTGCCTAGATGGCTCTAGCAGCTACTCAGCTGTCCGAAATGAAGCAGCGGAAATATGAGGAGTCGAGTTCAACTTATTGACTTCTTTCGTGATCATCCACAGCGCAAAAGTGCACTCGACCTGGTGACAGGTTTGGACTTTCTTTTCCACTCAGTAGCTAGATTCGTTGAGGGAGAGAGCCCTTGAGACACAGTGATTGAAAATGACTCAAAAATGTCTTCTTTTACAAGATGTCATTATTACCCTCCACAGTACTAACATAGAAATTATTTTTCTCGAAAAACCAACGAGTGAAGTTTTTAAAATTGAGGCATTTTTTGTGGATTTTCCAACAATTTTGCAACCATCCTTCAATTCCCTTCTTCTTCTTCCCTAAACGAAGCCAATTCCAAGCCATTTTGGAATGGCACAAGGCCTTCACAATAGTTATGAAAGTAGTAGTGAAAAATCGATTATAGATACCAGATCACTTTGAAAATCAATAGTATTACAAAAGTAGACAACATGCGCTATGCAAATGCATTTTTCAAACTATTTTTTAAAGGTTCCTAATGCGTAGGAAGTAAAGAAACTTGCTTGAACACCTGGTACTGGAGATGTTTTTAGGTTCTAATGTGAATTTTTTTTTTTTGTTATTTCTGGCTATTGCCATGGCAGTAGCCAATAGTTGTAAAAAGTTATTAGGTGCATTTCTACTGGGCTCTTTTGGCGCTTTTTGATGGTCTTCCCTTTTTTAATGGTGTTTCTCTCTATGGATACCAACATGGAATATTACACAGAGTAGAGCAGGTGTGTATTTAGTTGGCTTTCAAAGATCCCATAGTTTCTGAAGGCTTGCATGCTTGAACTTCAGATTTGTAGTCCCATGGGAGGACTAGAGTTGTTGTTAGTGTGCAAATTGACTTTGTCCCTAAGCAAACTGAGCATGAGTACTACAGGCGATACACTTCTGTAGTGTATATGTATCCATTTCCTAGTAATGAAAAGCCGCTCCAGCTGACCCTAATAGTCCATAAACCCCGTTGTTCTTCAAGTAGGACATGCCTAATAAATCTCCCATTTCCCTTACTTATGTGGACCCACCCTAACTCTCCATCTACATCCATTTACTTTGGGGGTGTAATAAAAGCGATCAATTAGACCATCAAAAAATGAACAATTTTCGTCATTTGCCTTTGAAAATCACCATTTCTCTCAAGTCTAAGACCGCTAATCGCGGTCAAAAAAGTGTAAATTGTTTTTCGAATGTCGATTATTATTTTTTGGCAAAGTCCCTGGGATTATTTCTCTGATTTTGGCGACTCTATCTCCTCGTTACATTACAGTCATTCATTCTCATCTACTACATTGATGTTGTTGCGGAAATGGGATGCTGTTTCCTTTTATGAAACTGTCATCATTATTGGAACATAACTGGGAACTGGGTCTTCTCGTGTTCTAATAACCAAACCCTAAGTCAGCAGCCGTTGTCGCGATGTAAGAAGAAGAAGAAGACAAGGAAGAGCTTTCACTACCCCTTTGTGTCTTAGAAGAAAGCCTTGGTAGGCTTTTGGGTGCAATCAGGCTTCTGGCCTAACTAAAATTCGCCATTTTGTCATCAACTTCATTTTCCACAAAAATTCTGACCATTTTTTTTTTTCAAATTATGTTTCTGGTCGGAAAACTGATTTCGTATTTTAAAATGTAAACGCACGGCTGAAATTCTTCAAAAATGTGGATTTCCCACATATTTTAAAACTGACATTTTGCGCGCGAAAATTCAAATTTTTCTTATCAAGAATTGGTGTTTTTCCAAGTGGTAGACAGGAGACCTGCATTTGCAGCTTAGTCTGATGCAGCTGCACTCTGTGTCCTAGTCCGGAGGAGAGTCAACCGAGGCCCAGCGAGAGAAAGCCGGTTGTTCTCCTACTCCTCTGCTTGCTACTGCCCCAGTTTTTCCTGCTTCTACTACTAGAGCAGCCAAAGAAAATCGATCCCCTATTACCCCCTACACTCCCTTCTTCTTCTTCTTCTTTACGATAAGAGAACCAACAGCTTCCTTCTGCTCCTGCTTCCACATATCGACTTCATTAGCAAAAGCTATTTTGCCATCAACCAAGACGCAAAATATTTTGGTAGCCTTGATGTAATTGCAATAAAAAGATGAAAATACATATACATTTGAATTTTCGCGCTAAAAAAGTTATCCGAGTTTCACCTGCAAATTCTAATGTGTTATTATAGACAGAAATTCAAATACATTTTGTTGTAAAATAAACGTAGCTCGTAATTTCAAAACGTGAATAGTGAAGAAATGAATACTTTTCTTTCCTGTATGTAAGTAGTTGTATTTGAAAATGGATAGAGTGAAAAGGGAAAGAAAAGAGTGTGTTTTTAGTGCTTTAAAAAGTGATGCCAAAAATGGTGGTGACAGGTGTCACCCGCGCCTCCTCTTCTCTTTTTAGCGAGGCTGTAAGGAGATACAACGGATACAACAATACTTACACACTTTCCTATTAGAAAGGCTTTGATGTATTAGTGAAGGCTTTAACCTTCATTTTTGCACAAAAAGCACAGTGTGCTAATTACTAGAAATTGCAAAATTCATCCAAAAACTTCACTGTAAAACAGCCAACATGACAAAAAAAGTTTGAAAATTTTCAAACTATAAGCGCGAGCAAAGGTTAGAATTTTACAAATCTAAGAATTTTACAAATCTAAGAATTTTACAAATCTAAGAATTTTACAAATCTAAGAATTTTACAAATCTAAGAATTTTACAAATCTAAGAATTTTACAAATCTAAGAATTTTATTATTCCAAAAGAATAAAGTTATTCCAAAAGAATAAAATTGTTCCAGAAGAATAAGATTGTTCCAGAAGAATAAAATTGTTCCAATTTGACAAATTGTGAAAGAAGAACAACAACAACAAGATTTTTAAAGATGTAGAAGCGCGAGCAGCTATAGCTCGCGCTTAAAAATAAAGACGCTTTGCTCAGTCGGCCTTCGGCCTCCCTCGCTTTAGTTGAATGATTTTTTTTTGCTGCTACAAAGTAAGAAATCTGAGTCAATTTTCGATCAGAAGTGACGTTGTGAATGAGGTAGAAAACAGATCATCTTTGCCTTGCAGCTCCTCAGCAGCCTTGAACTTGAGGAGCGTCTTCTATTTTGGTTGTCTTCTTGAAGAAAAATGCTGGAAAACTGCATCTTCGGCTACTTCTCCGTGGCTTGATATCTTAGGTATCTGCTTCTCTAGTAGCACATGATAGTCATCTAACTCAAAAAAGATTTACAGTCAAACTGACTCAAGTCTTGAAAAATAACATATAAAAATCTAGGTCAATGCAAATGTTTTTTTGCGCTAGAAAAAGTGCTACTGCAGATGCATAATCCTACTTTCCAAAACAACTTATTAGCCAGCAATGTCAAGGTGTATTTAAAATACAGTCAATACAGCGCAAAGTTGCGTGCAATTTTTCAATAGGAAAAGAAGCAATAACAGAATAACAACTCTTCAAGAAATGGCAATAAAAAATCTACTTTTTCTTCTGGAGTATTTTTTGCCATTGTTTCTCAAATTGTTTTCTTCAAATCAGTGCGCAAAATTTGAATTTTCACGCCAAAATCATCATTGATTCAAATCTTGCTGAGTATTTTTCTTTGGCAATGTATCCCTCAAATCCGCAAATCCCCAAAAACCCTACTTACTCAAAGCTATTTTTAAACACTGTACTACCTTACTGCATCTTCTCATCATCACATGTCCATCACTTCAGTTCATGGTCAAAACAAATGCATCTCTGCTGTAACCTAATTGTAATCTGCGATGACGCACAGGTCTAACAACAAAAGGACCTTGTACCCTAAATAGTTATCTTGTTCAGGAAAGAAGGAAAAATCGAGAAAAAAGAGTTTCAATTGAAAGAAAGTCGAAGGTAGGTATAAGATATCGGCTTTTCTACGAAGTGCAACTCTTTTTTTAGGCAATAGTAAGGAAATTTTTTTGGCTTTGGCCCGCCGAAGTGCATGTGAAACGTAGTGTAAGAAAGAAAGCCGGTGGCGCTTACAGCAGTCGAGTCGTCTGTAATGTTGTATTCCGGGTGCGTACTACCATCATCACGTAGTAGTACTACAACAAAGCTGATGCTCTTGCCTTTACTACTCCTTTTCTGCTCTCACAACCAAGAGGGCTTGCTTGATGGTTGTAGTAGAGTTGGTTGGGTCTTCTGCTAGCCAAAATCGATGCCAAAGCAGCTTTCGCAAAAATCCTGACACTACACTGTAAGAAATGGAGGTTCGCTAATTCGACTGCATCCATACGAGACAAAGACGAGACAAGGTAGAGACGGACATGTCTTGTGCCCAAAAAAGGCATTCCAGTTGGTTAAACAGGGATGTATTCAATCAGTCTACAATGTATCCAACATGTATTCCATGTATTCCAAAATATAATTTGGATTTTTGTTTTTGGCGTCAACTAAAATTCTTCTTATGTCGTTAAAATTCTTTTAGATTCTTTCTGGAAAGATTTCATATCGCAAATTGCTTGAATTTCCAAGAAAATAAAGGAAGGTTTTGCGATACAAAAAAATTTGTTTTCATTTTTGGAGAATTCCTCAACATTACAAACAATATACAAACCGTAACTGTTTTGGGATAATATCTGAATTTCGCAACTCGTATAGATCGCACTCTTAGTACTATGTATTATGTACCTAAAATGTATTCGTGTACATTTGCCGTGCTGACGTTTATTGACGTCATGGAAAGATCTAATCACACTTTGAAAATACACTTGTCCACTTGTCTGACTTACTAACTATAGTATATTGCATAAAATGTATCCATTACACCATCGAAATTCCATCGTAGTTTAGTAGAGGGAAAATTTTCAATTGGAAAGTCTTACAGTATTTTTTGCAACAAAGGACTTTCTTTGGCGCATGTGCGAAAAAGATATCCCCCCTTGCTTCCGTCCCGCTTAGCAACTGCACCCAACGCCATCTACGCAGAGTAGAGTGGAAGCTGTGTGTCCCAATGATCCTTTAGGTCCCATGCACCCACCAGCACTGGGATCAAAAGGGATGAGAGAAGCACACACAACGAACGACGACCAACAGAACAGAGAAGAAAGAAAAGAAAAGAAAAAAACGCAAATTCGTTTTGCAATTTTTTTTCTTCTGCTGCACACAAAGAGACCAGGCAGCAGCTTCAGTTTTCCAACTCAGACAAGTGGAAAAACGAATGGGAACATTTTATTTTCTGGTCACCAAAGGATAAAACCGATGAATGTTAAAGAATTGCGTTAAACCAATATGATATAAGGAATGGATTGGATGGTCTTGGTGGTTTTCCCACTAGTTGTCATGATGCAATTCTATATTTGCAATGAAATGCGAGTCTGCAATGAACCTTGAATTGAAGCTACTGTCTTCGTATTGTATGCTTGCCTTTTGGGGATGATTTGCTTGGACAAAGAAATTCTGATGCTTAAAAAAATTTACTTTTGCATACTTACTACTTCACGGTGTTTGAAAATTACAGAAAAAGTCTCATTCAACATTGCGAGCGGAGCGAGCTACGTTTACATTTTGAGTGGACAA
>LT727966.1:28131-47552 GCA_900157175.1 Oithona nana
GACAAAAATTGGCGGAAAATGCCAAAATTCCAAAATTCAAACGCGACATTTTGAGTAATTTTTAAATATTGTGATCACATCTAATTTTGGCGCCAAAAAATCAGCATTATAATCTGCGAGTAAAATGTTTGAAAAAGCGAAGACTTTTTTGAATCATGCTGAAAATTGAATTTTTACGCAAGATGGCGATGGCGTCGGCCATTAGGCTTTGTAAAATGCGTCAAGTAGGGACAGTTAAATCGTTCCATCACGACACTGCATTTTTTAATAGGTACCGCCCGCCCTCAAATGGCAGTGTATTACAATCCCTTCCAAGTAGTCATGGGATTGACCTCAATGGCTAAGAATGCAATTTTAGACTTCAAAAGCCTTTGGGGATCTTCGATAAAATGGATAAAATATGAATGGCATGAGTAGAATGGAGTGAGAATGGGCGGTTAAAATGAGGTGGTGTCTTTACGAGATAGCCGACCGGCTACAAATTGAATATTTTTTGATGAGCTGCACTTTCATGCAATTCAGCTTCATCCAAGCACAATGGCTTGATATAATAGCTTCTCTGCCTTTAAAAATTTCAAGCCTCCTATACAAGGCCGAAAATGGATCAGTTATGGAACAGCTGTTCTAAAATTGAAAATGAATTTTAAGAGAGTTAATAAAAAGACACCAAAATCCGCCAAGAGATGAAAATGATTCATGAAAATTTGTTACATGAAAACACAGTACCATAGATCTGTCAAAGACAAAACCAGCATCTGGATTCTGGTTGGTCTTTGGCTTTGAAGAACAACAGTGAATTTCTAATCTTTTGAAATCAGAATTCAAGCCTACTTAGGTCTTCTCTGTGGTCTAAGTTGCAATTGCTCATCTTGCAGTAAAAAGAGGTCAGCAGCCAAGCTGGGGAATGCATCTTGGCTGATGCCAGTGTCTGGAAGGATTTTTTTGCTGCTGCAGCTTTAAGAGTATCTTCGGGAGGAGGAGGGTGTCTTCTTCTTGGTATATCTGCTGGCACATCGGCTGTAGTAACAAGTGTTTGTCTATGGGTTTTCCAATGCGAAGCCAAACAAGTGATGAAAACTCGCGTCATTATGAAGGATGAGCAATGAACATATGTACAGGGTGTCCAAGCAAGTTTCAATTTTTCAACATTCATAAAGGTTAGGTGAAATAAGATAATTCTCGTTTAATCTATTAGTTAGGTGAGATGAGCTTTGAAATTGGGTTAGGTAATATTTGAAATTGGGTTGGGGGTAGCTTAGTTGGGTTAGGTGAGGTTTGGACCATAATAGGAGTTTTCAGTATGTTGTCCATAACTTGATGGAACACCCTGTAGATATCCCCATATGCACTGCTCATCCATTCATCTTTTTTATGGGTGACAAGATTCTAGACAAGTCAACTAAGCTTGGCTCATCATTACTTTTGGGGGTGCATTTTAAACGAGCTGAAGCTGAAACCAAAATTCACTTCTTTTCCCACGCTGATTGGTCGACTTTTTAAAGATTTCAGATAAAATCTATCCAACTTCTACATCTGCGCAAAAGTCGCAAAAATCAATATAAAACATCGTTTATTTCTCGTTTTCTCTATTGGCACTTGAAATTCTACTGCGCCTTCGACTTTTCTTCAAGGGGCCTCCGGCGAGTCATCAAAATGCATGCAAAGATTCCTCACCATTGGACATAACAAGAAAGAAACAAACAGACAAACACTGTATATGCTTTATATATTTAGGAAAGGCACTTGATCGCAGAAAAATATGCATGGGATTGGATTAGTAATAGCTGAAGCTCCATTTTTATTGCATGAAAAGTTTATTATTTGCAGATGTTTCCTCCTCCTTTACGAGCCCATCCATATCACATCTGTTTTGGCTTTTTCTTCAACTGGTGATTATTTTCTCCTAGCAACTACAAAAGGATTTTTCAAAATTGCATGGGCAACTTGGGCCGAAAAGTAGGCCTACCTCTATTTGACCAGCGCAAGGTGATTATGATCATCATGAAAATCCCCTGCGGAATGCACCTTGTAGCTCAGACTACTACCTTAACACAGTGGTTGGAAATCCCCAAAAAAAGTCACCATGGCCCCCCAAAAAATTATGTGAATTTCAGTTGATCTAAAAAAAGTAGCTCGCTTCGTTCGTAAAGTTGTAAAAATGAGACTTTTTTAGGGATTTTTAAAGACTGTGCATGCAAGACTTCCCTTTATCATGCCTTGCAGGTCTAAAAAGTAGATTTTTCAACGGCTTATTTATGTTTTGTCTACATCCAGTAATGAGCTCATCAGCAGCTGATACTGGAGCCAAGCAGTACCTAAAAGTGTGGTCAAGTGGCCGGAGCCAGCTTCCGTAACCCTTGCATCACAGGGTAATTTTGGCGCCAAAATTCAAATCTTGGGTGCATAATCCTGATGATCAAAATAAGGAGGCCTAGGAAAATCCTCAATAAAGAGGTCATTGCCGCTCATTAAGAGCCCCAAAGTTGGGTTTTAATGAGGCTTTTTATAGGGTAATCAAGGGGGATTTTTAGAGGCCGAGATGAGGTTGCGCGCTGCCTTGCTGAGTAATTCATATCATCATGATCATAGGTAAGTACGTAGAGCGTAGGCTTCCTTCCAATGCAGTCTGGAGTGACCCATGAACCTGTCATTGATGAGTTTTTTGCGGCTCAACTTCACAAACTTATGGGCCTATTGTACTGCTGCTAGAGATGGAGTGCGTCGTCCCCCTTCCAAATGCAACTGCACTTATTGTCTGACTCCTTTTTTATCGGCCATCCACGCATCCTAGAAACCAGCACTGGCCATTCTCACAATCCCATGTGTCTATCAACAATAATTTCCTTTTCGACTTCGTCCGCAATATGGTATTTTGGACGATGTCAGCTGTTTGTTTACATTTTTAAATGAGGTAAAGTTGTGCATGAATTTCAGGAGTTGGGTGAATGCGACCGAAGCGAGCTACTTATAGTGTTTTTGCTTGTATGCTTGTTTCAATTATTGTTAAGTTTGTTTTGCAGAGGATTCAATTTTGGAAGAAAATCATAAGTTCCGCACCATTTACGCACCCATTAAAATAATCAAACTTTTCCCTTCTTGTGGACTACAATGAAGCGAATGAAACACAGTGTTAAAAAATCACCCAAAATATCTCATTTGAATTTTTGCGCCTGAAATCTTAAACTATCCAAATATGAGCGTTTTTTGCATGACTTTCCAATACTGTAATATGTGAAGAAAAATGACTGTTGGTGATTTAACATATAAATATTCATGGGGATCGACCAAGCAGCGATTAGTTTGTTTTTTGGTAGATGGCGGTCGGTCTTTTTACCGAATTGCGTTACGTAATGTATGCGTCACGCTATTGAGTGCATTTGCATTTGGCAGTCTATGATGGATCGCATTGCAGCAGCGGCTGGAATGCAACTGCTTTTCGTCTAGTACACAGTCTTAGCCACACCATGATTAGAAAGTTGCGAAGAAGAAGACGAGTCCAATTTCAAATTTCCTTTGCTGCTTCTTGAAGTTCCTTCCAAGTAGTGACAGAGTAGCGTTGATTTCCATCATCCGATGATTTTTTCTACTAACCACTAAGGTAGCAAAAAAGGATGTTCTTTTGTCTGCTAGCTACTGCATAGAAGAGCTCATTATTTTGCCATTTTGGCAACGCCCTGCAGAAATTGGCGAAATAATTTCCATCACCAGCGGCCCTTCCAGTCAGATCTCCAGCCTATCCAAATTAGGCTTCAACCGATGCGATGATTCTATTCTAATCGGGACAATTTCAACTATAAAAATCCAAGTACAATTCAAGTCTCGTAATCCGTCGCCTTCGGCGACTACTGGCGAGGCCTCCGGTGGTAAGCTCGCTTCGCTCGCTGGCCAGATTATCGGTTTATGCCTAACCCCCTGAAGTCTGAAACTGCAGTCCGTCCGCTGCTGCCGGCTCTCAGACAGATCCATAAAAAAAGACTCTGGGTTCGTTTCTCTGAGAGTTCTAAGGTCCGCCCTATTCTACTCAGTCTTCTTTCTTTCTTCTTTCCTTCTTTCGTGCAGTGGAAAGATGGCATGCAACCAAGTTGGATAGAGTTTAGTCTCTTCTTTTTCATGACAACAGCAAAGTCTTCAAAGTTGGAGTCAAAATGCATTTTTTTCACTACTACTCGTGCAAATGCAACAATTATCCAGACTGAAAAGCCGCGCAAAATGATGGCTTAGATGTCACGCAACCTTGGCTACTCAAGAACTACTACTCTAAGATTAACTTTGTTTTTCTGGGTTTTCTGGTATGTACGAAGAAGCCTGAGGCATCAAAGCTCAACTTCTCCTGCTGCCTGGCAAAAATTCTAAATTCTTCTGACAGGCTTGCCGAGATAGACACCGGAGAACTGAGAAGAGTTTGACCATAAATGGAACAACATGCTTTTTACTGCCCTATTGCGTTTTGCCAAGCTGCAAATGCACATTTTTGAGTTTCTTATTTGACTGACTGCAACCCAAAAAGCGCCATAAATACAGTTTTACACAGTCTTTGAAAATTAGCAAAAATGTCTCAGCAAAACAAAATACTAGTAACAATTTTCGTGCCAAAGACAAACGTAACATATTTGTGCCAAGAAGCAAAGGAGTAACAATTTTCGTGCCAAATATCAATAAAAAAACTACAGAATTGGGACCATGATGATAATTTTCCTGCCAAAAAAAAATTTAAAGACGCTTCGCTTTAGAAAATTTTTTAGTCGCTTTGCTCGCCAAAAATTCCTCTACACCTGTTTTGCATGGTCCTTGATGGCTGCAAGTCAAGTTTTTGGCATGCAGCTTGAGCAAGAAGGAGGACGTCGGTCGGGTAGTGAAAACGTCGGAGAGTCTAGATGTCTTAGCAAACGTCGTTCTCGTCCGTCCGATCCTCTCCGAGCAGCGACGAGTTGTTCTTAAAGAAAAGTAGTCTGGTCCTGCTCGACAAAGTCATACTAGAGCTTGAGTCTTAGTCGTCGCGCTGTTCTATTGCCTTGCCAAATCGGTCAATGAACTTCCTCCTCAGGTCAGACTATCGCAGAAGACCGACGGACTAAAAACTCAGACAGATCAAAAACGAGAGCCAAAATGGCTAATGACCACCCTGCTGGACCTGCCTTAGCACAGTGTTTGAAAATTGCATGAAAAAGTCCCATTTTGCAATATTGCGATTTTTCACCCCATAAATCATCCATAAAATCTTCAAATGCCATTTTGAGCACGAAAATTCAAATAATTTACTTTGAAATTGAAATGAGACTTTTTGGGAGATTTTTCGAATACTGTGCCTTTACTGCTTCTTTGCGAATTTATGAAGGCAACGAGACGAAAAATTCGCACGATAATTTCTTAGCAAAATTATAATGCAATTTAATAGCAAAAAGTGTCTCCATACACCGGCCAATGATAGATGAAGAGAGATTAGTGCTAAACTAAAATTGAATCGTCGTGATGGTAGTGTAATAATGCATGTACTATGCAGCACATTAGGGTGTCTTGAATTTATCAGATGAAGCTGCATAAAAATATTTTATTTGAATTAGCCCAAAGTTAGGCTAATTGAAAATCTGGCGTTTTTGATGATTTCAGAGATTTTTGAAACCTTGTTAATTTGGACTGCGTCATTCAAATGACTCTTATGATACCCTTTTTCCAGTCAAAATTTGACCCCCTACAATTTTTGAAAATAGGTCTTGCCAAAATCCGCCATTTGGCGATTTTGGAAATTTCCTGGTGGCTACTTCTTCAACTTATGTACAACTCCAGACCGGGGTTACTGTGTTCAAATGTAATTTCTAAATTCTAATGTTGGAAAATCACTTCAAAAAGTCTCAGTTTGAATGCCTATAATAATACTTAGGTTGGGAGCTTGATACGAAGAAATTGAGTCACCCTAACTCCTAATCTCCGTTTATTTGTGAGTTTATGGCTCCCTCCAGATTCTTTCGCGGGTATGGAGAGAAAACAGCAATTGCCATTTATGGTCACTGCTGTGCAATTCGTCTATGACCCTAAAAGTTGCATCTTACTGCCTTTCAAAGAAAACCCCATTCAACCCCAAAATATAACGGTACATTTTCTTCTGCTTTTTCGTTGGCTTGAAAATCACTCATCCAATCTCCTTTTACAACATTGCGAGCGAAGCGAGCTACGTTTATTTGCAAAGTAAAGACACTTTAATTTTTGGCGCGAAAATTCAAATATTTCAATAAATAGCATTGCAAAGGATTTTGCCATGAATATTCAAATGAAACATTTTTGGCGCAAAAAATCAAAAGAGACATTTTACTCGGTTTCCTTTGACTTGATATCTAAAGGAGATAATTAATGGGCAATTAGTATGAAAGTTGGTAGCATGGCATCATCTTTTACAAAGTAATTGAGATAAGAAGATGATGATGAGCAACAGATGTGTTTTTATCATGCAGAGTAGCATAGCATGATGTGCATAGTACTACAGATCTAGGCCTGAAGTCAGTCCGGAAAACGGTATTTAATAATGCTATGAGACATACATGAATTGCATTGCCAGACATGCACTGGTGCATGGCGGAAAAAAATCGTCTCGAGCTCAGCCGACTTGCGCTGCTGCTGCAAAAAAAAATGCAACAGAAGAGAAAGTGCCATGTTTCTATAACTACACAATGGGTTTTCTGTCTGAAAAAATCATCAATTTTTTATTATCCTCCGGAAGCCCATTCAGGCAGACTCTTATTTTACCGAATTTACCGACATAAATATGAAAAAGTAACAATTTTCGTAGCTAAACATCAAATAACAATTGTCGTGCACAAAAATGATAAAAAAGTAACAATTTTCGCGCCCAAAACTGGGGAAAAAATATAATTTTTATTGGCGAATTCTTTTTGGTATTTTTTGATAAAATCTTCAATTTTTTTGAGGAAGTAAATCATTTTTTTTTTAACTTCAAAGGATTTAATTTGTAGGGTAGATAATACACTGTGGGCCAGTTTTCTACAGCTATGTAAAAACCCGTCGGTCGTCCCTATTTTCGGTTATTATCTCACGATGAGAGAGATTTGAATCTGCTGCTGCGACAAAGACGACGAAAATACGACCTCATTTCAACTGCTGCAATTTTGGATCGATATCATGACAGAAAACGATTCTGAAAGAGAAAGAAACAAAAGAAACCGGATCCGGATCTACTAGCATACCTGAGCCAAGAAAGTGGAAAACTTAGTTTTTTGTGACTGTGCATGCGCTGAAAAGCGCATCAAGGAACGCAATGCAAATGCGCATCAACATTTCGCGTATACAATTTAAACTTATAAACTTAGTCCCTCAGTCTGTCTGTCCGGATCAACAGCTAAAAGTCGTAAAAAAAATGTAAATAAACAGCTAAAATTCGTAAAAAAATTTTTGCTATTTTTTGGTGATTTTTAAAGCTGAATTCTCGTTCTAATTTCCCAGTTAATGAAGGGAAGTAGCTTAAGATTTTTTTTTGGTCCGTCAAAGCTTATGTCTCGTCCTCTTCGTTCGCTGTCTTCTAAGAAAGAAATTGGAGATTGCATGTTTAAAGCATTTTTAGTGTCTACCAACTCGAAATTAGCGGAAAATTAAAGCGCTTTTATTGGATTCTTACCTCCGCTTAATGGCCTGCCATAAAAAGATGACTCGCGGGACTAGGACGCACGGAGGAGAGGATGGATCGAACCTCTTTTTTTCTAAGCCCTTAAAACTACTTATAAAGGATCAAAACCTATTATCTTCAAGTTTATAGCATCACTACCTATGGGGATGAGACAATGGATACAGACAGACAGACTTTTCGACTGCAAAACTTCACTGCTCAAGTCGTTAAAATCTCGTAAAAGTTGCGCCGCGCCGCGTCAAAAGAGAGCTTTTTTAATGCGAAAATGAAAAGTTCTTGGAATAATCATTCAAAACCTAAACTTACTTGCAGGTAGGTCGCCTCCGGCGGAACCTCGTTTTGCTCCTTAGAAAAATTTTTGTCATCCGCGATTTTTCGAGCGAAGCGAGAGTTACAACGTTTATTTCTTAAACTCGCAATCCGTCGCCTTGGGCGACTACTTGCGAGGCTTCCGGCGGTCACCCCCGGATACACATGAATTTCACAGCTACAATAATGAGACTTTTTTTGGCAATTTTCAAACACTGTGTTTTTTATGATCTCTTTTCGCAAAAATGAAAAATGGGCAATATTTTTTGGGCCAAAAATTCCAGTTCGCCTTTGGGATTGCTCGATATATCTCATGAATAATTTTCTTGGCTACTAACGATGGCTCGTTAAATTGGCTTCTTTTGAAAATCCGTTGGATTCCGGAGCTGAGCTGCAGTTACTAAGGCAGCAGAAGATCGCGAGCGCAGGTTTGAAGCTGGCGATTGGCAGCAGCATTATTCGAAAAACGAAGACGAGCATTGGTGAATGCATTTCTTCAATGGCTAGACTATTTATCATCCATTTTTTGCTAACCTGCAAAATTGCCACTTTTTTTTTTTTGCTTGTCGGTACTTCTTCTCAACGCTTAGTGGTCCGCCCACTGTGTTATTGGTGATTAATGAGGATCTGCGGCTAGTAATTAAGAGTAGTAGTCAGGAATACTAAGAGAGATAGAGAGGAAGCTTTTAGAAATTCTTCACTTGGAGAACAGCTATTATAGATGGTCTTTATGGCTCCTTTATTTCCACATAAATTTCTTGGCATTGGCTGGTGAGGATTGCAATCTTTATGACAGCAGCAGCAGAGTTTTCAAAACTCCTCTTTGGTTATGACCAGACCTGTTCAAGTATCTGTATCTAGATGCTACAATATACAGTAATTAAATACAATAAACTGTATCTTGTATTTGTATCTAGAAACTTTTTCGGAGAGTATGTTAAAGAATATGTATCTAGATACTTTTTCCTGAGAGTATCTGTATCTAGATACTTTTTGTGAAAAGTGTCTGTATCGAGATACATTTTTTTGAAAAAACGAGACTAGTTTATCTAGATACAAGATACTTTATCTTGTATTAGTATCTAATTACTTTTTCGGAGAGTATATTAAAAAGAATCTGTATCTAGATACTTTTTTGCAAGTATCATGAACAGGTCTGGTTATGACACATGTTTCTATGATGTATCAGACATTAAAAACTCGTTTTCATGTATAGATGTCTGGTCATCAAGGATAGGGATCATCCGGATGAAATACTTTTTTCAAAGACATGAAAAAATGAGACTGTTTTTGGTTATTTTCAAAGACTGTGAATATTTTGGGATTTTCATAGATTGAAATGAGGGCCAAGATCATTTTTCTTCAAGAGCCTTGATTAGACAGAGCTGCGTCATCTAATTTCTAAAAAGGGATTTAGATTGCAAGTGCATAATAATGAAATGAAAGTGAAATTCCTCATAAGGAGTTCACCAATTATCAATTTTACTACTATTTTCATGTAAGAAAAAGAGTTTCTTTTGAGGTCAAGAAAGGTTAAGGATATGCCCAGATGCCCACAATGTTTGAAAATATGCCAAAAATGTCTCATTTGAATTTTCGTACCAAAAATATGAACATAATTTTACTTGTTGAATAAACGATTTTTGACTAGCAAATGAAATGATATTTTTTTCATGATTTTTAAATACTGTGCAGACCTTTTCCTTCAAATCGTCAACTTGGAGTAAAAAAAGGTCAAAATCGTGATTTCTTTGACATGGCAGATTTTGCATGGTACTCAAAAAATTCCCTAAAAATTCCTTCTTCGTCTCCGTCGTTCCTTTCAGAATGAACTGAAGGAGGAGACGACAAAGATTTCTTCTTTACAGGCAGACATAGAACACTTCTGAAGTCTTAGAAAATCGATGCACTTCCTTCTTCTTCTCCTTACTCAATTCAACAGTTGTTGTTGCAGCAAGAAATGATTAATTTGAGGAGTTCACAATTCATCAAGAAACAGAGTCGTAAAAAGTAAGCAAAAGATAAGAGATGATAACCCTAAACCCCACACTGTTGGAAAATAATCCATAAAATGTCTCATTTGAACATTACTTCAAAAAGAAAATTACACTGAAAATTATTTTTTCATGAATCACGAATTTTAAAAGTTTGAATTTTTGCGCCAAAACAACACATGTTTTAATGTTAATCTTAGGTTCGAAAATTCAGTTATAATTAGAAAATAAACAAAATGAGACTTTTTTGAATTATTTTTCAACACTGTGCATGCTAACCCCAAAGATGCAAAAATATGACTTGAACTCAGCACTCATTATTTGATTCAATTTCATAGCCTTTAAAATTACAGTCTGACACAAAAACAGTTAAAAATGTTACAGGGGGCGCCACAAGTTCTAGGGAAAGTTTAAATGTATTCACATAAAAGTCGATTTCAGATAATTGAAGCAATCGCGCATTGTTTTTACGCGATTTACACTGGATTTAGAAGAGTTTTTGCTGTTAGTAGATGTGAAGACTGTGTTTTTGTCTCCTCCGCGCCGCGCGGAGACTAGAATTGAAGATTTGACCTTGGAACCGTTGCTTCTACTCGATGCTCCTCAACTGTTGCTGCTATGAACTTCCTTATTGAGAGCTTCTTTGCTTGCTTTGTAGAGTTCAACTCATGAAACCTTCAATTTACAACTCTATTTTCATTAAGCTAAAAGGGTTTGGTGTCCAAAATGTCCTTTTTCGCCTGATTAAAGTCCTTGGCTACTTTGTACAGAATATGTAAAGTTTAAAATGAAGGTCTTTTCAATGATGTTGCATCGGTTCATTCCTAGTACACATTTTTTCGCACTTAGGCGTACCGGCTTCGTTAGAAGTCCTGATGCACCTAAAGGAATCTTTGTCCTAGGTCTAAAACCAACCCGAATAGGGCTTCTAAAACTGACCATAAAAAGGGTTACCTAACCTCTATAAAAAATAATTTCCTTTGGAATTTTCGCGACTTATGATCAGATTCGAATTTTGATATTTGGCGCGAAAATTCATACTAGGTTTTCTAAAAATCCCCTCAATCTGTAAAATGAGACTCTAGCGACTCTAGCAATCAATACAAACTAGGAAATCTCGTCATTTCGCGTCGTTATTTTTGTCATTTTATACGGCAAAAAGACAGTTACAAACGTACCTGATGTGAATTTGCATAGTAGTGCAAATCATTATTATTGATGCATCTTAGACCGATTTATAAGGACAAAGAGAATCCTCCTGATCCTCGGCTCGACGACGCATGTTTCTGCGTCAGGATTTAGGAGCTCTAGGCAGAGGTACGCAGGATCAGCTGGGGCTACGCACCGTTGTGTTTTGGTATGAGGTGGGTGGTGGTGTTGCTACTCCTCCGATCCTTTGTTAGTTGGACTTGCAGTATCTCAAAATGAGGTTGATAGGCAACAGAAGTTCTCAAATGTTTTGAAACTCACAAATTCAAAATTGTAATTTATCATATTTATTGGTGTTATTCATCAAGGAGATAAGAAGAATTGTGCAATGAATTCTACTACAGCTAAGATGGCAGCAAGTTTGCAAGATGGCCACATGAGCCTCGAGACACTTTGGAGGCTGTTGGAGCATCAAAGGAAGCAAAATGCATCCATGGCCTCCGTTGTGGGGCTAGACGAGGCCAAAATACTAATACAAAACGATCAGAGATCAAAGCAAGGCGGGATGACAACGCTTGGTAAGAATGTTTATTTAAAGAATCACTCAAAAAAGTCACAAAAAAATATTTTCATTATTGATATTGTAACAAATTTCGCGCCAAAAATTGCATGTTGATTTTCTTTAGTGAATTTCAAACGCTGCGAATTGATTCAGGGTCAAATGTAAGACATAGAAGCAAGATGGCGTTTATGTAGCACGTTTGCCTCTAGTTTTCTCAGTTCACTACAGTAGCCGTGATCGTATAGTGGTTAGTACCCTGCGTTGTGGCCGCAGTAACCCAGGTTCGAATCCTGGTCACGGCAGTGATGTTTTTTTTTTTCGAAAGACAATTTCTCAAAAAATGCAGAAATGCACAATCAGTAGTTGAGACCTTGTTTGTTCCCACTATAAATTCATAAATGCATTAACTCTGTTGACAACAGCTTTTAGTCATTCATCAATTGATAAATTACCTTCCACTGCTAAATTATCTCTCAAAATTGGGCGTAATTATGCCCTACGTCTCACGTTGACAATTACAAAATTATCGTTAATTCCACATGAGTAGACTCAAATTGTTTGGAAATCACCCAAAAAGGTCTCATTTTATGATAATATGAGAGAAGCGAGCTACGTTTTTTCAGGTCAAGATGTTTGACTTCTCGCACTAAAAATCAGTATTTTATTCTGCAGGTGTAATTGTTTTCTGTCTTTGGCGCTAAAGTTCAAAAATTTTCAAAATTAGTGGAACATCAACATATAATATTCAACAAATGAGACATTTTTGGTGATTTTCAAACAGTGCAATTTTTTGCTGCTGCTGTAAGATTGTAATAATGGGAACTTCTACTATCTGAGTCATTTGAAAGTTCTTGTTGTTCATGACCTTTCAACCTTTCAAGTGCAATCGCAATTCTTTTTAGGGAAGGAAGATGCACTTCAAATCACAGCGGACACATCCGTTTCAAATGGTCTCATAACGATTGGAATCTGTTTTTCAAAATGCCTCCTTCAAAAATCATTTGGATGTCTATCCTGAAGTCTTAAAAAAGATGGGAATTTGAAGGTCTTTTATTTGCACTATGGTTGGTTTTACTCTGCTAGCTCGTATTTATTACATTTGTGGGTTCGAATCCCATCAGATCCAAAACTGTTTTGTTTTATTGTTTCACAGTGTTTGAGCCTCATATGCAACAATAAGAAGTTTTTTTAATAATTTTCGTACACTGTGGATTTTACTTTTTGATTGGTATCAAATCAAATTGAGAAATTTTTACGACCCAGTAGGAGAAAAAATTCGTAGGGATTTTGCTAATTTCATTATAAAAAGATTGCAGCAGATCAAACAAATTGCAGTATGTATCCGCTCTTTAAAAAACCGGTTGCAAGTCAAGTCCCATTTTTATGATAAATGGGAGATATGCATGTTCAAATCATAATTGAATCATTCTTGAAACAATTTTGAAAAAAAATCTAGGAAGAAGAAGAAAAAATGTGAAACACACCCTATCTAATTATGCTATTTGGTTTTGCATGTGCCAGAAAAATAGCCCTGAAGAGGGCTAAAAATGCGAAAAAGGTTTGAATAGTCAAACAACCTCAACAACACGCACACAAACTTAGTTTTATTTCTTCCTTATTAACATTTCGATGCGCTTTATTATCGACTCAAGTTCAAAGCAGATCGTTAGCAATGCACTCTGTATGAAAACAAAGCTTGAAATTCTATTTTGATTTGCAGAATTGGTCATCGTTCAAAGTATCCTACTCTCAATACTCATCCTATTATCCATCCTTTGGGCATGTTGTTGCAAAAAACGGTGCATCGGGGTAAGTAAAACAACTTAACGCCAGTTTGCCGTATACATTCACGCAACCTTTGCCTGAATAAAGAACAATTTGATTACAATTTCCATTTTTGGAGCGAAAATTCAAATCTTTGAAATAATAGCCAAAAAAGATAAAAAAACACGGCCTAATTTTCTGGTTCAATAATTTCGACGAATGTTGTTTTAGAAAAATCCTGATCTAAACGTTAATGCCAAATATCGACTCGCCCTTTAAAACCACTATGCAAGTGTGCGTGTAATCATTTTGTCATCAAGACACGAAATTGACAGATTTGTTAGATTTCTTTAGTCTAGACTTACCTTTTGTTTGAAGTTGTTTTGATCATGGTGGTCAAACAAAGTCTTGAATGTTGTCATGCAAATACTATTTTTGACAAGTTTATTTTCATACTTTGCAGGATCAACCTTTAGTCAACGAATTTACTAGTATTATTCGAAGAAAATTATCAACGAGCTCAAATCGAACCTTACCCCCCTCATATTCCAAAGTGGATCTCACTTCTGTTGGCCTAACGCTCAATGATCATCTCAATCCTCCACCTACTTACGATCGGATGATCGCCATGATCGAAAATGGAGAAATTACTTCAGTTCCAATTCATTTACATCCTGAAGTGGAACGAAGAATGTCGCTGGCTTCATCCTACACTGCAAATAACGCTAGCAGAAAAAGTAGTTCGAATTCTAGCTCAAGCTCAGGAAGTCGGAAAAGTAGTTCCAGTTCGAGCCGCAAGAGTTCCAGGGTAACTTTTGCCCCCAATTTGGTACAAAACGGGTCCAGGAAAGCATCAAGTCAGAGTTTACCCTTGACTTCAGCTCTCGCCAATTCACGGAAAAATTCATCCAAATCTGAAGGTGCGGCTCCGTCTTCCAGGAAAGTCTCATTTGTGATGGACGAGGTGACCGGCGCGTCGGCCAGCCCTGACCCCAAATTCGAGCGGGAATTACAAGTGCAGCTAGAAATAGTCAAAGAAGCTGGAGAAATGGGAGAATTCTTGTCCAAGTGATTATTTATAATAAAAGTATTCTAATTTCTAATCTGGTTTATTTGGAGCACTACTAACACTATTGACCTTGATAAAGTAAACAAAAACGTTGTTTACATTCATGCATTGTCATCTTTGCCTAGGGTTGAAATGGAAACTACTGCAAAGACCAATGGTCCATTGTTCAAGATTGAACCTTCTTTGATTTGTCCAAGAGATCTGGAAGCTTTGTGCAAGTATTCTCAAGCAGAACTTGGAGAGGATCCCAGCAGTCAATATTTCATACCCAGGCAAAAGTCTATTGGATTTGTTGTATACATTGATGGAGAATTCTTTGCCCTACAACAAAATTTTTTCATTCAAAATGCCAAGTACAATGATTTTTCTGGTGGTTACAAAAGATTTTACAAAACCTTACCTGATTGGCTGATCCAAGGTCACATGAAAAATGCCTTGAAAGCTTTTGTGGATACATATCAGCTTCCCAATTATGCCTGTATCCTAGTCCAGTTACAAAAATCCACCATTCCAGCTGGCATGGACATCGCTAACTTTGACATTACGGGTCAAGGTATTCACACAGATGGAGCTGAAAGAGCCATGCTGGTTTGTGTTGAGCGCAAAAATGTCTCTGGTGGAAGCAATTGCCTGTATGAAGACATTAATGGAGCCAAAAAGATCTTGCCTCAAACTGTATTGGAAAAAGGCGACTCTTTGTTCTTTAAAGATAATGAGATATATCATTATGTCAATGATACCAAGCCCAAAGATTGCTCAAAGGACATGACCAGAACAATGCTACTTGCTCATTATCCAGCCAATGATTTTCTCTCTGGCAAAGAAAATCCCCATAATCAACTTTTGCGAGGAGAAGCAGTTCATAAACTGCGTGGCAAATCTCCAGATGCAGCTCTCTTTTCAAGAAAAGTGGATTGCAATGATCAGTCCATCAGAACAACTCCTACTACATTGAAATTATTGGAGCAAACTTCTCAAATTCAAGTTGGATTATTGAGAAAGTTTGATCCATTTCATTATGCTTGAACTTGAACATTACCTTCCTTGGCCTAACTATTACCTAACCTAAGTCAAAAAAACAACTTGAAGCTAACCATAAATTATGCTTGAACTTGAACATTACCTTCCTTGGCCTACCTATTACCTAACCTAAGTCAAAAAACAACTTGAAGCTAACCATAACATGACTTGAAATTGGAAAACGTGGACTTTATTGAAACATAAAATGCTTCCCCGAGCGAGGTAACCGGGACACCACAGCCCTGACCCCAAATACGAGCGGGAATTACAAGTGCAGCTAGAAATAGTCAGTGGAGAATTGGGAAAATTCTTGTCCAAGTGATTATTGTTAATAAATGCTAGTTTATTCGTCAAGTATTAGATTGAAATCTAAACCCAGTAGTCCCACAGATTGTCCAAAACTTGCCTGAACATCCGATACAAAATTGGATTTAGACATCACGAGGTACATTCAAATACTTGCTTTTATCCGGATGACTTTTCTTCTTACGTTTTTCATGGAGGTTTGGTACAGGAATGCTCAGAGTATTGTAAATGTCACCTTTTGAAGAAGTGCTTGAAATGGGCACAGATTGTGTGGATAAAGTTCTACCAAAGGGCTTTTTGGCGATGGGTGAAGTGGCTCTGCGTTCAGAAATGGAATCACTTGACTCGTCTCGATAAGTTGAATCATCTGAAAATACATTTCAGCTTTATACAAATTGGATACACATTAGAAAATTGGATACATTGTTGGGTACTGTCATGTTTTATGACAAGATTGTAATTGACATGGTTTACAAAGAGAGAAAGAGAATGGATAAATAGGGTAATGAATGTAGTAATTATACTTTGGTATTGATTTCTTTGTCAGTCTTTGTAAAAGTGATAAGGTGATATGAAGTGTTGGGGAGGTACCTTGGCATTATTGCTTTCATGGTCAATTTTGAAAGCAACTGGCAATCAATTTGAGTTACCTTTTTGTCATGAAAATATTCCCAATGCTACAATTTGCAAGCTGGAGGATCATTATGATCCTTTCCTGCCACCTCTACCTTGGCCAGTACTGGTCAAGCCTACAATCTTTATCAAAGAGATTTCCAATGTAGATGTAGAAGCTAAGTCGATCAGTCTCTTCTTGGAATTATTTGTTAGTTGGAAGGATAGTAGAATTACAGTCAAGAATCAGAAATGGAGG
This sequence comes from Oithona nana, assembly GCA_900157175.1. NCBI lineage: Eukaryota > Metazoa > Arthropoda > Copepoda > Cyclopoida > Oithonidae > Oithona > Oithona nana. The sequence continues at coordinate 44,809 of LT727966.1, forward strand.
AAAATCAATCCTGAAGAAGCTAATCATTTTTGGCATCCAACTTTACAGTTTGACAGAATTCTTCACTTAGAGAAGCAATCCATATTTGGTCAACCTAAACATCCTTTTGCTTTTTGGATGCTAACAACAGAAAATACATTTCAGTATTCTGAAGAAATACAAGTCACTTTCACTTGTCCCATGGACTTTTCAGATTTCCCATTTGATGCCCACTTTTGCAACTTTACATTGGGAGATTATGAGTATGAGATAGAAGAAGTTGAATTCGATTGGTCAACTGTCACCTACTCAGATAATAGTAAAAATATTCTTCTCCTCAAAAGCCCAGAAGATGTCATATTCATCAATGATACAACCACACCATTCAAGTATGAACTTAGTCTCATCAAACCTCATGTAATGACAGATCTAGAGAATGAAATCTATTCATACTCTGGCTTCAAAATCAGACTAGAAAGAAAAGGACGTGGAACACTTCACCATAGTTTCTTCATACCAACTGCAGTCTTTGCCATTGTTTCAATGATTTCATTTCTTATTCATCCAGACTCTGTACCTGGAAGAATGGGACTCATTGTTACACTGCTTTTGATATCCAGCAATGTCTACAATAGTGTCAAAGCTCCTACAACAAGAGGTTTTAGTTACATTGATGTTTGGATCATAGGTTCTCAAGCTCCAATTGTTTTTGCCTTGTTTCAATATGGCTTCATACTTTTGATTATTAAGTATTGGAAAACTGATCTAGACTTTAGAACATTAGATTTCATGGCAATACTCATTGTGGCCACATTCTATACAGCCTTCAATTGGTACTTTTGGTGATAAATTAATGGTCAATACATATGAAAAAGAAAGTTTCATTATCAATCATCTTGTTTACTCACTAATAACAACCTATTGTTAGTTAAACTTTAATTGTACAATGTCAATGCCCCTCCCTACTAAGTTTACTCAGCAGGGTGTTACTAAGCTTTCCACCAACAAGAAGCCTGTACTCATGTTCTAAAAACAGAATACAGTTAGTATGGTAGTATTTTACATGTCAGGCAAGTAAGCTCTGGTGCTTGAACACTTGACAGGTTTATCAATAATTGGAGTGGCTTTTGTCACGTGTAACCACATAATATTGCAGAGTTCAGTCATGTGGATGATCATGATTGCAATAATACTTGTCATTCCAATAGTGACAGTTTCATCGAGTTTACCACTTTGCACAAATGCTGCTGATGGAATGCTTTGCAAATCATCTCCAGACTATGAAAATGCCTTTCCACCTAAACCATTTCCAACTTTGATCCATGCATCAACTAGGATTGGTACAATAACCAATGTGAATGAAAATGAACACAGCATCACTATTAGATTAGAAATCATATTGGAATGGATCAATCAGCATGTCACCATCAAGAATCCAAACAGTTCATGGTATGAAATATCTCTTGACAACTTCTCAGAAGTCTGGAACCCCAACATTTACTTTGACAAAGTTTTGAAAGTAACCAAGATCTCTACTTTTGGAAAAACACAAACCTTTGATTTTTGGTTAAAACCTCAAGAGAACAAGATGTGGTACATTGAAGCACTGGAAATAACATTTGCCTGTGAATTAGATTTTTCAGAGTTTCCATTTGATGAGCATAATTGTAGCTTTGTAATGGGAGATATTGAAAATGGAATTGATTGGATGATGTTCAACAACAGCAAGTTTGAATACAATGGAATGATTGTTGAAGATTACACATCTTCTTTTGAAATGTTAGACTCAACAACACCATACCGCTTCAAATTGTCCAAATTGAAGGATTTTACAAAAATAAGAGCACCAAATACATTCCATTTTATTGGAATACAAGTTGATATGAAAAGGAAAGGACTGGGAACTTTGCTCAATACATTCTATGTGCCCACAGCAATGTTTGCCATTATATCTATGATTTCATTTACTGTTGAACCTAGTTGTGTCCCAGGAAGAATGGGATTGATTGTGACATTGCTTTTGATATCTAGCAATGTCTACAGCATTGTGGAAGCACCCAAAAGCAGGGGGTTGAGTCACATTGAAATATGGATCATTGGATCTCAACTACCCATCTTATTCAGTCTATTCGAATATGGAATCATTTTATTGATGACAAGAAACTGGAAACCTACAATTAACTATTTTTATGTAGACATTATTTCACTTACTCTTACAGCTTTGCTTTATGCACTTTTCAATACTTATTATTGGGCATAATAGATATCCTGCAATTGTCGCACTGTCAAATCTCTAAATATATCTAATCTCGGATTTGTCAGGATTCATGATATGCTCAAAACGCAGGTATGAGTAGAGGATTGTGGGGAAAGGATCTCCTGAGTACCATATTTAATGCCGTCATCATAAGCGGGCATACTTCATTCAATCTTTGAAAATAGAAACAAAAGAAGATCCTGGTGAGAAAATTCATCTGGATACCTTGGTAAATCCGGAGTGTAACCCGGAGCGCAACTCCGGTTTTTGCTGGAGCGCTAATGCTCTGGCAGACTTTCTTTTGAGCATCACAATAAGCACGGCTCTGGGGAACACGGTATTAATACTTTTGGATTAATACCGCGGCTTTTCGATTTCGTATTTTACATATAAATTCTGCTAAATTCTGCAAAATAAATGCGAGATGTCGCTTATGTACAACTCGCAAAACGTCGCCTTCGGCGACTATGCGAGGCCTGCCGGCGGCCCCCCCCCCCTCCGCTCGCTT
>LT727966.1:64556-105180 GCA_900157175.1 Oithona nana
CCCAAATTTTTTTTGACAATTTTTCTCGTGAAATCAAAGTTGTCAACAGCTAAAATGTCCCAAACGACAATATTTTAACGAGTTTTTCAAACAAAAAATGGACAATTTTCTCAGGAAATCAAAGTTAAATTTTTGGACAAAAAATGAAGATTTGGAACAGTGTGATTGGGGGAAAAATCGTCAAAATTTTTCCCCTTAGAAATCTTCCATTTCAAGGGTAGATTACGCATGCAAAGTTTCATTATCGTAGATCAAAATATTTTAGTAATATAAATGTACCTAAAATGATTCTGTTGTCTTCTTCATAGACAAAATTGTTGATTTTATGAGGAGACACAGGAGGTTTTGTCTCCATTTTGTTTAAGGGTGGTGATACTGCGGATTCTTGTTTAGGTAATGCCGGGACAACAGGTATACCTACAGGTTTAGCATACAAAGGGTTGCCTTTGCTTTGCCTGATCAAAAGCGACTGCCTTTGCAATACTCTTGAGGGTGAGGCTACAGTCAGCGTTTCTAAATGTTCATCCGAGTTGGAGTTCTGTGTTTCGGATCTGGATTCGAAGCTCAATTCTTGTTGCGAGCGGGTCATCCAACTCCAGGGAGCACTGTGCTCGTCCCGATAACTGTAAGTCTGTAAAAAAAGAAAATGAGGAGGAGGCAAATGTCAGTCAGTAGTGATGACAGGGCTTAATTGAGAAACACATTTGGAAAAACACTAAAATCCGGATGCAGGATCCAGCATCACTCGCAAACTTTTACATGCTGTGTCATGACATTAACTTTTGTCTGAAAACTTTGAATTTTCATGCCTAACATAAATAAAATGCCAGAAAAAATGCGCAAAAAAATATTCTACTTTTTGGACCAAAGTAGAATTTTGAAACATTATGAAATTCTGCGCAAAAGCTACAAAAAATATGAAGAAAAGGATGACAAAGCCAAAAATTCTTGCACTGCTGTCAATCTTTTTGGCTAATTATGGGACTGTTTTCGTCACTTCATGTTTACTTAGAGACTTGAACAGCATTGTCCTTGGCCCAACAACTGATTGAATTACTATCTATTCCACTCCTTCTAAAGTAATTGCTTTTGTGTGCTCTGCAATGGATGTCATTTTGTGTGATATCTCGACTACGAAATGCATTTCTGGTGATTGCTTTGGGGCACTGTTATTTAAAAATGGGAAGTGCAAAAGATTGGGCCATTTTTAGAATTTCAAATACTGAAATGGTGTCCAAAATTCACAGCTGATGTCTTTAGAGTTCCTTCAAAAAAGTTGACAATTTATCAATTCTCTGGTCTCTTTTGTGATGGAATCTGATCAGCTTATTGTAAGAAAAGAAACATCAAGAAGCTGTTATACGGTCAAAAACGTAATCAGATTGAACACATTGTTTGAAAATCTCAAAAAAGTCTCATGTCAATTTTCATGGCAAAAATATTTTTTTTTTCTTAACGCCAAAAATGGCCCAAATTTCTGAAATTTATTTTACTTCGGTTTTTAGCGCGAAAACTCAAATATGAGACTTTTTAAATTTTTATCAAACACTGTGTTAGAAGATGAAAATAAAAAAATCTTACACAATCACTGCCTAAATCTTCGCCTTGAGATCCTGTGGTGTCTTCAAAAGTATTCAATTTCTGTCCCGAAATGACTTGAAGTCGGGGAAAAACTTTGTCCACGCCAAAGCTGGACAATCGGACACTAGATGTCGCTGCACTAGGATGCTGAGAATTATCTCGAATGGCTACATGTCCCTCGTAGCTGAGAATGGCGTCTGGGCGAATAATGTTTTCATTGAGAATTTCCTCTTGCTCCTCTGCATTCAAACCCGTCCAAACATCTTCATAGGCCTCTTTCACAGCTACAACATCCTGAAATGATCGCAAATGAAAGAAGCTAAAGAAAAAGAAGGTCAAAACACAAGATTATTTACAGTAGAACTTTCAGACGCTACTAGAAAAACAAACAGTAATGAGAAACAACATTTTTCTTGAGTGACACATGGCATCATCAGTGTTACAAAAAATTGAAAATAAAGTAAAAAATGATACTTTTAATACTATTTGAATTTTTGCGCCAAAAAAAGTAATATTTATGTAATTAAAATTAATTAAAGGTGTCTTAATTTTCGCGTCAAAAATGTTCAAAATTGCAAGTTAGATTTTGATGTGGATTTTGGCACAAAAATTCAAATATTTTTTTAGTTAACTAATAAACGTTTACAGTGTTGAAAATTGAGACTTTTTTATTGATTTTCAAACACTGTGATTAAGGTATCATCGGGTTTTTAGAGGAAGTGGGAAGTTCATAGGGTGATTTGAACTTTGCATCCATTAGTATGTAATTCAAGCTATGAGTTGTTCTCAGGTCTACAAATGGACACAAAAGTATCCTTAGATGTGTCATTATATCCCGTCAGAACGACTCAAACTATTTTGTTTCAAAATGCTCAATGTTCATGTAACTCAAGCATTAGCATACTTTGAATTGTCAAGTGAAGAAATTCGTTCCTCATCGGAATGTTTTCCTAGTCTTGTTTGCAGGTTGCAAATAGCGGATTATAACAATAAGAAGAGCATGACAGACTAGTAATTCAGAGAATGAGGAGGTTAAAATTTCAAACGCTAGACATTTTTCGTGCTTTTCAACCACTGTGTAGTATGTAATTTATATTCGTGTTTTTGCGTTAGAAATATGGAAAAGTAAAGGAGATTTCATAAGATTAGTCACTCGAGACTTGTTTTACCGAAAAGATTGAACTTTTGCCAAGACTTTTTTAAAGAAGGTGTTCGCATGACATTTCTTTACATTTTTTTCTGGAAATATGCACAACTAGTAAACAAAAAACTTGACAAGTGAAAGAGTTACAACTAGCAACTGACCACCTTTTAAAAATCTGAGATTTATTGAACCTTGTCAAAGTAAATATTTCAGCATTACTTATTATGCAATGACCAAAGTAGGCCTATAATTTCAAGGCTAAAAGCCAAGTGAAGATTTCAATCTCTTTTTTAAAAGGAATCCGTCTTTCGACCTTTCTTACTAAATTCTTTAAGTGCACCTCTCTGAATTGCAAAGTTGGGCTACAACAAAACTTTTTAGAAGGAGGTCAGGTTACTAATCCTTACACACTGTGTTGTATAAAAATAATCAAAAAAGTCTTCTTTTAAGAAGACTTTTTTGGTTTACCGAAAAATTCAATTTTTTTTTTTTCAATTTTGTGCCAAAATAAAGGGAAGTCGCTTAGAAATGATTTTTTAACACACGGTTATTTTTGCTAGCCTTTACTTGGCCTTTGCACGAGATCTCAAAAATGCTTTGTCAATAGCCTTGTAAGTGACTTACAAAGGACTTTCGTGACAAGTACTTTGCTGCTACTATCAATCTTGCTATCAAGGATAATAAGGATTTACTTCTAATCTTCAAAGTACATGAAAATCACCAAAATTGTCGTATTTGTCACAAATTGCACCTAAATTCTAATACTGATTTTAGGCGCGAAAATTCAAAATGGCGAAAAAGGCTTCACTCACAATCTTAAAGAATGAGACTTTTAAAGTGATTTTCAAACATTGTAAAGACTTGATAAACCTTAAAAAACAATTTGTTTTTGAATATCAAAAGTGAAAGGTGTGCAAAATAATAATTATTTTTCTTACCTCTATGAGTCTTTTAGCGGGAGCACTGAGCGAAGCAAAATATTCTTCTGCAAAGTCTGCATTTTGGATTTCCCTGGCCATCTGCTGGTGCTGCGCTGTAGTGGTGATGACGGCCGTGCTGGCCGCACTGGCCGGCATTGAATCCTCTAACATTTTTCGATTGAAAACTAGAATCTGAAAAAAATAAAACATCATCTCTGATATAAAATCATGCGATCATCTCATAAGGCCTGTCAAGTCCTCTGACATCTGTTGAACTCATGACACATTTGCAACTGTAATTTGCGAGGAGAACCCCCACTAAAAAGATATTCCCAGTAGAACTATACAGGGTGGCCAACAAAGTTTGGGACTTAAAATTTATAAAGTACAGAGTAAAGTAATTTGTCAAAGTCTTGGAGTTAAAAAAGTGCCCAAATGGGTTCATTTGACCTAACTTTTATGAGCTTTGGAATTACTTAGGCAATTGTAATATATATTCAATTGTATTCCAAACTTGTTTGGACACCCTGTTTTAGACTTGATAAGAATCTTAGAAAAAATCCTGTACTTTAAAAAGATGCGCACCGAAATCTTGATAAGAATGAGACTTTTGAATGAGAAAACATGACTTGCTAGAAAAAACCTGTACAATGAAATGACTTTATTATTCATTCGCAGAGTGGGCAAAAATATCTCATTAGTGCAAAAGAAATACAAGCATTAATTTTCAAGGTCTACTCTGCTCATTGGGGATGTTGGCTACACTACTGATTTGACTTTTGCATTTTGGGACTTTGCAGTTTACAGTTCTTCTCAAATATCAAATGAAGGATAATTAACGCCATCATAAGGATTTTCGTTCGTGATTCTTTTGGGGAAGAATTTTGTAATTCAACTTTGAAACAGTTTAAAATTCTGAACGGAAGTTCAAGGTATGATGATTGTGCTACCACTGAAAAATGGCATCAACAATAATCCTGATTCTCGCCCAAATCGTTTTTGAATTAGAAGATGACACTGCAAGATAGATCTTTTAAAAAAGACTTTGTGGTAGTAGTGGAAAATGGATCGAAAAAGGTCATGATGACAAAGTATAAAAGATGATCATTTCTTGAAATGAAACAGCACATTTTGTTGTGTCCAAAACTTATTTTTTGGGACAAAAATGGACTATTGGAATATACTGTTGAAAGAAGAAGAGGAAAAGGACCTTCGATTTCCAAGAAGTATAAAAGTTTGATGTCTAACCTACTTATTGGCAAAATGTCAAACTTATTTTTCCGCAGCTTTTCAGAAGGAGGAAAGGAGGTTTAGATTACAAGGAAATCTGATATCGTGTGTGCATATTATTGTAATAATTGCCGCACAACTTGTAATTTGTCATCATTCCGAAGTAGTACAACAGTAATGACCTAGGAAAGTACATGTATAACATGTCCCAAGGTTGTCGTCCTAGGACTTCTGAAAAGATATTCTTAGGCCTTCCTTTGAAAAGAGCTTCAGCAGAACTATAATTGGCACTTTTCGAATCTTTTGACCCTCCTGTGAGCTTTTTGAGCTCACAGTGTTGAGAAATCTTCAAAAATGTCTCTTTTGAATTTTCAGCTATTTGTTTTCTAAGTAGGAATATCAGCTGTTTATTTACAATTTAAGCATGAAATTCAGCTGTTTGATTACATTTTTGTGTTTTTGTTGCATTTAAAAAATATAATTTCAAATGCACATATCTAAATTTTTTGCGCAAAAATTTGCAGCTTATACATGAGACTTTTTTGATGGATTTTAAAACACTCTGAGCACAGTGCACCAATTTTTAATTCAGCATCAGAGTGAAGGCAGAAAGATAGGCATGCCCAATTTTTCATTTTTTTCTGGGCCATTTTTCAGACCCATGATTAGTTCACAATGAATGATGAAAAGCTTCAAACTTTCACGTCATCATCACCCCCTCAAAAACTGCAGTTTATCTACACTAATAGTGTTTTATTATGTTGACTCGAATTTATACATTGAAAATACAATGAAGAATTTCACTAAACAATTTAAAATCTAGATTCTTGATTTTTGGCGTGAAAATTCAAATAGATTCACTTTAAAAAAACTGTCAAATGATACTTTTGTGTTTGCTTTCAAACATTTTTGACGATTTTCAAAATCCATAATTTTTCAGAGCCAGTTGTGGAAAATATTCATAGTGCTGTACAACACGAAAATTAAGATTTTACAGACAATTTGTCCAATTTTTACTGAGTAGGTAATTTTTCATGTATAGCTTTCCTACTCGCTGAGAAAAATCTCCATTTTCTAGCACCTCATCCATCTCTGTGGATCTTTGTTGACAGAAGGGTGCAAAAGGGAGGAAAGAAATGCAGTTTGAAGCAGCGACATCTACAAGATGTTTTTCCGACTTGGAGTGCCACTTGGATTTCCTGAGTTTTAAAATTCGACAATGACATTGTACACAAGTTGAAGAATGACATTCAAAGAAGAAGTCAAAAAACCCTGGATGGCGTTTAATTACAAGCTTACGTGTTCTCAATCTGTCACAAATATCACATCATCGTCTCTTTGTTATTGATCAAGCAAAGCAAATAAAAAATTTTGCGCCAAGTCGAGAGCCAAAATTGAACTGTGCAAAAAATATTTGGAAACAAAACTGGTTCTAGAGACGAGCTTTCGCTAATCAATTTATGGCCAAGATACAGGTTTTTCACAATTGATATTATTTTTTAGTCAACCTACTAAAATGTGGGAATTTTAGAGTTCTTTGGAAATGATGACTTGATATTTTTTGATGTAAATTATTTACACGTCAATTTTCAGTTTTCAACCCCCTTCTTCTTTCCTTTCCTTGGAAATGAACATTTTTGTAGATTTTACACTAATCTGGAATTCTTGGAATTTTTGTATTTTCAAACCCTTCTCTCGATTCTCCTGAGGCACAGGAAACAAATATTTTTTGATTTTCATAATTTTCTTTTAACATGAATTTTTTTATTGAATTACAAATCCTAAAATTCACAGTTTGACTTTAGAAACAATTGTTTTTTTCCGCAAAAATGAATTTTCAAAACAAATAAAAATTTCTGCTAATTTTTCGATTCAATAAAAATGTCAATATTTCAAAATCAAAATACTAAATGAGTCCGAATTCAGATGTCAAAACAACAGAAAATGTCGAGACTCTCCAAGACATCGACTTTCTACGAAACTCTTTCATGACTAAACAAAAAATTGCAAAAACTTACTTTTCAAAGGTTTCTTCTTCGTCTTCAGTCTCTTAAAAAACCACAAAACAAATCACAAATTCACATTCTTGATTGCCAAACACAAATTCTAGCGATGATGCTAAACCTCAGAAGTTCCGACTTCTTCTGAATTGAGTTCCTCAAGAATTTTTGGCTAGCTTTGGATTTTGCAGCAGAGCTGAGGACTGAGAAGCAGCTGCTGTTCCTACTCAAAGGCGGGTCGGGACAGAAATGGCAACGCCGGCTAAATGGGGTTTGGCGCGCGCCTGTTTCTTCTTCCGCTGCTCTGCGTAGCTGAGTAACTCTGCTTCGACGGCCAGCGCGTCACAAAGATGTTGGTAGTGTTGCCGGTAGTGTTGAAGCGAGGATTTCGGTGGCGGGGATTCGAATCATCTCTATTTTGAAACAATTTTTGGTTCATAAAGGGGTTTTGATAAATTGGATTTTTGAGTTTGAATTCCGGATATGATTTCAAGATTTTGGCAATAATAATTCCAAGTCTTTTAGGGTTACCGGCGGGGTGTTCTAATATTGATTTCTTTGCGTTTGACTTTACTGATATTTTGTAGTTTTATTGAGGTGTCTGATGTTTGAAGCTTTTTTAAAGCTACAACAGATGTTAAATCCAGAGTTTCACTTTATACTTCATTATTATGAGTTTTTAACCTTCATTAGAAGAGACAAAATCAAGGATAACAAAAATTGTGTTGATGTCAAAGGAAGTTCTCCACTTACTTCCCAGCATCAATGCATGCATGCATCTCTTGTCTCAATTCAAATGAAATATGCTTATTAGTTCTCTTTTTAAAGAATTGACAGCATTGCACTGCACCCTGGAATATTCATAACTACAAAGCAACACACTACATCGTGCAAGGACTCTTGAGAGCTATAAACAAGACTTTGACCTCCTTCCTCCTCATCCCCCTAGCTCGACTTTGATCAAAATAACCTTTATAGTCAACTAAATCAACTAAATGACCCTCCATGTAAATCCAGAGAATAATAGCCCTTAATGAAGTGATTTTTCACAAAACTTTGATATGCACAATGTTTGAAAATCGCCATATTTCAAAGTGTGACAAAATAATATGTTAATTTTTTGGCGCAAAAATTAAAATATACAAATGTAGCTCGCTTTGCTCGCAATGTTGTAAAAAGGAGACTTTTTGACTGATTTTCAAACACTGTGGATTGAATAAAGTAGGAAATGTAACTGTTTTAAAAATGAGCATTCAGATTGGCTTCACAAAGAAGTGTCATTTTTGACCAAGACCACAGCTCTATTCAAATCTATGAAGTTAGAAGTGGCGTCATGCTGACTCCCTTCATCTCATAACTTGGCTTTTTATGGACAGTTATACTGGGGTTCTTCCCTCCTCTGAATTAAATGATGTAATGAAAAGTCTTGGACCTAGAAGCTGTTTAACTTTTTTGTATGTGAGGATAACAAAATGGTGATGTGTACCATTAAGATGTGTTAACTTAATTGACTTGATAACCATAAAATTGTCGCTGAGTTTGGGCTCCAAAAACGGTCAGAATCAATTTCACAGTACGTCTGAAAAGTGAGACTTCAGAGTCAACAAAAAAATCAAGAACAATTTTTTGTTGTTCGAATGCAAGACGGTATCGGTTGACCCCCCAAACACCCTAATTGCAATCTTAAAAAAATCTTTTGCGCTCTATTCTAGTGGCGGTGCCAGAAATGCTAATCTGCAAAAACGGTAATATAAAAGTGTTTGATTGCATGATATGTGCGGTCAAACTTCACATGGCAGACAAAGAAACAAAAGATTGGCATGACCGGGCATATGGCACAACAAGGAACAACACAAAAACCCATTTGCAGTCAGGATTTGAACTGAAGGGAAGTGAAATATGATCCGTATAATTCGGTAGACCTAACCAAATCAATTCATTATGCAGCTTCACAGTGTTTGAAATTCACGAAAATCACTCATAAAAAGCATAAAGTGGCGCGCAAATTTTCGCGCCAAAAATCAATATATTTATCTAAAATGCAATTTTGACATTGAAAAAATATGAGACATTTTTGGGTTTGTTTCAAACAGGTTCTTAAAAAAAGCTGAATTGAATTCATTATTTTTGAGGCAGTAATGGTCAGAAAATTACTGTGTTGAGCTATGAGGCCCATCAATCCTTCAAATAGGTAGACCCTCCACATCGTAGCTTCTGCCAATATCCGGTTAATAACGGTTTTAATGAGGGCACCTCCCAACACCTCCCTAACTAACCAAAATTGTTGCTCTTTTTTTATGCGACAAAGCCAAATTTAATTGTTGCTTTATGACCTAAAATCCCATCAAGAGCCTGAATATTTGATACATTTTATTTGTCTGAATGGCATCCTTTTGAAATTACCCTTTGTTTCCTCTAGGTTTTTTGCTTATATTGGATGAATAATTGCAAATGTTTCAGATGCTGAAATGTGCAAAGCAGATTTTTATCATTTCATTCATGTACATACATACAGCAGGAAATGACAAAATCGATAGAGATACAAATCGGCTTGAAATTGTGACATCAAAGTTGAATAAAGGCGCAACATTTCGTCCGTGCGTCACGCAACCTTAGTACATAACTCGTAGACTAGAAAACTCCGGCGCAATCCGGATGTACAGTTTACCTTTCTATGGACTTTGCTCATCTTCACTGTTGTTCGTATGACTCATGCCATACCTGTTCACAAACACATTTCGTCTAAGTTCCACCAATGTGTCATTTCTTGTGTGATCCTGGTGATCCCTGCTTTGACTATCAATTTCTTTCATACTTCCAATCACAGTTGCAATAGCCCAAATAGTAAGTAAGATTTTAGCCATTTCAATGATTGTAATTTCCATAATTTTAATGACTAAAAGGGTGAAACTCATTTCAGAGACAATACTGATGCCAGCAAGAATTGTCCAACTAAGTAGAAGTCCTTTGATACTTTTCCTGCTTCCAATAAATAAAAGTAAGTCAAAGATGAGATAGAATCCACAATACACTTCTATTCTAATGAGATGGGCGGCGACAATTTGGTTCGTTTGACGTGGAAAGTATTCAGTATTAAAGTCGTAATATGTTTTGTAAGCAGCATAGCCAGTGGCTACTCTTGACAATCCAAATATAACTGCAAGGAATTTACAAGCAGTCAAATTTTTGCTGCAACAACACCATTGAAAAGTAGACATTTCGGATCTTGAGGTCTCCTCATCAATGACTGCTTTCTCTTTTTTTTTTAGAATAAACATCCAGATATCTGTATCTATATTTGAGCGCGATGATCCGGGTGAGTCCACAAACACACAGGTACAGTTTACACACTACACAGCAATTGATGGCTGACCTTCACTTTAGAGGCCTCCGAAGTCACTGAAGTGGTTGGCTTCAATGGAGGTTTGATGGTCATTGAGCTCGAAGAACTTACCAAATGTGACTTTTGTAAAATGGAGCCTGAGATGTCGATCCAGTCTCACTGGTAGAGTAGAACCCACCCCCACAGCATCGTTGCTTCAAACTGAGGAGGTCGGAGAAGAAAGGCCGCTGACCAACTTCTCATCTTTCGAGGACCTCCTCCGTCCTCTGATGACTTTCTTTCTTTTGCACTAATTTCGACTTGAGGTTATACAGACTGCTGGTCTTGCTCTTTGTAACTTTTTGACCGTGAGAGTGAGAGTTTCACGAACGGTCCTAAAAGTTTGAAAGTTCTTTTGGGACTGTTCAGTGTTTGGTCAAAGTGACTTCTAATGTCAAAGTGGCCTTTAACGTCGCGTCACCGTTCTATTTTAAGTTCAAAAAGTCCTAAAAAGTCTCAAAAAGTCCTAAATGTTTCAGAAAGTCACAAAACAGTATTTAATCTCACGGTCAAGCACTGAAAGCCTTTTCAGTCTCGTTTAATAGCCTCTAACTTATCTGAGTCATGAGCGGCCATTTGAGTAGCAGAATTGACGGCCTCACTTTTCTTTGTTGGACTTTTTCCGACATTGCATCAGAATCCGAATGACGCTGATAACTGCCAAGTGGGCGCGGTAATCAAAGACACAACGAGAACAAAAGAGGAACCTTTCCTGCCTAGTGAAATGAAGAAATGAACGGGAAATTTCTTTTTGAATAAGTAGAGATGTATTTTCGTGAAAACTTAACATTTTTAACACTTGTATTACTCCTAAAAAGACTTGATGTTCATAATATCCCATCAACAAACACCTGTTACAAAATCAATACTTATTTTGGATTGTTATGTGGCCTTGTTTTATACACACCAGCGCAGCATTGCAAGGCTGCACTTCTTTACAGACAGACATGATTGTCTTCTTGTTAGCCTTCTTAACGCTTGCGTGTAAGTATTGCAATCTGGATCAATTTTCAAAAAGCATCAAATGGTTTAACAGTTCTTACATATGTTATAGTAGCGGACAATGATATTGAACAATGTATAGATGTAATGGCGGACCATATGGAAAGTTTTAAACCGGATCTAAGAATGTTAATTGAAGGAAAAGGCAAGCAAGTGGTTCACATCAAGCTTGGTGGTGAAGCAAGAAAATCTCAAAAAGTATGAAAAGTAAACATCAAGATTTAACAAGACACAAGAGTAAGGCAGCAAAAAGTAGAGTAGGAAGAATACAAATTGTTTCAAGATCGATTGAAAAGAGAAAAAGTACAAGTAGATTTTCGATAGATCCGGATCCTATGCATAAGTATTTCGTATCATTGATTCCTTTGATTTGTACATTCGTATTCTTTAGAAAATGCACTATGAAATCGAAGGATTTATTGGTTGGGCAAAGGAGAAATACTTAGAAGAAAATTGGAATATCGAAATCAAGTCAAAAAGTTGGCTGAAACAAGTAAACATTTTTAGAAGAAATTATTTAAGTCTAAAAATGTTTTCTTTTTCCCATAGATCAATGAAACGATATTTCCAGAGAAGGAAATTAGAGTGTTCATTGATGAAGAAGAATACATTTATTCAAGTCCTGATTTCATACTGAAAAAGCGGAAAAATCTTTATGTATTCCAATTTACTTTTGTCTCCTTTCTATACTCATTTGTATTCCATCCTGTTTCAATATTTGTAACAGCTGTATTTTGAAATAATACATTAAAGAAAACGACACTTCATTTTCACGATACTTTTGAACCAGGTTTCTTTTTTTATATTTCATCAAATAACAGAGAGTTGCTTTCATACTGAACATGCTACAATTGGATCAGTCACTGTGACAGTTTGTGTCACTGTCACCACAGTCATGGAGCTATCCAAGTCAACAGAAGATGACCATTTTTGCAAGTCAATCAAACTATCATCAGAAGAGTCCAAATCATTCAAGAAAGAAGGGGGTAGAGTGTTTTCAATAGGCATAACTTTGCTTGGACTGATTGCTTGATCTTGGTCAGATCGTTTGTTTCTAGACAAGATAGGTTGTCCATTGTCATCAACAGCTAACCTGGTCATCTTAGTGGTGAATTCTCCAGGTTTGGTTCCGGAAAAGTACAAAGTGAACACTTTACTGTTTTGTTGAGGAGGGGATTGCACATATACAGGTTTGTTTTGAGCAGCCAAGAATTGTTGGTCATAATCTTCATAATAATCATAGTCTTCTTGTTGAGATGAAAACAGTGGATGACTGTTTCGAACAGGTCTCAAAATGTCTCCAAATCTGTCAGCAGATCTTTGAGCAGATGAGGCGAAGTAGGCTCCATAAGCTGACCTCAAGTCATCTCTATTGACGCCCGAAGACTTGTCAATTTCAACCACTTGAGCTTCTAACCTGTTGTTTCGCTTCTTCTTGATAGGTGATTGGAATTGAGGAAGAACCAACGGTTGAGGAATGGTTGCAGAGTTTAATAGGAGGTTAGGTGCAGGTGCTGCTGCTGCTGTAGGTGTGATGGTAACTGTTTGCACCTCCCAAGTAGGTGAAGGGGTCAAGTGGATTGAACTGGTCTTGATTTCTGTAGCAGTGACCACTTGGGTATGGGACTCATAAATGGTTGTAACCAACTGGAAAAATCAAATCTTAATGAATCAAAATTATTATCTTAAGAGTGAAAAAGAAACCTTTTGTCCTCTAAGAATGATTGGTACTTCTTGGGTTTCAGTATGTGTCACAGTGGTCACATAACTGGTAGTGGTCATTGACGTGGTCCATGTAGCTGGTGGAGTCACTAATGAACTGGTCAATGATATGGACGGTTTCAATTGTTGTTGGGGTTGGGGTTGTTGCTGTTGGACTTGGTTAAGCAATGCCTGTACCGGATTGACCACTTGCTGACTTTTGACACTCTCAGTAAAGTCTAGATCATTGAGGACACCAGGTCCAGTGACTGAACTGAGCATTTGTCTCAGTAGCTTGTTTTGTTTCTTCAATGCTGAGCACTCATCTCTTCTAGGTTGTTGTACCAATTGAGGCTGGGAAAGTTGAGGCTGATTGGTTGCTGAGATCACCCTTCTCAGCAATTCTGGGTTGGACAGAAGCAAAGAAGGATTTTGTTTCAAAGTTTGTAAAAGTAACTGAGTAGATAATTGAGAATGTATAATTGATGGCACAAAGACTAGGATGATAAAAACGACCAATTTCTTCATTTTTGCTGCTTTTAAACGTCTGGATTCTTGGATGGTTTAAACTGAACTGAACCTGGTAATGGTCAGACTACTCATCATCCTTTTTTTGAGCTGCTGTTCTGCAGTGGAGCGTCCGCTACTGTTGCAACAACAACGCCTTCTAGGTTTTATAGCACGCATAATTTCCATCTTAGTGGTTTATATAGCAGGACAAAGAAACCGACAACTCTGCACTTCTCTAAGTACGCTTGCAATTGCCTAAGGATATTCTCGTATTTTTTCATCTATTTGGCATTTGTCCGATTAGTGCATAATTTAATATGGGGCCCCATAAGTCACAACTTTATATGAAGTTGGCATGATAGTATTAGGGTATCATCAGAACCCAGACAAAACATGTTTTTTAGGCTTGGTTGAACAATGTGGTTTGGTATCTAAAAAAGGGATTAGCTAGCTTTTAGCAATCTTCAAAAAACTGGTGTTCAAACAAAGAAAATGTATCTTGGGAAGTAAGTTGGTCAAGTTTTGCTCAAATGAACAGTGAATGCCTCAGGCTTGCTACGTATTTCGGACAAAAGTTACAAGGATAACGGGTCTCTCTCATAAAATTTGACTTGTCCATTTGACACGTTGTACAACGAAATGGGGCAACAAAAAAGTTGAATAAGAATCATCCATTTCCATCATTCCCCTTTGTACTAATCTAACCAAACCAAAACCAAAAGTTTTAGTATGTGTTGAAAATAATAGAAACATTAAAAAATGACAACAAGAAAAAATGCATACCAAGAATTCTTTTGTTTATTTTCAAGGCTAATATTTTCGAAAAGAAAAAAATTGAAACTTCCCATACTTTTTTTCATCAATCTTTTGTTTCATCTTACAGTCAGCTACTTTAAAATCTCAAGAGAGACATGCAAAAAATAGAAATAATTGATCATTGGTCATCATCAAACAATAGATTTTCAAGTCTCAATTGTTCAACAGACATTTGACCAATTGCAATACTGTTGCCAAGTGTCACAGCTCACATCTTCAAATAAGTCAAAAGTTGAATTTACGATGCACAAGCATCTTGGCAACAATGCAAAAAATGACAGATAAAGGGTTGCTGCTATGAAAAAAATCTTGCATCCACTTTGTGTATGTCTAGGTCTCTTTTTGAGGCCTGTCTGCTGACCATTTAACCAGTTTAAGAGTCCTTGGGCTACACTTGTATTATGGGTCCACTTCTACTACTCAAACTTAAGACGCAGAAAATCCGCAACAGAAAGATTAGAACCCAAATTGGATCGTGATCCAAATTAGTCAATTTGTCAAACTAATGAATGAGAGCGAGAAGGCTAATCGTGTCCTGACAACTTCTAAAAAAAAGTGGGTGTTAAAATAACAGTTCCTTCGATCCTTCCTGTATTATTGACCTGACCTCAACTTTGATGGTTTTACAAAAAAGGGCCCCAGTCCGTTAATGCAACCACATTGGTTTTAACCCTTCCTTGGGTTCGTACTAACGGGGAAATGGTTCAATAAACACCCAATTATTGCAAATTTGGTTGCCGTTCGTAACTTAAAATGGATTCTTTTAGCAAAATCAACGGTTTTGAAAAAACTGGATGCATTGGATTACTATTCTCTCATCAAGTTATGGAAAAAAATGTTGAAAATTCAAGGCAAAAGAAATCATACAAGGTCTGTGAAAAAGCCAGAGATTCGTAACTAACGAGATATGCAATCTAACTTTTTCAGGTTAGCATTGAAGGCCTAATCAGGTGTAACAAAAGCATCGCATCAATCGAGCAGAGGACACGATAGGTAATCATGTCAGGGACGATGCGAGGGATGTTTTGGATTTTGCTACTGAAAATGTCATCTCGGTTATCTATCAGAAATGGATCAATGAGTTCTGAAAATTACTATTTTAGCATCACAGCAATTTTTACGATTTTTCGCAATCAAACAAGAGAAAAAGATTATCCCAAACTGGAAATAGAGTTTTATAAGCGCCATCCAACGGCGTATAACTCAAATGAGACATATTTGAAGCCTCATTTTGTTCCAACTGTCAACGATTAGTTTTAAAGGTAAATTAATGAAGCATAAGCCGAAAATGAAGCAAAAAGACCTGCTCGGCGGCTACCTGAATTTTTCAAAATTCTTTTGTATTTTGCACAGCAGAGACAATTGAAGTTGCAACAGTAGTGACGCGTCAGGATGCCAACTTGGTGGTTTTCTTTTTAGTTGTTTCCTTTCTAGTTCACGTCATTTCACGGTCAACACTTTTCAAATGTTTTGTAGTGCACTGGATGAAGGTAACTGGTCGACTAATCCGTAAACTTCCGAAATTCCACCACCACCTCCATTCTCCTCCTCTCCCGATCGCCGCATGGTTGCATGGAGCAACAGGGATGATGATGATGATGGAAGCGAGAATTCGTGAACGCATCAGCTATATTACTCTGTGGTGTCAGAATACTCCGGTTCGTATGTAGTCGAACAAATTAATGAACTTTTTTGCACTTCTACAAATAAATCTCAAATTGACATAATGAGATATAATTGCTTGAGCTCGCGCTTCTACATCTTTGTATTTTCTTCTTGTTCTTCTTGTTGATTAGTATTTTTCTCCAATTTGTGGAGTTTTACGCATTTGTGCGTTATTTTTCGCATTTTCGCGGAATTTTTCACGTTTTCGCGTTTTTGACCGTGAGAGAATCTAGGTCCTAGAAGTTTGATTTTGATAATTAGACACAAGTCGTATTACTAGACACTTCTCTGGAAAAAGCCCTGAAAAGTCTCAAAAAGTCCTAAAAAGTCTCGAAAACTCTTAAAAAGTCTCGAAATGTTTCTAAAAGTAACAACAAGTTCCATATCTGACGGTCAAGCATTGAAAGCCTTTTCAATTCTTAGATTTTCAAACTTTTAAACCTTTGCTCGCGCTTATAGTTTGAAAAGTTTCAAACTTTTAATGATCATTTTTTGCTACTTTTAAGGCTGTTGCGTGCCTTAGAATCTAGCATGACAGTGTTTTAATAGTGCTAAATGATACATTTCACACATTGAACGCCATTTCTGTGGGTTAGCGTGACTTCAAATAGTCATCAAATTAAATCCCTTTTCTGGAGAGTGCAAATCTCCTCTAAGCTCATTTTGCTACTTCCATAAGCAGGCATACAAGAAGTCAAACAAAGATGACATGACAATAAGCATAGAAACATGGATGGAAGATTTGCAAAGAATCAAAATAGTAATTGTGTACCATTTGAATTTTCGCGCCAAAAAAACCAAATAGCTTAATCCTTTTAGTCTTGAATTTCGTCTTCTATTTGATCTCTGACTTCCTTGTTTCTTTGATATGCGATGCTTGAAGGAAATGCTTGCCTTTCCAATATGCAAGAGATGTCAATTTTATGATTGACGATAGGCGTCCATCTATAGAAACTCCTTCATTACCTCTATTGCACACTTCCGTTTTTGCTAAACACCTAATGTAAAGTTGTGCAACACTTTATGTTTCAACCTTGATAGAAACCCTACTACCATTCAACACATTCCACTTGGGTCAGCAGCCACTATTAAAGATCTAGAGTGCCGATGTCTAAAAGCGAAAATGCATTTCAGTCATCCGGAAATCAGAGATCAACACAAAAAAGTATTCAAGGAAAATCTTTTCAATCCACTTCCATTGACATTCAGTATTGTCACAGTGTTTTGAAAACACCAAAAAAGGTTTCATCTGAATTATATTTGAAAATCTAATGTTTAATTTTTGGCGCCAAATTTCAAATGCTGCCTTTTATTGGAAAATTTTCAAACACAGTGGCAAACAATTTCTTGTTCATCAATTGATTAACCCGTTAATCATGGTTAATTTTCATCAAATGCATTTTCCGCTAATGATTTCAAAATCTCAAGATTTTCTGAATGTCACATCATAAACGCTGTCAAGCATAGAATTACGGCTTTACAGAAGGTAATTAAAAATTACCGGAAGAAGTTTTACTACTACGAAGCAACACCGGGTCAATGATTTACCGTAGCACCCTCAACATATCTTTTTTCTTTAATTATCGAGAAGGAAGTGTTTTACGGTAAAACTGCCTATGATGGCGCGGCGCTAGTGGTTTCATCAGTGCTCCGGTGCTTTAAGCACCACAAGGTCGCCGAACATGGCAAGCATTTCTTCATAGGTTTCATCTTAGGCTCCTCTGACCTCGAAGAAGGTGTCCCTGTGCCCGTTCATTGACTCAAACTACAACAAACACAACTTGCTGATTAATCGAGTGTAGCTCATTTTAGGCAGAAAAAAAAACAGCATAATTATATTCAAAACACGAGCGTAGCGAGCTATGATTCCTTATGGGTGATTTTTGGCGCGAAAATTCAAACAATAATTTTTAGATTTTATTTTTAAAATTCAGCCTCAGAGGTCGCGAAGGCCGGCCTTCACTTGTCCTAAAACCAACGTCCTCATGAGTAGAGGCTGCATGCAAAGTTTCAACCGCCTAGCTTTGAAAATGAGGCTGTACATAGGGAACAGACCAAAGAACTGACTGACAAACGCCGGAGGCCTCGCAAGTAGTCGCCGAAGGCGACGGATTGTGAGTAGTTAGATATAAGAGTGGAATTTACAAGCTTACTCTAATTTGACTTTTTTCTTTGGAGAAAATGAGTAAAAGGTCAAAGTGATCTTCAGCAAGTTGTGGACCAGTGCCAGATTACAACACTAGCAACATCCGTCGCGCTGCTGCTGCTCAAGTAGTCGAAAGGGGAAATGCAACTTACGCCATCATCTTGATGACGCAAGGAGCAACACAAATTCAAGTTCTTCATTACTTCCCCCCCTTTTAAGTACTTTTAATGGCCGACACCACTATTTTTATACCCGTGTAAAAGCGCTGTTTTGCGACAACAACAACAATTTTCGGACCGTAAAATAGTAAATGAACTTTGAAAATTCTATTGAAAAATTCAAACGGAATCCTGGGAACAATTCCCGTTCGGCACTTCAATAATACTGATAATTGATTCTATCATTTTTGAACCTTTTTGATCTTTTTATTACAGTAATAATAATTAGCACAGTGGTCTAAAATCAACAAAAAAATTTCAGCAAACTAAAATACACAGTAGGTTCTAACCGTTCATAATGTTCAAATCTAACACAGTGGGTTTGAAATCGACAAAAAAGTTCAAATCATGAGACATTTCAAATGATTTTCAAACTAAGAACTATCCTGGCCTAGGGGCAAAGCAAATCAGGATCCTAAACCAGAGTATTTACTGCAGCAGCAGGTGTTTGTTGCCCTGCTACTCCACTAATTGGTACGAATGGTTTTGAGGCCGATTTATAGATAAGTTTTCCTGGTTCAAACTTCAGATGGATGCTAAAGTAAGAAACCAGAAGATGATGGTGCAACAATGATCATCAAGGCGGAAAAGATTCGCCAATTGAATTTTCACAACATATCAAGGTCAACATCCCATCATTGAGCAACAGATAAGATGGACCAAAATTAGTTTGAATGTTGAAATTTTTTTTTTAAACTTTTTTTGAGCGTGAAGGGCGTAAAATTTCGAGCGAAGCGAGCTAACTGCCGGAGGCCTTGCACAGACGCCGAAGAACTCGTTGTGACTCGTGTCACAAATCTCACGATTCAAAGACACGAAATATCAATTGATTGAAAAAGTGTTCTCATATTCTCTCGTCGCTGCCGCTTCGGCCCTTTTTATCCTACCGTGCAAATCGGAGATATGCGAATCAAGGCTAATACTCTACTCTGACACATCAACTCCCGTATTTTGTGATAAAAACGTGTGACAAATTACAGTTCCGCTTTTCGAGATGAATTAGATAAACAAAATTCAATTCATCATCATCATGATTTATTTTTGACGAGATCTCAGGGGGTTGAAAAATTACATCAAAAGGAGAAATAATTTTGGCACTTTTTCAAAAAGTATTATTTGTAGCACTTTTTTGTTCAGCTTCTTCTTTTTTGAAAAAAATCAAAAGTTTAAATGTACAATTTTTAGGCGGGTTTTTTTAATTCATTGGAGGATACATGACTAAAACTATGCTTCGCTGGCATAAAAAATATGCATTGTTAGGTTTTTTGATGAATATTTACAATCTATAAAAAAACATGAGAAAGGGGCAGAAAATATTGCTTGATTACAAAAGAAACACAGTGGGTTCAACCCATTTGAAAGGTTCCGTGGATTTGAAGTTTCAAATTCTAAAAACAGTAGGTTTGAACCGTTCAAAAGGTTGTTCTACTAGCTCAGAAACCAATCTGAACTGGTTCTTAACATTCAACATGGCGTTTCATGATTCAATTTATCAGTTTCATCATCTCCCATCATTGCGGCAGAAGCCACTCTTCCATATTCTTCAGCTCTTCGGAACCTTCTGGTGATTTGCGCTACATAAGCACAGGCCAAAACTACGGTAATCAATTCCGTCAAAGCCAAAATAACACCAATAATGGCATAAACAACCATCATTGGAATCACATCCGTTCTTAATTTGTCAGTCAAGATTTCCATGCATCCGTTAATGTAAATATCGTTTTGAATCGTATCTTTGTCATTTTTAAGCATATTTTTGCCACAATCTTCAGAGTAGTAGACGCAACAGGAGTCTGGGACGGAATCTTTGCTTCCCATGGGTGTGCTTCGGTAATTTAAGTAGCCGACCAAGTGTCCGGAGCCTCCACAGCAATGAAATTCTTTTTGCAAAGTGTCCCATTTGTAAGTGATTTCAGGGGCAAGTCCGTACTGAAAAGATTTAAATAAAACTTGTCAAAATAGCAGTTATAACCCACTGTGGTTTTGAGTTTCGTCGCGTAAGTTCACTGCAATGCCCTACAATAGAGTATTAGTTATTATGAGTGGAAACCTTGGATTATGAGAAAAAATCTCAAAAATTTCTAAATTGAGATTCAAAGGACCTAATAGAGATGCATAACATGTCGTCTATTGTATCTTCAAGAAAAAGAAGTCCTAAAAATACCCGGAAATTAGCGCAGAAATACTAGTAGAAAAAACGAAATCAAAACGCACAGAGGGTTCAAATCGTTCAAAAGGTACAAAAATAACACAGTGGGTTTGAACCGTCCAAAAGTTTCAATTCTAACCACAACATGTTTGAATCATTTATAAAGGCCTATTCTGCCTTCGTAAATATCTTGCTTTTGAACTATGAAACCTGATCTAAGGATTCCAGGTAGTGCGTAAGATGATGATTCATCTCTAAAAAAAACCTGTAAAAAAAATCTTACCTTGTTCAACTCATCGATGATTTCGGATGCAGGTATAGTATTATCATTCACATCTGTTCTCAATTCCATAGCCATGAAAATGGATGCCAATTGTGCCAAAAATGCCAACGTTAATAAGACCGCATATCCCGCAATCATAGGTCGATTTTCGGATCCAGAGATAACGAAACCAAAGATGCACACCAAGAAAGTATAGACTCCCAAAGTGATCATAAAGACTGGCACTAACCAACAATACACTGACCAAAAGTCCAATTTATCCACATGGTAAAACTTCATCAAAATGACAGCAGTAAAAATCAAAATAGTCGATGTAATGAGCAAGAATACGTTGCTCAAATTCAAGTATTTTTGATATCTGGTGGCTTTTCTCTGCATCATAGACAGAGTGGATTTGGCTCTTTGCAACGCCATCTTGATCACAGTAGTAATTTTTGAGTCGTCTTCTTCAAGTCACAACTAGTTTGAAAATGAGGCGTTGGTTTCTCAGCTTTTGCTGCTGCTGCTGTTCTCTATGTGTCAGCTAACTTAGCCTGTGGTACACCTTGTGACTCAGCACGGCCGGCCTGAAAACGAGGAGTGCCTTTAGACTATCAGGCACTCTGCACTGTACGGGGCAACAGGTAAAAACGTTTATTATCGTAGTAGGGACTCTTGCCATGCTTCTTTTGCTATGTGCATGAAATTCCATCGAAAAATCGACTCAAAAGTTTGACCCCTGGCCCTAGGTTTGAGGCCATTTCAGGTCCTGGACAATTTTGCGGAGAAATGGAATTTCGATTTTTTTTTGTTTACTAAATGCTCAGTTATTATTGCAATGAAAGGGTCTTTTCTGAAGATATTTTTAAAAATGTTGAATTTTTAACTTTTTCGATGATATTTCTACGTCCCGCACATTATTTCATGCACCTGTGAATGCTATTTTTTCGGCAACATTCTATATACTTCGATTGTTGCGCGCGTCACTCTATTACAGTCAGCATGAATCATGTGTTCCAATGAAAGTGCAACTACTCCTACGCTAGAGACGAGCATGAAACGTTTCAAGTCATATTGATGTTGCCTTGCTCCATATGACGCGCTTGAATTCTAAGAAAATGCGTCAGCAGAGTGACCTTCATTATAAATTGTCCGTTACTCATAAAACTTAGGTAGAATTTGAAAATTACCCAAAGAGTTTGAATAAGTTTGTTTTGTCAGAAATAAGTATAATTTTTTTGGTTGAGAGATGCCTGATATTGATATATACCAACCTAATAAATATTCTATCCTGAGCTCATAAATTCAATGAAAATGGGCAGTTGAATTAAAGATAACGTTTTGTTGGGTCACACCCGGTCACTTCCATTAAACGGAACTTAGATGCTTAAAAAGTAGAGTAGGTAAGTAGACAATCCAGTTTACTTAGCAAAGAGGTCAAACACTTCCTCATCAATGGCAAAATGTCCTGGTATAACGCCATATTTCTTTTCAATTCTTCCCCGTTATGTTTCGGCTCCATGCTGTGTGCCAAAAACGCTGACCGTTACGACGATATTTTCGAACACTTCTATATTCGTGCATTCTGAGATCTACAATTGGTGTACTTATCGATTATCTTCTGCTGCACGATTTTGTTCTTTGACGCAACATTATTTTGTTGCTTTTATTCAAAAACAGTAGGCAAAGAATGTATCTACAATTTTGGACAAAAATGTATAGCAAGAAAATCCAATAAACAGTCCTAAAGATCCTCCCACAGAGCCAACTAAAGACGGAAAACCAATCTCTGGTATTTCTTCGATGATTTCAACCATTGGTGACAGGAAACGAAAACTCAAAATAAAGCTTGATGTTTTCTTGTTCTCATATTCTGCATTGTAAAAACTATCTGCCTGGTAAATCAATGTTTTCTTGGGTTTCAAACAGGTGGTACGTTGTTTTCTGGTATTGAAAAAGTTATCGGCCATGCATCGAAGGTCTTGGTATCCTTCACAGGCTGGCAAGTTTAAGATGTCATTGAAGATCAAAGGGTAGCATAAGTTTGTACAATTGAATTGGGAAACAAGTCTAGAAAAACAATCTTTGAAATTGTCCTCTCCTTGCAAATAATGTTTTTCCTTCATTGACAATTTGATTGTGTATCCATGCTTCTTCAAAAAAGCTGCAAAAAAATGATTGTTTAGGTTTTCCTCTTGATATTTCTTTTTTAATGTCTTACTTGGTTTCAAATTGATTTTTGCTGGTTTGAAGAAAGGCCAATCATCAAAAAACATTCCATGCCAGGCATTGTTCGAAGTTAAGAATAAGTTGATGTTTTCTGGTAGATCAGATGCTTTAGTCTTCAGGTAGATTTTCAATTTCAAGTTATCGATTGAATGTAGATGAAAGTTTGGTTGGATCATGGTACACATACCATGCCGATAAGTAGCCAATGATGTCACAATTACTGATTGATTTTTTATCAGATTCACACCTATTCTCAATTGTTTCTTATTACTACCAATTTTGAACTTGACATCTTTACGTAATCTGTAGGTCAATTCTTGATACATTTGCCAGGTAGAGTAATTAAACTTTTTGTAAGTCTCATTCCCATCTCTCCACAATTGTGAGGCGAAAGAATAGCCATACTTTTCTGTCATTGATGGTTTGAAAGGTGGATCAATGCAAACAATAACATTAGGCAGCGTTATTTGGTGCTGATTTTTGGTCTCAGTAATGTAAGAGCTTCGCCCTTTCAGGTATTCACCAACATAATCTCTAAAGTAATATTGAACAAAAAATGTCAACAATACGATGTACAACATCACTTTCAAAAGTGTAATCTTTTTAATTTGGAGGCATTTGAAAACACTTGGGATTTTCTTCGCCTCTTTGTGAACATCTGATTCTTTAGAGTTATTATCCATGACTAAAAGCATAACTGAATGACGTACTTACTTTTGTGAAAGCATCTACTACCTATCGTCTATCTCCATTTTATCTTTATTCTATTTTTCTTCAAGCAGCTTGCGTTACTCGTTAGATACAAAACTTCTTTCATATGCATCTACAAATCCGCACCGTTTGACCTATAAAGTTGAAACTTGTCCATCCTCTTTCTGGCAAGTCCAGCAAAGAGTTTACCCAGGTATGAAATGAAGCCGGAGACCCTAAAAATACTAACAACACCTTATATTAGAACTTCTATTTTTGTCATCAGCACTTTTTACAACAAAGTAAACTGCGAAAAATGAATCACTGTGATTCAAAATAAAGTAGTAAAGGTCTCGTGTTGCGCTTGGTATTTAGAAGCTTTTACTCTTATTTGAACTCTGAGCTACTTCAAACGCTCTGGAGGCTAATACACTTACGTGTACAGTCGCACACGTCACACCTAAATATCAAATTATTTTAAGTATAAAGACCATGACTTTTAGGTTCACAACACGGTAGTCTTTCTACCAGGTCTGAAAGAAAAGCAACCATGAAAGTTCATTTCTTCTGCTGCTTAGTCATTATTTCCGTCATCAACCAACTTCAGGGATTTTATATCCCTCCCAAAAACTTATGCGTGTACGACAACAGTTGTCACAAAGAAATCATCAACGGAGTAGTTCAAGCGATGGAAGAATTCATGGACCAAGCAATGCCTCCAGCTGCAGCTCCGGTACAATACCCAAAAAATCCGAATTATGAGACCAGACCGATGTTCTACTACAATTACCCACCAATCAAACCGTTTATGGTCAAGGAAATGGCTGACAAGATTTGGAAATTGCGAACAGCATTTGAGGTCAGACGACGATCTCCTCTTAATTCTATCAATCCTGTAAGGGTTGTAAGATTGTAGATGGGATACCATCAATGGTTACCAACCGAGGCTGATTGATTGAACTGCAGACTTGTTAAAGGATCAAGCTTATGATCTAGATTAAAGATTCTTTGATCTGTGATCTTGATCTAGATCCATCAAATATGAAGCAAACATGTAACTTTCACTTGATTTGATACTGGGCAAAAATAAAGGTACCAATTTACATAAACATTAAACACCCTGTAGAAGGGTGTTGAATTGACTTGTAATATATTTCCACATTTGCACATTTCAAAAACAATAATCAAAGAATTTGTCTACAATTTTAGACAAAAATGTATAGCAAGAAAATCCAATAAACAGTCCTAAAGATCCTCCCACAGATCCAGCAAAATCCGGAAAGCTAATTTCTGGGATCTCTTCCAAGATTTCAACCATTGGTGACATGAAATGAAACTTCAGAATAAAACTTGATGTGGATACATCATCATATTCTGCATTGTGATATTTATCTGCCTCATATATTATTGCACGCATCGGTTTCAAACACTGGTTACGTTCTTTTCGATACTTGATGAAATTGTTAACCATGCATCGGGTATCTTTGTATCCTCGACATGGATGCAAGTCAAGGACATTATTGAAAATCAAAGGGTAGCAAGGTTCGACACATTTGAATTTTGAAACAAGTCTTCTGATACAGTTTTTGAAATTAGGACTTCCTTTCAAATAAATCTTTTCCTTCATTGACAATTTAATTGTGTATCCATGTCTCTTTGAAATAGCTGCATTGAAAATGACTGTTAACGTTTTTCTTTGTATTATTTTGTTAATTTAACTTACCGGACTTCAAGTTGATTTTTGCTGGTTTAATATAAGGCCAATCATCAAGAAAAATTCCATGCCATCCCTTTTTAGAAGTAAGATACAGATTTAACTTTTCTGGCATATCGGTTGAATTCAAAATGTTATTTTTCCATTGAATTCGAAGCCTAAAATCTTGTCCTACCATAATCTTTTGCTGTGGTTCAATCATGGTACATAAACCATGCCGATAAGTGGCTAATTTTGACACTTTAATGGTATGATTACGAACAAAATTCACACCTTCTCTTAAAGTTTTCTCGGCTTTCCAATGAGGACCAACTCTGAATTTGACATCTTTGTTGATGAGACAGGACAATTTTTGATATGTATCCCATGGTGAATGATAAAATTGTTTGTATTTTTCTTCCTTGTCATTCCATATTTGTGAGGCAAATGAATATCCATACTTTTCTGCCTTCGAAGGTTTGAAAGATGGATCTGTGCAAACAATAATATTAGGCAATGGCAATGTGTATTGATGTTTGGTCACAGAAGTAAATGTGCTTCGATTCTTGAAGTATTCCGCAGCATAATCTCGTAAGTAATATTGGACAAATAAAGTCAGCAATAATGCATACATCATCACTTTAAAAAAAGTACGTCTATTACTTTTGATGAACTGTTTTACCCTTGAGAATATTTTCTTTTCTTCAGATTCTTTTGAGTAATGTTCCATAGCTAAAAGCCTGACGTACTAACGGTAAATACATCAATTGTATCCGAACAAATATACTTATTGTATTCTAAGAAAAACGTAACACTTGAATGACTTGGTGCTAAAAGGTTTTTTAACATATCTATGAGTAGGTTGTGAGAGTCAGCACAAAATCTTTGCGCTAAATAAATCTTTATTCAGAACATTCTTTGAGCATCAAAAGCTAAAGGACAATGCTTTGGAGCTAAATAAACATAAGCAGGAAAACTATTACCATAAAATCGGGGCTTATTGACTCTGTGCCCAGGATTTGAACTCGCATAAAAATGAACAGTATGAGAATCTTGAAACAAGTCATCCCATTCTTCTTTAGGTTTAGGTGATGACAAAGTTGAACTTGCTGAAAGCCATGGTGCAGGATAAAATTGCCTATAATGAAAAAGATGAAATTCAATGCACTTTTTTCTTACAGAAAAAAAACCTTACCTTGGAGGTACAACACTGATACCCTGACAATTTTCAGGATTGTAAGTTTTCTTAGATAGCCATGTTGCTGCTCCTGGTGAACCACACATTTGGTTCAAAACTAATTGGAATAGAGTTGGTCCTCCAGAACCCCAAGTTCCATCAAAGACTTGAGCGAATTTATCCAAACATTTTTGTAAAAATGGATGTTGTTGAGTATCAAATTGAAAAATGGCATTTGAGACTTTTGTGCCTAGAAAGTCTGGATTTCTTTTCGATTCATGGATTTGAAATGAATCACTGCCCAAGACATTTCTTAGATGGTTGATTGGTTTCAAGAAGACCATGTCCAAATCTGAATACCAACCACCATATTTATGAATTAAAGCTATTCTGATAGCATCACTATGATGAACCATGGGTACCACAGCACTATCTTTTCCTTCATTTTTGATATTTTTGTTCAAGAGACCAGTCTGGTAAAGCTTCATTAATGGAGTATCACTGAATAGTTGGTCCAAGTCAATGTGTCTGATCAATAACTTTTTTTAATGAGAAAAGTTTTTCTAAGCAATCTTCAGTTTATGTAGAATTCTAAAGAAAAAAAAATATTACCTTGCAAAAATTGACTTTCTATCTTTGAGAAGATTGCTTAGAAAACCTGATTAGACATGGAGTAATGGAGGTAAAGCTGACAAGTTGCATTAGAAGCACTTAAATCAAGTGTCTTTGAAGTCATGACAACAACAATTGGATTGATTTGTGCATTTCTCAATGCAGATTCTATTGCACACACTTGTCTTGGTAACAAATAATTTCTGCCTGAACTTTCAATAAAAAACAGAGGTTTGGACTCAAAAAACGCTTCTTCTTGCAAGTATTCTAACTTTACTTCATTTCTTTCACTAGCTTCCTTTTCACAGCTTATTGTATTACAGTGGTGAGAAAAAAGGCTGCTGCCAGTCTTGGTCTTTCCACCTTCTTTAGCATTGCACACTTCTTGTTCTTCTTCGCACCCAATTTTTTGCACTAGTGCACATAAGACAACGAAAGAAATGAGACCTGCTAGACCACCCATCTCCTCAATAAAGAATAAGGCTACTGAATAAGAGTAGTGAAATATGCAATGTAATACTCAGTTCTACATGAAGAAGAAGTAACGCACGCTTCGTTGCAGCAACACTTATGATCTCTGTAGTCTACCTGTGCTGTAAATTGTGCGTGATGACAACAAGGCACAATGGAGCAAGAATCTTATTTTTGAAATTCTTACAGTTAACAAAAGACTAAACAATATCTTCAATTTCTTTGCTGTCCTCTTCGATGACCTCAATCAAGTCTTCATCTGCTGCAGCAATCTGAGATTTTGCGCATAAAGTTCCTGAATCTGACCTCTCCTCAGCATTCCAATCCAATCCTGAATTCGACCCTGAATCTTCTTCTTCTTCACTCTCTTCATTGCTACTGTCTTCTTTGGTGCAACATGCATAAAAGCTGACACCTAAAAAGACTAGTAGGACTATGAATCCAAGAGCTACTCCAATTATAAATCCTATAGCCGCAGGAGTTTGCAACCAACTTTCTTTGCCATTATTCCAATCCAATCCTGAATTCGATTCTTCTGTTACCATCTACAAAAAATAGAGAAGAAAATTTTACTCTAAGGTGAATACAACAGAGTGTATTTAGGTAATAATACTTCTTCATTGTAGTCTCCATAGTTGTAAGGAGTTGTAAACCAATCAGGTCTCCTGGTAGTTTGAGCAAAATTGTCTTCTTTCATTGAAGGTCCACAACCAAATAAACGGATTTCTTTTAGCCCACCAAAAAGAATTTTCTCAATTTCCAAGACTTCAAGTCTTATGTATTTGGTCCAGATAGTGTCAGAAAATTCAATTCTGTCCCATTTGTCATTTTCTATCCGCATTAAATTGTAATCATACTTTTGATTCTTTCCCAAAGACACTCTAAAATTGTATTCAATGTACATCTGAATACAGCACACAACATTTTAATACACTTACCTAATTTTTCGAGCATACCCATGTGGCCACTTATTTTGCAATATTTCAATATAGTTTAACCCAACTTTTCGGTTTAAAGTCACCTCAAAAAACTGATTTTCTTGTCTTGGTGGATGCCAAATTGTAATAGGATTGTAATCGAGTGCATGTTCGCAAGGTAAAGCAGGCATAGATGGTGTACCATGACAAATAGCACCCAAAGTGAAAAAGTCTAATTCTGAGGTTGAAAAACATCTTCTTGATTTTCTTGCTAAAGCTATGACTATTTGAAGAAGAAACTGCGTTAGTATGAATTGAAACTTCATGGCAAATAACGAAGGAGAAAGATCAAGTTTTGTGATGGAAATGTAAACAATTTTTATAGTAACTGAAAATAACATGACGTCATTTTGTCCTTCAAAAAAGGTTTTTATTTGGCACATCACTACGTCTTACACAAAATTAAATCATCCAAAAATTGTTTGAAAACTCAGATTTCATTTTTTTTGTGTGTGGGCTCAGTTATTTTGTAAGTCTGAGAATACAAACAAATATTGAATTTGGTACTCTAATTACATTCTGTTGTTTTTCATAAAATATTGTGATATAATACTAAGTTTTTTTTTTTTTTTAAATCTCTCCAGGAGTATTTTTATTGACATCACTCTTATCTTCTGCTAAAAGCTTTGCCAGAAATGATTCTCTTAAATGCTTCTCTAAAGTCCATATTGAAAATTGTGTAAATAATAGGGTTGAGAGTAGAGTTGACATAGCCCAGCCAAGTGATGAAGCCAATCAACTGGAAAAAGAAAACTTTTATCTTAGAGGAAGGAAGAGCAAACAGGAACTTTAATACCTTTGGACCCCGTGCACAGCTTGAGCAGAATGGTAGAATAACATACATGAGAAAGAAAGGTAACCAGCAAACAATGAAAGTAGTGACAATAATAGCCATGGTTCTGGCAGCTTTTCGCTCTTTACTCAGGGAAATCTTGGCTTTTTCATTGATGAATTTGTGCATTTCATTGGCATTTTCAACCTAAAAAATATATAACGTCACTGTATGTGAAAATCACCACAAATGTCTCATTTGAATTTTTGCCAAAATTGCACTTTTCGTTCGCAATGTTTTTTTTTAAATGAGACATTTGGGTTTATTTTTTAACACTGTGAATGTTGTGAATAGAATGGTGGTTAATTTTTTTCTTTTTTTTTTCTTGCATTAAAATGCATTCTTTTCAAAATGATGATACAAAGTTCATTTTGTACTAAAGAAATCTAAAGAACTTTTTTCATAATTGCCCTAAAGGAAGGAATTCTATGTTTAGTAATAGGGGTAGTACAAAAATGCATCAAAAGCTACTTTTCAACATTGTCCAAGAAAATTATTCTTTTAACGTACTTTAGTTACTTGTGAATTTTCGCCATCTAGTGTCAGAATGGCTGATTCTCCAGGTCTTTGAGAGCTTGTCCCATTAACAACTGTGGAATTGACCACTCTGGTAACAACTTTATTGCAAGTGGCCTCAGGTGAAGATTTAGAGGTCAAAACTTTGAGTTGAGAAGCTTCTGCTCGTTTCTTCAAACGTTTCCTTGTTTTCTTTAAGAAAATATGACAACAAGATATAATTCTATTAGTGTTGATCTCAGATATGGTTACTTTAATAATACCTGGAATATCTTGAAGTACACAAACATGATGATTCCCAAAGGAATGTAAAATGATCCCATTGAGGAATAAACGATGTATCCAGGTTCTTCGGTTAGTCTACAGGGAGTTTCATCTGTCCAGACATCAGGCCAGTCATTCCAGCCAATGAGCGGAGGCAAACAAATGAGGCAGGAGACGAGCCAAACGAGGGTGATCATGCCTAACACGAAGTTCACTGTGCGGCGCCTTGCATGCTCTGAAATGGCATCCACAAATAAATCAGGACTTTTCCAGGGAGAAGAAGCAGTGAGAGCAAACACAAGAAGAAATGGGCCTTTTAAAGCTTGTTTGTTCAACACACTGTTTGACAAATACCCCATCCACAAATAAAAATCTCATTTATTGGCAATTTCCGTGCCAAAAATAAGTCCAATATGGGCGCAAAAAATCCCTAAAATTGTCTTTTTACTTAAGTTTTCACTTTGAAAAAACGATCATATTTTTCATTTTTAAGCTCCTCGCGCTTATAGTTTGAAATGTTTCAAACTTATGAAAGAAGCAATGTGAATAAAATTGTTCAAGACCCGAAAAAAATCTTACCTATTGGATCGTGTAGCGCATAAAATCTATCTAAAGCGATGGCACACAAATTGAGGATAGAGGCTGTGCAACAGAGGACGTCGAAGGTCAGCCACATTTTGCAGAACGTCGGCCCAAAAATCTAATAAAAGTGCAATTTATTTAGCAGTAGTAATAAAAAATGAAATCAAGAAAAGAAGTCTTACCCAACGTCCCAAAACGGTGTAAACAATGTTGATGGGTAAGACGATAACTGAAACCGTCAAATCTGCCATTGCAAGCGACACAATGAAGTAATTGGGCGTGATTTTCAAGGGATTGTGGGTAAAAACACTGATGATGACCAAAATGTTGCCGACAACAGTGACAATGATGACTAAGGTCAGGCTGATGATGGTCACCAAGGCCTCCCACTCGGGCATGGCCAATTCCGTGCCAAAGAGATCGGAGTAGAGGAACGAATCATCTAAAACAAGATTGAAAGTTTCAATCTACCGCGCGAGACAAAATTGTCAA
Source organism: Oithona nana (assembly GCA_900157175.1). Classification (NCBI taxonomy): domain Eukaryota; kingdom Metazoa; phylum Arthropoda; class Copepoda; order Cyclopoida; family Oithonidae; genus Oithona; species Oithona nana. Next base: position 95,818 of record LT727966.1, read on the forward strand.
AATTGCACAAAATGGATGATTGGGAAAATTGAAAATTGGGACAAAATGGACAAAATTGAAATTTGAGACAAAGTTGAAAATCGGGACAAAATTGAAAATTGAGACCAAATTGAAAATTGGGACAACATGAAAAATTGGGACAAAATGGAACATTGGGACAAAATGGACAAAATGGACTAACTTGAAAATTGAGACAAAATTGAAAATTGGTACAAAATTGAAAAAGTTGACAAATGATAAAGGGAGGAAAAATAGATCTATAGAAGCGCGATGCGATGCTCGCGCTTAAAAAGTGTTGAGTTTGATGGGAGATCAAAATCAAATTTTGAAAAGCAGGAAACACAAAGTTTCACACGGAGTCATCGAAAATAGAAAGTCTGAGAGTCTGAATTATCCTGATTCATAAAGTTTTCTGTCAAAAGCAAAGTGTGTGTGAAAAGAAAGTCAAAATCTTCTGCCTGCTGGCCTCATTCTCACATAATTGAATTTCTGAACTCTTCCATCTTTCTTTGGTTCTAGAGCCTTCTGACTGCTACTGGTTCACATAATTTAGATATTGTAAAAATGCATTTTCAAAAAAAGTGGAACTGGAGGTCTGTTATCTCTTTTTTTTGTAGAATTTCCAATGTGATATCGTACATTTCATTAAGAGCATCTGCTACTGCATCAATCCAATATGTTATTCCTTCCAACTTCCACATAAGTTCAACATTTCCCTGTCAGCGCATTTCAATGTGTTTCTGGTATAAATGAAAGTCCCAAACAAATTAAGAAACTGAATTAATTTAACACCGAGAAGAGAAATTAATTTCTCCCTTCTAATTTGTAGTAAAAAAAAAACAATACCCTCTTTTCTTTTGTTGTTATAGTGAAAATCCAAGAAAATATTTTTATTCATAAACGCCATCCAACCAATGTTTGCTAATATCATCTGAGAAAGAAGGGTTACGAAGGTCATTCAGAAAAAAGGCCATTTTGAGCCGATAATGGAGAAAAAAGCGCTGATAGTAATGGTAATATCAAATATGAGCTTACTTATGGTCGTAGAGGAATTCATATCCGGTATGATCATTGCAAGACCAGGCCCAACAAGGAAGTAGAGTGTGTGCGGCCTTTGATGGAGCCTTTTATAAAAGAGAGTGGCACAGAGAGTAAAGCGCATCGCGCAAGGCCCCTCATTCTTCTTCTCAGCTTTTCTTCTTCGTTCCCAAGAGAACATGAAAGTCAGAGTTGGAGCTGCTGAGATGAGATCAACAGATAGCAAACCAGAGAATTTCAATGATGCATTCAAACATTCAATTGCATTTTTCTTGGCGTTTCCCAAAGAAAGAGTCAAGCCGAATCACTTGCTCGGCTGGATGATGCAGATAAAGGCCTGCAAAAATCAGATTGGCAGTAGCAGAGCAGAGAGCCAATCAAAAAATATCTCACAGGGATCGAAAAGAGTCAGAATTTTTTTTCTAGCCTGAAATAGATTTTATTTTACACACTGAACTAAGGGCGTACTAAAAAACTAACTGGAGGACCCAGAACGACCCAAACTTGTGATTCTTTTCGGTGAAATCGGTACCGGACAAACGGACAGACAGACAGACAAATGTTCTTTATGATTAGGATGAGAAAATGCATTTAAAAACATACATTCAAACAAAGTTGAAGTGATGACTACTGGTTGAACAGAAAAGTTTAAAACTGCATCATTCTAAAAGTTTTATCTTCTGAGGACCATTTTCATAGAAAATTGCACCTTTTTTTCGAGAAACTTTTGCTTTGATATGAGGACATCTAGATGTCAAGACTCAAGACCATTTGTCCAAACAATCTTTTAAAATAAAGGAAAATAATTCTTTACTTATATAGTTAGAGCATGCAGCAATATACGAAGATGCACTTTACAGTTCCGTTTTTCAAAATGACGCAACATGGCAACGCGCTTTCTAATAATTTCATATCAAATGTAAACACTTCCAGGAAAGATGGAATATGTAATGAACTTCATTTACGTCATAATTAGTGTTCTACTATTCAAAATCCAATTTCATAATTGAACAGGAAAATCTTGTTTCTAATGTTACTAATAGAGCTTCAGACAAGTTCAAAAAACCTGTTTTCAATTCAGATAACAACAGTTTACCGCCGCACAAACCCAAAAAGTTTTAGGAGTGAGGAAATATTGGTCATCCCCGCTCCTTTAACTCTAACAAAAAGTGGGCAAACTTGTTGAGTGAGTTGGTAACAATATAGGAAACTAGAAAGCCCACCACATTGAGACCTTTTCTGTTGTCTGTTTTGGACCACTCCGAGAAGTGGTGAAAACGTGACATGTACCTAATTGGTTGATGAGTGAGCATAACGATTGATGATTCAGACTGTTCTCACATTTTCTGCTACCATTACCTTACCAAGACTGCATTTCTACAGGGAGTCTAAGGAAGTTTTTAAAATCTTGCTTGGGCACCCTGTACAGTTGTACACAGTTGAGACGCAAAGGCGGTTAACAGTGTCTTTTAACCAGCAGCTGTAGTAACCCCAAGGGATTACATAAAAATCTGATTGCTCATCTAGCGGTCAAAACATTGGTCAGTTGTCAAAATGGAGTCACCCCGTCAAAAAGTCGCCGTGATTGGAGGGGGATTGGTAAGTCACTCTAGAAAATACTACGTGCAAAAAATACTTGTTACAATTCAAAGGCTTAGGACCCAGCCTAACTATTTCTGAGTTGGCGAAAAAAACTCGCCCATGATTGGCCACTGGCCAAGACACCACCAAGTAGATGATCAAGCGCAAATCGGCCTTTGAAAGGTTGAGCCAAGTTTTTTGAGGTCTGGTCTTTGACATTTGCTTCATTACTTTTCAGGTTGGTGCTTTAGAAGCTTGTGTCCTAGCCAAGCAAGGATACGAAGTTCATCTCTACGAATACAGAAAAGGTACTTACACTACACACTGGGGCAAGAATCAATTTTTTGTTCATTTAAATCAAACATCACCAACCAATGTTGAAAGAAAATATTGTGATGTCCAAAAGTGTTCAGAATATGTTAAAATTTGAGTCAAAAAGGCCGGAAATCAAGAATTTTTCGAAAAAATTTCGATTAGATTTTTGCTACTTTGAATCAGAATCTTGAGTTTTTTCAACAAAAAATTAAGTTAATACATTCCATTAATTTTACTCTTTGAAACTGCTTTTTTTAGCACAAAGTATCAATTAAAAGTGTTTTGGCAAGTTCCCAATCAAAAACATTTTTGGTAAAAAACTGGACTTTTGCCCTCATGTGAGATCTTGAGAATGTTTGTTTTCGGTTAAGCAGAACAGGTACCAAATGTTGATGATCTTTATTGGCTTCTAGATATTCGGCAATTGGAACATGTGCCTGGTCGTAGCATCAATTTAGCCATGTCTGTGAGGGGGTTGAGTGCTCTTAACTCAATTGGATTAGGGGCCCACGTGGCTTCAGAGTACGGGATACCTATGCATTCTCGAATGATACATACACCTCAAGGGCAAATGTATCCGGTACCTTACGGCAAAGAAGGTGAAGCTATTTACTCCGTGGGACGCAGATATGTCAACGAAATATTGCTGACAGGTAATTAGAGTTTTCCCTCTAAAATGCCACATAAAAAATTTGCCCAACAATATTCGAAATTGAATTTTAAAATGTATTTTACAGCTGGAGAAAAGTATCCCAACCTCAATATTCATTTTGAACATAAGTTGTCCAGCATTGACATAGATAAGGCAAAGATGGTATTTTCCAAGTAAGTCTAGATTTTCTGCGAAAAAAAAGGCTTACATATAGCTGAGAGGCATATTTTTCTTTTTGACTTGGATGCTTCTTTCAGAAAGGATGGGGAGTCTTTTGAAGAGCAAGCAGATTTCATTTTGGGTTGCGATGGGGCCTTTTCTACGGTGCGAAAGGCCATGATGCGAAGGCCCTGGTTCAATTACAGCCAAGAATACATTCCTCACGCATACCTAGAGCTCTGCATTCCGATGACGGAAAATGGTGGCGTAAGTTGTATAATCAGTAATTGATCATCATCTAAGACTTCATCTACTCTTCTTATTTCCAGTTTGCCATGCCTGAAAACTACTTGCACATTTGGCCTCGAGGTCAATTTATGATGATTGGATTACCAAATCAAGACAAATCGTTTACTATGACCCTTTTCATGCCTAAAGTTGTGTAAGACTGATTTATTTCCTCTTTTTCCTCTTTTCAACACTTCTTTTTGGTTTTACAGATTTGATGGCATCACCAATGGCTATGATTTGATCCAATTTTTCGAGGAACATTTTGCTGACTCCATCCCACTGATTGGTAGAGAAAAGTTGATTGAAGATTACTTTAATACCAAGCCATTACCTTTGATTTCAATCAAATGTTCACCTTATCACGTGTCTGATAAATGTCTCATTATGGGGGATGCGGCACACGCTATAGTGCCTTTCTATGGTCAAGGAATGAATTGTGTAAGTACATATAAAATACATTTGATCAATAAATCTTGTTAGTATGTGTAGTACCTGACTACATGTGCATGCATAACCACTAATAATCAAAAGCTTGTACTTGACATCACATTGGTCAAAGACATAATTTCTAATCATTTCTTAACTTGATGTAATATTCTGACTGGATATTCTATGCAAATCTACTTACTTCTAATAGGGAATGGAAGACGTGTTGGTCCTAAACGAAATGTTGCACCAATTCCCAGGAGATCGTAAAAAAGCCTTCGAGGAATACTCAAAACATCGTAATCCTGACGCTGAGGCTATGGCCGATTTAGCCATGTACAATTATATTGAGGTAATATCTGGAAGTAAGAAAATAAGAATATATATATGGTACAATCTTGTATTTTGTTTCAGATGAGAGATCTGACAGCCAGAACTAGTTTTTTGCTCAGGAAGAAATTAGATAATTTACTCTTCTGGATTTTCCCACAAAAATGGGTACCGCTGTACACTTCAGTGACGTTTTCCAGAATGAGATATCATCATTGTGTGGCCAATAAAAAATGGCAAGATGAGGTACGCAAAATTACGTTACCTTCTTTTTTTGACAATATTAGTAATATTTCAATCTTAGTTCTTGGGCAAAATCGGAACTTCGATTGGTCAAGTTACGTTGGCTTTGGGACTCGGTGCCGGGTTACTTTGGATGGAATCTCGAATGAAATTTTCTTCCATGTTGCTCAACAATCTTCAACGCCTCAATTGGATACAATAAAATCGAAGTCTGAATTGCAGAAAAAATTGTTTTTGTTACGATTACTATACCCGAAAAAAACTGAAACAAATTCTGCTGACGCCGCGCCTTGACGCAAATGGTATATTTCTCAGCGACTGAGTTTGAGCCAAAATGTAAACAAAGCCAGCAAAGGCACTCAACGCTCAGTCAGATTTAGCGGATAAAAGGTAAAGAAAGGCATCAAAAGCTGAAACAGAATTTTGTGATTTGTGAAGCCTAAAGGTAAGATTCCGAATTTTACGTAAGAGTCAAAAAGTTTTCTACCGCGAGTAGTGTAGGTGTAGCTGTCGCGTTCTACGAGTGGTAGTTACTGTTCTTGTAATTTTCTTTTAAAACTTCTCTTTTATTCTGAGACTGTTGCAGTACATTTCGGAAATGGGTTTTGTTATTGAGAAACTTTACTTTTAATTCCCCTGCGTTTTACCGACTACGCGCTTACATAGAAATGGAAAAGAAAGCAATACGACCCATTGGAATGTGTCTGACATCAATGCATTCTTGTTAGACAAAATGTAAGCTCCTTTGGGTGCGCCAAACTAACACTTTACCTCTCCAAGTCCCCAAAGTGTTAGTGCGTCATGCTTTCGTTTGTACTAGTGTCTGGTAGACAAGTTTGTCCGAAATCAAATTCAACTAGCGGAACACCTCAGGATTTGTTGTGGAGGATGTTAGTCCCAGGACTTACTTAGGTACAAAAAAACATAATTTCCTCGAAAGAAATGTTGAAACTTTATTTTTCTCCAATATTACGCATGGTATATCTAAAAAATATCACTTGAGATACTTTGCCGCCCAATCCGGCCGGACCTGAAGTTTAGGCTTTTCGTGTTGTTCACCCAACCCGCGGCCATTGACGTTGATATCAGCTGCCAGAGGCATCAAGCGCCGCTTGACCGGCGGGGTCTTAGGCTTACTTTTACTGCTGATGGACGAATTAGAAAAATCGGGAAGGCTTCTGAAGACAGGTGAATTGTTTGAATGGACATTGTTGTTTTGAAACAACTTTGATCTTTTGCCCATGATTTCTTCCATCAGTTTGGACTTATCTTGACTTTTGTTGTTGCTTGTACTATGACTATTGTCCAGACCTAGCTTAGTAGGTGAGACAATTTTAAAAGTGGTAGGCTGATGATGTCCATAGAGCAGGGTGAATTTAGTGGTAGTCGGACTAAAATTGTATGCATTTTGTAGCTGAAAAGTCCTTTGAGGACCACCATTATTCCTTGGTTGTACAACTCTTGACCTGGACTGTTGTAGTCTCAAGGCAGGTGAACCACTTATGGATGAAACTTTGGGTTTTGAAGGGGAGAATATGAGGACTTTACTTCTTGAATGTCTTCTTTTAGATGAATCAAGACTGAAAGCAGAAATGAGGTCATTTAAGTCATCATGGTCTTTAATGAGGTGATTATTGCTGTCTTCTTTGGCCTGATTCATTCCTGATTGGTGATGATGTTGAACAGGACTTTTTGGTCTCTGATGTTCTTGTTCATGTTTCTGAACAGTTGATCTTGACAAATCTCTTGAATAGTGAGGTTCAATCTCTGTTAGAGGTAAGGGTACACGATGCTGATTATTATTATTGTTGTTATAAATGGCTTCTTTACTGTCATGATTTCGGGGTCTTAAACTCAGACTCAGCATAGAATCATTGGAAGCTGAATCAGTAGATCCATCAGGTTTGTCACTATCGAATGGAAGTAAGTTGCTATCTGATTGCTTATTAGGATTGGCCACGCTGCGGAAAAAGGAATGTCTTAGGGCTTCTTGAGCTGAACTTCGCCAACTGGGATTCCAAGACAACATAGCGTACAAAAAGGAGACTGCACGTGCTGATGTCCTTGAACCTAACACTGAAGACAGGTGTGTGGCTTGGAAGGTTGGAAATCGAAAGTTCATGGCATTGGCCAGGCCGAATCCTTCCGACCAATCGTTGCGTCCAGGAGTACCCAAAACTGAAGCCACTTTGTAAAGCTGGTCAATTTCAGAGCTACCTGCAAATTAGAAGTAGAATTAAAGATTAAAACTTCTTTTCTTCGTCACTAATAGTCAAGGCCATGCATCCTTTTTGTTGACTTTTTAATGAGTTCCCTAGCAAAACCAGAATTGCACAGCTTTCTGGGAAAGTCAGCCCGCATCATCTAAGAATACTTCTTTTAGACACACTGATGCAATTTTTTGAAGAACTGTTCGAAGTAACTTAGTTACATATTTTCCTAATTCTATTCTTAATGTTGTAACAGCGTGTTACCTGGGAAAAGTGGTCTCTTTGTGTAAAGTTCACTAGTGATACATCCCACAGCCCAAATGTCAATTGGCGAGTTGTAATTGGTAGAGCGTAATAATACTTCAGGAGCACGATACCTAGAAGAAAAGAAAAGTAATTAAATCAGTCATACATGGATTTTATGGTCTTTTCTCAAGCTTAGGATAATTTCTTCTAGAAATCCAGAGCTTTAGGAGCTTAACTTCTAAGCCAAGTAATATTCCGTCATGCAACAGAGTTATGCAACATTTAGTATCAACTCTGATTTGGACACCTCTATACTATTTTTATCCTATGTATTGTAAAGTGTACCACCTATTGCATTTCTGTTGCACCGGCACTCAATTTTGCAATGATCAATGTCAAGAAAAATTACAGTCCAAATTATTACCATCGTGTTGAAACGTAGTCTGTATAAGGAGGCGAGGACCTGATTTCTCGCGCAAGTCCAAAGTCAGCAATTTTCACCATGTCCGGTCCAGTGGCCAGAATATTTTCGGGTTTGAGGTCACGATGGAAGAATCCAAGACGATGCATGTATGCCAAGCCCTGCAACATATAAAAAAAGATGATAAAAGCAAGATAGGAGAGAGAGAGGGAGAAGGCAAGCAGCTGAAAAATCTTGGTTGTGCTGTTTCTAAAAGGTTGCATTTCGAAGACCAATCTGAAAAGGCAATTTGACCTTTGGTGCATCGATCAAGAAACAACAAGGAAAATTCCTCCATTATCAAGGAGGAAATTAGTTGTCAAACAAAAAATATGATACATCTCTGGGGCCTCTAGGAAAGTATTACAATTGTTCATATTCATCAGACTATACATTCAGAAGAAAGTATCAAAACACAGACTCACAGAATACACAGACTTCACCAACTTTAAGGTCAATTCTGGGGACTCCATGGTAAAAGTTAGGTACCTATATGTATGTACTTAGTTAGGTCAGGATCAGATCAGGTTAGGCAATAGTCTGTGGAGTCTGTATAGGCTCTGAGTCTGCGTTTTACTTCCATCCTTCATGATAGGTCTGAAGCACTTGGAAATTAATGATTCATTGGTGTCTTTTTAGTTTTTACGGTCTACGTTTTAAATGTAAAGTACCTGTAGCACTTGTTGGATGACACTTCGGATCCAGAACTCTGGAAAAGGTTCAGCCTTCTCCCGCATAAGTCCCAAGAGGTCACCTTTGACGTATTCGAAGACAAAATACAGACGGGAGTTTTCTCTGATGACCTCTTTTAATTTGACGACATTGGGGTGGTGCAGTTTCTTGAGTGATTTGACTTCGCGCAAGTCCATCACTTCGTCCCATGAATGGTACTTCCGTTTCATGGCCTTAATGGCCACTTTCTCTCTGCTTTCAACGTTGGTGGCCATGTAAACAAGGCCATAGGTTCCGTCTCCTATCAGGCTCAATATTTTGTACCGTTTCAATCCTGCAATCAAAATCCAAAATATCATTTTTTTAAAATTCATTTTAAATGTACGTGATTGCACAATGCGCATTCAATTAACTAGCATTCTAATTAGCCTGAGTTCAATAGACCAAAAAACATTCATGGTGCTGTGAGCTATGACTTCAGAAGAACTTAATTGTGTATGAGTGCTTTGGAGTTTGGCCTTTCATAATTTCAATTGCTTTGAGTAGAAGATGCATCAAATCATGTAGACTGTAGACTAGGGTGACTTGATTTTCTCAGATCACGCTGCCGGTTCGATATGTGATGTAGAATTGGTCACTGATCAACGTTTATACAAACCATTTTTCGATTTTACGAACGACCAGGCCTCACCAACCTCTCAAAGTTACTACTATGGAGGCCGTTTATGTAGTAACTTTGA
>LT727966.1:105703-163152 GCA_900157175.1 Oithona nana
CCACCAACCTCTCAAAGTTACTACATAAACGGCCTCCATAGTAGTAACTTTGAGAGGTTGGTGAGGCCTGGTCGTTCGTAAAATCGAAAAATGGTTTGTATAAACGTTGATCAGTGACCAATTCTGCATCACAAATCGAGCCGGCAGCATGATCTGAGAAAATCAAGTCACCCTACTGTAGACATGCTGCATTGGTACTTTCTAATTTTCATTTTCCGTCTGCATTCATTTCATTAATTCCAATGTTTTGATTACATCTACCTCTGTTTTCTACATGAATGGATGTATGAATATAAGAGAATCCTAATCAATTTTCGCTCCAAAACATTCCATGATGATGATCATTCTGTAGTCTATATTTACTCTAACAAGATGACGAAGATGGACGAGTGTGCGTGAAATAACAGTAATTAATCGGGGCTATCAAGTTATCACGACTATAATAGCATAAATGTACTGGCTGTAATGCAAGCCTTAGATACTTAGATATGACTCAAGTATAGGCAGAAACATGACCTTTTTCGATATTGGGACATTCTATGTAATATGTATGTTAGTTGCCATTCATTCATTCATCTCAGGTACTAGTTGATACCATTGGTAATTACTCGAGATAGCATCTATGTACATGTTTATTAGTTTGCGAGTAGAATACGTATAGAAGTTATCAAGAATTACAAGCTTAGCTTAGCTTATGTTTTTGATGGCAGAACATCAAGAACTGAGGAGGTGCACACAACTTAAGAAACTTTTAACGTTTTACGAAGGCACTGCAATTAGCTTGAACTGTGAAGCTTGTTGCTGGGAATTTCACCAAGTCAGTAACTCAAACTAGTTGTAATTAGTGGCAGACGCTACCCTCATCTCCAACAGTATGTATTACGAAATGTAATAAAATTTACCTTTGGCTGGAGCTTGACTTTGATGGTCAGCATAGATTTGTTGACTCATTTTGTTAACAACCGGTACTGCATTTGAGACAACCTTTTTGATCTCAATCGGTGGTTGATCTTTGTCTGAGGATTCCGGGTGGTCTAAAGATCTTGCACTAGTTGTACCATTACTACGTGACGAATTGGCTTTAGACTTTGGAATTGGTGGAGGAGGTGAGAAGACATCTCTAAAATCCTCTTCTTCTTCATCTTCTTCCATAGAAGAAGAATTTTTCCTGGGAAATGGCGTTTTAGTCATCACTACACCTGAGGTCATAGGTGAACCATGTAAAGGAAGACTTTCAAAGCGATGTTCACTTGTTAAAGCACTGAGGTCTGGACCATCACTGGTAGACTTCAGATAAGGAAGACTTTTGAACACTGAGTACTCTACTGTGGAAGTCACTGCTGAGCTTTCTAAAAGATCTGTAAAGCAGCTGCTGAATTGTAGCCAGGTAGTTAGTTTGCGTGACTCATGGTACCAAAGCTGGTGTATAACACTACTGAATATACCTGCTGGTGTTCCCTTGCTGCAAAATGTTTCTCTTGACTTCATTGTGCATTGGCTACTCAACTCAAATTCAAAAGCCTTCATCAAAGTGAAAGTAGACCAATTTAAAATTTCAATGATTTCAGTTCTATTGTATGCAAACTCAATCTAGACCCAATCTCTATTGTTGTTGAAAAGTAACAAATGCATCCCTACTTTTGAGAATATGTTTTGTTCATTGTATGTAAATCGAAAAGGCAAATTGATTTCAGGTATTCCACCGAACATACTCAACTCAAATTCAAAAGCCTTCATCAAAGTGAAAGTAGAGTGTAGACCAACTTAAAATTTCAATAAATTCAGTTCTATTGTATGCAAACACAATCTAGACCCAATCTCTATTGTTGTTGAAAAGTAACAAATGCATCCCTTCTTTTGAGAATAGGTTTTTCACTGTATGTAAATCGAAAAGGCAAATTGATTTCAGGTATTCCACCGAACATTATCAAAATGGGATTTTGAGAGAGGGGGATGATTATAATACCTAGTAAAAATCGATATACATACTAGGTATTTGAAGGTTAAACAGTCCCAAGAGACTTTCACCAATCCATCAATAGAATTTCAGCAAAAAAAGTTGAAAAGTTGGTTTTTCAAGCATCAATCATATTGGTGAGTACAGGGTAGGTAATGTTGCGGTAGATCCGTTGGAAAAAGGGTCATTATTTATCACAAGGTTAGCTTTAGGGAAAGGAGAGTAGAATAAGTTAGTTCTACTAGGGGGTGCGAAACAAAAAGTGTCTGAATAGAAGTTGTATCAATATTCTGCTGCTCTTTCTCCATTCTCTTGTCCTGTGTTGACGCTACAATGACGCTCACTTGCTCCTCGGTTTGGCTCCTTTCAGTATGGCTTTTAGCCATTGTTGCAAATAACCTTTCTGCTATACTACTGCACTAACAAACTCTCTCTGACTCATGATTTACTGTAGATGACTAACAAGGGAAAACAGAACACCAAAAAAACTAGAACATGTTCCTAACAAAGGCTTCGTTTTTTAGACCAATTATCTGACTGACTTATGAAGAATCATAAATTCATAAACTCTTGTAAGAAAGTCACCAAGTTTTCAGCTAAGTTAATTAGAAGTTTACCTCTAGCTCTGCTTTCATAAGATTAAAACTTTGCTTGCATTTAAAATGAAATTTTGGGCAATGTAATAAAGCACCTTATGTAAGTTTTGATTTGCTTACCAGTCCGAAACCAATTGTAGCCAATCATCCATTCGGGTCTCGAAAGTCCTCCGGACGCATTTGTATGTGTAAAGGTAATGAAATTCTTCCACTTCTCAGGAAGTCAAATGTAAGTGAAAACAGTGGAGCGTAAGTATATATTTTCTCTGGACAAAGTTTGTTCATGCAACGTTGGTTTTACGATAGGAATCAGAAGGTTGAAAAGGCCTTTTCTTCAGTCTCAAGCTTATATGACTTCATAGCCTTGACGTAGGTTTCCAAGGCCGTAGTGACGTTTTCAAACAAGAACCTTTTAGCCTCTCATTCTCTGTGGAGTACAAAACTGTCTGGTAACACTTATTTTATAATCCCCAAAGATAACCGGTTTTGTGGAAAGAGGCAGCCATGGATGCCACTTTAGAAGCTTTTCGATACAAAAGAGGCGTATTTTTAGTCTTGGATCAACTTTTGTTGCCCGGAAAACACGAATATGTCGAGGTAAAAACTGTTGAAGATGGATGGAGTGTCATTAACAAAATGCAGGTATGTATTTTTAGCTTTTAAAGATTCATGAACATGGTCATCTTGATAATAATGTGTTCCTAAAATAACCTGACAGATTCTAGAATGACATGACATTTGGAAAATGTTCAATTTTGTGCCATGTCATTTGTCTCTCAAAAGGTTTCTCTCTTTTTGGTCTGTTGGTCATCATTCATTGATGTTTGACCAGCTTTCTAGACTTCAAAGCAGAATTGGTCCTCGAATTCTCTTGAGCTCCACTTGACTTTAAGTTTTAAAGCCATTCATCCAATTCATTTTTCAGAGGAGGCAAAGATTGATGATGAATTATGTTGACACAAAAGAGGCCGTTAAACTGCCATTTTGAAAAGGCTGTGGCGAGAGAGAGAGAGAGCTAAAAATGAGGGATTTGTTGTGCACTTTTTCCCTTCACGTAGTTGTAGAAAAGTGTTCTCAAGGGATCCGTAGACTTTCGCTTCTTTCGGTCGGTGTGGTCCTCCTTCAGAATCGACCAAAGTTTTTTGGCTTTTTGCACTCTTTTGATGATAGTTTGGGTAGTAGAGTAGCAATGTCTTCTCCTATTATTATTGCACTTCTAAAAAAGCATGAAAACAAAAACGCAATAAGCAAATATGAAAAACATGCTCATTAGATTGATTGTAGTACATTGTACAATCATAAAATTCCAAACGATATTTTCTGAAGTGCTCTCGAGGTACATTTTTTTAAGGACGCTTTAGTTGTGTTTGGAGGGAACAAAGATTAATCTTTATCAAACTTTTAGATCAAACGAAACTTTAGTTTGTTTTTTCAGACGATTTTTAATCTAAATCAACAATTTTGTCGAGACAATCTGTAAACACTTGATTTTCATTCAATTTGTCTAAAGTGGTTTTCAACCACCCACTTTTGATTTGATTGACTTTTACGTCATACAAGTCTCTACGACATATATCGAAACAGTTATTTTTGGTTCTAATTTGTACAATAATTGATAGAAGAGAGTGTAACGTAAATGCCAATATATAACTAACCTTCAAATATATTTCCCTTAATAGTTCTATCTCCTCCTCCTGATTACAAGTTTGTGTGCATGTTAGGTTAGGCCTTCTTTTCTTCCAAAGTCTTTTCGGCAGCTGTCAAGCACAACGCTTTGAAAGCAATCACATGGGTTTGAAAAATCACCTTGTGTCTCGTTTTACATTAATAAAGCCAATAAAGCGAACCATCCACTTGCAACATAATTGCTTTGCTGTTGCAAATAATGGAACTTTTTTTTGACAATTTCAAACACTGTGTCAACAACAGAAGAAGCTCTGCTTCAGTACCGGCAAATAACAGAGTTGGTGTGAACCAGTCATGGACAAAAATATGCCATTTACCCTCCCATAGGACGTCAATCAACAGCAGTATCAGTAGTATTACTACTAACTTCTCTGTTTTTTACGTAGAAATTTTTTTGGAAATACCGCATAATTGTTGATGTCATTTGGCTGGCTTTACCATGGAAAAAATGGACTGATATGTATTTTTTTCAGAATCAAAATTCTCGCATGATTAATTGCAATTGGCCTAGATTTTCACTTGCCTCCTCCCTTTCATTCTTCTTGGTATTTTGTGTTGCACATTCAACAACTACAAATGCAAAAATCTAGTGCTAAATAAGGCTTTGCTTCTCCTTGTTTTTCGAAAAAAATAAGGGTGAAAGCAGGAGCAGCTCCTCTTTTGTGTTGAGGTCTACCTAGCAGACTGTAAATGTAGTAAAAAAGGCAGTCATACCACTGCTGGCCTATTTATGTCAAGCAGAGTGCAATATTGCAGTTGTGATCCATCTTTTTAGTTGGTCTTTCTCTCTATCTTACCTTAGCTCCTACTGTATTTCAAATCAATCTGTGCTTTTAGAGCTAGAAAATACTTCAAATAGAAGAAGGTCAGAAGTAGTCCAGGTTTCATGCCTAAAAGGTGTTACTATGCTAAATAACAAAGGCCTATTATAGGAGAAGAAAAAGTTTCATCGTTAAACAAGTTTTTTTTTATGGTCCACTTACATGCCACAGTTTTTAGATTTTGTTTGGTTGAGGATGTCCACTTTTTCGAAAAAAAAAAACTTTACAGTTTACAATCAAACTCTCTCAACTATTTTACAGAAAATCAGGAACTATAAAAAGATGCAACATTTCTTAGATAAAAACTACAGCAGCAGTCTGTATTTTTCAGGTCCGGGGAGCTCCAGCTATCGGAATTGCGGCTTTATTAAGCTTGGCTGTTGAATTAACAGGGGAAGCCTGGGATAGCAGCAGAGGCAAACAACTACTAGTACAATGGGCTACACAAAAACTCGACTACTTGGTCACTTCCAGACCCACTGGGGTGAACCTCAAGATAGAATGTGCAGCACTAAAAGGTACTTTAAATTGTTATGTTTATGTACATATTGCAATATTTACATTTATTTTCCTCTTCACTAGATTTCATTAAGAAGACTGCTAAAGATCACGAGAAAGAGAGACTCCGAGAGAAAATAATCGAGAAATGTGAGGAGCTATTGCCTAGGGATATACGGGATAACAAAAGTATGGGTCAACATGGAGCATCGCATATTCTGAATAGTAAGCTGCTGTCTTGGGATTTATTATGTCATCTGTACTACTGAATTACTTATAGACATTATTCCTGAAGGAGGCGGCATCAACAATGGAAAGAAAGTCAAGATTTTGACACACTGCAATACCGGCTCATTAGCCACTGGAGGATACGGCACAGCTTTGGGTGTTATCAGAGCTTTGCATGACTTTGGACGTCTAGATGTAGCTTATTGCACCGAAACGCGGCCTTACAATCAAGGTTCCAGATTGACAGCCTATGAGTTGACATTTGATAAAATTCCAGCCAAATTGATTTGTGATTCTGCTGTATCCGCTTTGATGAGCACTCAGGTATTTTACATCATTAAAAATGTAAAAGTCGAGTGAAGCTTGACAAAGGTCTATTTTAGAGGATCGACGCGGTTGTGGTTGGAGCTGATAGAATTGCTCGTAATGGAGACACTGCTAATAAGATAGGCACCTACCAAATTGCAATTACTTGCAAGCATCACAATGTACCATTTTACATTGCGGCACCTACAGCAACTATTGATCTAGACACTGCATCAGGTAAAAAGTACATAAGTACCTATACATAACGTATCTACATGACACAGCTTGGTAGCGGACTTTTTTACCTAAAAGTGCATGAACAATCGCATATTTGGTATTTTTGGAAAGCTGACGTCTAGACGATTTCAATGGGGTGTCGCATATAATCAGATTCAGACACTACCCATAGCATAAAAAAATTTTTAAAGATATTTTTTAAAAGGAAAAATGGCTCTCAGTTTTTAACAGTAGGTTTCTCAGCAATATGTGTAGTATAAAAGTTTCTTATAATTTCATATTTTCAAACACTGTGATGCATACATACCATAGTAGCTTCTTCATTTCTTGAAACTTTCTTCATTTGTCCAATAGGTTAGTCGCATTTTTCGTCCACCAAAGTTGATGCAAAGGCTTGTTCAATTCTCCACCAACAAAAATGTCAAGTTCAGCCTTGTTGGCAAGAACGGTGGTGATGGATTTGGTGACTTGAAGCAGTTTAGAGGCCTCCAAATCAAGCAATCCAGTGTCTTTGCATCTGTTATTGTACCTGTCATGGTTAAGGCTGAAGACACTGTGACAGAGAAAAGTTCTGTGGTTTGGGTCAATCCAAGAGTGAACTCTTGTACTGCTGTTGCTCCTCTTCGCTATTCCTTCGAAAAGGAGACTGACGAAAACTCTTTGGCTGAATTTAAGAGAATGGAGGCAGAGGTTGAGGCATTAAAACCCTTCAAATTCGATGGTTTTGGAGGCATTGAGATCGATTTTGATATCCTTCCCACTGATCTGGATGGGAAGGCCAAGGGAGTTTGGGCAGAAACTGTTGGCAAATCAAGTACCTGCCCTGTTTGTGATGCCAAGCCAATTGAAATGTCAAAACGTTTTTTGAAAAAGTTCACCACTTACCCAAGGAAACGATTGAGGTTTGGTTTCAGCAATTGTCACCTCAAGCAAAGGAGCCTCCATTGGCTTGTCAAGGGATGCGAGTATAGGGATTTCAAGAGGTGGAGCAAGAGTAGCAAGGATGGTACGGACATTCTCGCAAAAAATCGAAAGCTTGAATATCAGGTTAGCTTTCTTTTTCTTCTCTTCTGCTTCAACCATAATCTTACTTACCTACAATGTAATATGTATCTCACAACTCTCATAACTCTTGCACCTCTTGCACCTCTTGCACCTCTTGCACCTCTCGCACCTCTAACAGCTCTTGCACCTCTTGCACCTCTTGCACCTCTCACAGCTCTCGTAGCAGCTCTCGCACTTCTCGCATAACTTCCAAGTCCTGCAATATTTGCATCTTTGAAATGTTTTCTTGTGCGACGCGCTTCTAGTGACTCTATTTTATTTTTCCTCCCACTTTTCCACAATTTCTCAAAATCGTCTCGTATTCAACCGAAAAGTCTTCTTTTGGTATATTTTCAAGTAAAGTTTTATCGTAGAGTATAACCTGTGATGAGCTTTCTAAACCTTTTGTTTTGTTTTAGGTTCTGATATCCCGATTGAAGAAAGATCTGGCGAAGAAATAAAAAAGCAAAACCAAATACAGATTGCGCCTCAAGGTATAGATAAATAAATATGTTTTCTTTCTATTCCTGCGTCATTGACATTTATTCTCTGCAGAGAAGACCCACTTAGAATGATTGTTGTACTTACTTTTGATATTGCAGATATGGATACTTGGAATCCTGCATTTGATGTGACTCCAGCGGCTTTGATCACCGGAGGAATCATTACAGAAAAAGGAGTGGTACAAGTGCCAATTGATACACTTGAAAACATGGCTTTAGTTCAGCTTTGAAATAGAGTAGTACATAGCATGATTACAAATTGATAATAACTGCAATTTCTTGTGGGAATTAACTGTAAGTCGTCATTCATGCTATACCACAGTTTTAGTACCACGAAAAAGTTCTCACATGCATATGCCCTTTCCTACCTAATAAACGTAGGTTACGGTAAACGATTTACTGTAATTGTACTAATTATAGCCAGTTCCCTAATGAAATTACCAACTTCATACACTAGGTGTTTATTATATGTAGACGAGTAAGCAAGAGTTTGAAATGTTTGTGCCTTACTTTTCAACTGAAAATAAACTGTGGTACATGCACGTTTGTTTCTTATTAGGCAACATGAGTAGGAAAGGGATAGAAGTGGTGGTTTAAAGCTTTGAGGGTAAAACAGTTAGTATTGGACACTGGACACGATGTGGTATGTGCTTACTTTATTGTTATTTGCAAGTACCGCACAAGCAGTTTTTCCAACCAAATTCATTTGGGATTTTACACAATACTATTTCAGCAAAAGTATTGTATTACATGTGAAAACTACAAATGGCATCGAAAATGATTTGTTTGCACTCTTTAGAGAATTCAATGCCGGCAAAGAATATGTATCTGTACTATCTAGTTTGAATAGTAAATGTAATACTCTAAAAGAAAATGTTGATTTACATGTTGTGTTCTTGGATGAACAAATGGTTGAGCATACTTTGAATTGTTTTATGCACCGTCAAAGATATGACAAAGAACCATGGATATTGTATACCAAATTGGCAATTGAAGATGTCACTAGGTTGCTTGAAAAGGCAAGATTAGATTTGGATGATGAAATCTACCTAGCAATTGAAGATCAAAATATGATGGTTGACATCTGGGAAATTTACAAAATCCATAATGAAGCAATGATTGAATCCATAAATCTTGGACATTGGGGGGAAGGCCAAGGCTTAGACCTAACTCAGGTTCATAAATGGTACAGAAGAAGAAATCTGAAAGGTCACCATTTCATGACAACTTCTCTGGTTGAAACACCATTCACTAGCAAAATTGAATTGAATCCAATGACTGGAAAGTATGAGATTGAAGGGAGTTTTGCTGACTTGATGCATTCTTTGAGAGACATCATGAACTTTACTTACACTTTGGAGCCTCCTGCTGATAACAATTGGGGCGGACAACAAGCTGATGGTTCTTGGAATGGTATGATGAATCTGGTGCAAAAAGAACTGGTTGACTTTGGTAAGACATTGTGATATTATTTTGAAACGACTTTGAACCCTTTTGATTTAGCTCCAACATCATTGATTCAGACAATGGAAAGAGAATTGGCAACTGATTGGACTCTACCTTTGGTATTTTCTCACTTGAGTATCTTCATCAAGAATCCTACCAATACCTATAATTACACTGCCTACTTGGAACCATTGACCTATTTGAGTTGGGCCATAATTGTAGTCTTTCTATTTGCTATTCCGCCAGTTTTCTTTTGTGTATCAAAATATGCTAAAGAATTAGGAAGAATGAAATTGGAAGAGTCTTATGGAGCAGTTTATGTTGCTTTGTTACTTTTGGGATCATCACATGATCCTGTAAGGTATTCCACTAGGATTGTTTTTGTATGCATTTTACTGGCTACTGCACTGATCTATTGGCACTGGGAAGCTATGTTGGTATCCTACCTTGCAACAAGGAAAACAGTCATGCCATTCACCACAGTGACTGATATGTACTTGAATACTGACTTTAGACTTGCACTGATTCCTTCGACAACTTATGAAGACAATTTCAAGTACTCGAAAGATCCTTTGTGGCAACAGATATACAAGGAGAGACTTCAACCACATTTGGCAGAATACAGTTCATATGAAAACTACTTATCAGATATGGTTTATTTTATTCGTGAGGATTTTTCAACAGCTCTCATTGATGGTTACATTCCCATTACGTAAGTATAGATTCAAAGTGGTGAATTCATGTCTAAACTCTAAGTAAGAGATTCCGCAGGTCCACAAAAGATTATCAAGATTGCAAGATTGTTGTGACCGAAGGAAAATATTTCAAGAGACCTTATGCATGGACATTTCAGAAGCATTCTCCTTATTTAGACATTTTTAATTTCTATATTCAAGAAATGATACAAAAAGGGCAATGGAATGCAATCATCAACAAGTATCAAGCCCAACCTCAAGTCTGTCCAGATTTGAGTGGAATGCCCATTGAATTTGCCAACTGTTTCACAGCCTTTCTCTGCTTGATTGGTGGAGCTTTTCTTGGCATTCTTTTTCTGTGCATTGAATATGCACTTAAACCCTTCAGATTCATGCAGGTCTTGAAAGGAGAATTCACAGATATTCAAGAAGACTTCAGCTATGAAAATCTGCAAAAGAAAGTCATGGAGCAATCACTTACAATTGATAGACTAAGAACTGAGATATCCATTTACCGAGTGAAATTCCCTGACTTTTAGATTTGACAGGGCCTAGATAAAAGTAGCTACCTAAATCTGTCACCCGCCTTATGTTTTAAGGGTGGCAGATAATCTACTGTATATGTAGAATGTTGAATGCAATATATTGTATTGAATAAAAAATAGTTATAGTTCCTCAAACCCTTTTTTATTGTCCAGTTATCGGCTTAATGTTGCTGATACATACTTTTTTCCTCATGAATTTTAGATTGACTAGCATGAAGGTACCCAAGAGGTGGCCATTAGTATTCTCAATGCAGCATTGATTGGTTATTGTTGTGATATGAACCAGCAGTTATCAAAAACATGGTAGCCTTCAAAGTCCTTTTACTATACTTTGGAGTTATTGGAACCTTGGCAGAAAAGCTGCCAATGGTTACTGAGTTTGTCTTTGACATTGTTGATCATTACCAAAGTAAGAATATTATTTTTCATATCAACCATAAAGACATTCATCCATACACTACAAGGCTAATGAGAAAAATAAGTTTAGAAGGAAGATACTTTACAATTTACTCCATCAAGAATTGTGAGTGTAATGTGACAAGAGAAATCATTGACATGCACTTTGTTATGTTTGATTCCAATGTCAATGATTACATTCTTGATTGCTTCAAACATCGACAAAGATTTCACAGAGAACCTTGGGTTTTCTACACAAATATTGAGATCAAAGATTTGATTAATGAATTAAACACAGCATCTTTTGATTTGGATGATGATGTATTGGTGGCTCAAGATTTCAAAAATGAGTCTATTGAACTGTGGGAGATTTACAAAATCAGCAACAATTCAGGAACTCAATTCAACAAAGTTGGTTCATGGTCTGTCATTTATGGCCTAGAAATGACAAATGTTCATAAATGGTATAGAAGAAAGAACCTTCAACAACATCATTTCTTAACTACAACCTTAGCTGAGAATCCTTTCACAACCAAACTTGAGCTAAATACATTGACAGGAAAGTATGAAATTGAAGGGAGCTTTGCTGATTTGTTGGTTCTTTTAGGGGAAGTTATGAATTTCACTTTTACTATTGAACCTCCTCCTGACAATAATTGGGGAGGATTACAACCAGATGGTTCATGGAATGGCATGATGAACTTGGTACAAAAGGAGTTGGTAGACTTTGCACCAACATCTTTGATACAAACAGTTGAGAGACAACTTGCCACTGACTGGACTTTGCCTTTGGTCTTTTCACATTTGAGCATCTTCATCAAGAATCCTACCAATACTTACAATTACACAGCTTTCTTGGAACCATTGACATATTCCAGTTGGATAGCAATTTTGGTGTTTCTTCTAACAGTTCCATTTGCCATTTTCCTTATTTCGAAAAATTCTAACGATGATGAAGTGGCTAATCTACCAGAATCTTTTGGAGCTGTCTATGTAGCTCTCTTACTTCTTGGATCAACACTTGAACCAATCAAAATACCTACAAGAATTGTATTTCTTAGTATTCTATTGTGTGCTGCGTTACTCTACTGGCATTGGGAAGCTATGTTGGTATCCTACCTTGCAACCAGAAAGACAGTCATGCCATTCACCACAGTTACAGACATGTACTTGAGCACAAACTTTAGGCTTGCTCTGATCCCTTCAACAACTTTTGAAGACAATTTTAAGTACTCAAAAGAACCTTTGTGGCAAGAGATTTACAAGGAAAGAATTCAACCATATTTGACAGAATACAGTTCATATGAAAACTATTTATCTGACATGGTTCACTTTATTCGAAATGATCATTCAACAGCTCTCATTGATGGTTACATTCCGATATCGTAAGTCAATTATCCAGCTATTTTGGTATCTTTATAATCAACTGATTATTTTAGGTCCACAAAAGATTATCAAGATTGCAAGATTGTTGTGACTGAAGGAAAATATTTCAAGAGGCCTTATGCATGGACATTTCAAAAGCATTCTCCTTATTTAGACATATTTAATTTCTACATAACAGAACTTAATCAAAAAGGCCAATGGAATGCAATCATCAACAAATATCAGGCCCAACCTCAAGTCTGTCCAGATTTAAGTGGGATGCCAATTGAATTTGCTAACTGTTTTACTGCTTTCTTATGCTTGGTTGGAGGATTTCTCCTTGGACTTTTCCTTTTCCTTCTAGAGTTTCTACTGAAACCTTGTCCTTTCATGCCTTATATTCTAAGCAAAAAGGGTAAAATAGAGGAGTTGACTAATGAAGAATTGAAGAGGAAAGTTTTGAAGCTTTCCATAACCGTTGATCGTTTAAGGCATGAATTGTATATGAGCAACTGGCGAACCAACTGGAAAAGCCAAATAGGCAGAATAGATTATTGATGTCATTGACAGGACAATTGAGTGTTGAAATATACTTATGTTATTAGTATTTGCCATATCCGAATTTGTTCTTTTATAATATAAGTGTGCATGTAATAACTCTCATATGTTGCCATGCAATACGTACAAAGGTTTGAACAGGCCTGCTAGCAGGATAGCCAAGACAGTTAAAATATGACTTTCCTGGAGATATGTGTTTGGCTTATGACGTTGAAAGTTTGTGTTGCCTCTTTTTTGGTATCTGAGTATCTGGCTTTTAGTAAAGAGGTTTCAAATTCCAACAAAAATTTTATTCATGAGTCCATCTCTGATCAAGTAAATGTGAAAACTGCGAAGGAAGCCTTTCAGTTAGGGTAAGACTTTCTTTTTTATTTCACTCTTTTTTTTTCTCTACACTTTAATCACTTGATCCATAGGGAATTTTTGAATGTTCAATCCTTTGATAACAATCACACAATTGATTGGTTTATCAATGACAATCATGTCTTTTTCTTGAGAAAAGATAACTTACCATCTGTCATGAATGTCCTGAATACTAGACCAATGAAGACCAAAGGTGTCATTTTCTTATTGCTTGATGATCATGCTGAAGACATATTTGAAAGTTTACAAAGGACAAACTTGAAGTTAAATGATGATGTTTACATGATAGTAGGTAAAAAGGTTTATGAGCTGTACAAAATTACTTCAGATGACCATTTGGTAGTCAATGATCTTGGAGATTTTGTTGATAAAGGTGGTGTAAGTGAAAAGTGGAAGAGAAGAAATGATTTACAGGGTCTTCATTTTACAATTGCTACTTTGGCAGAATTTCCATACAACATTGACTTGGTTCTTGATGAAAGTACAGGAAACTTTCAAGACTGGAAAGGCATATGCCTAGACATGCTTGTATTCTTCTCTCAAGAATTGAACTTCACCTTCACCTTGAAACCACCTACTGATGGTACATGGAATGGGATTTTAAAAGACCTAAAAGCAGGAACTATTCAAATTGCTGCAAGCAGCTTAATTCATTCCTCACTGAGAGACTGTGACTTTGATTGGACAATGCCTTATGCCAATGGATTTGAAAGAATGTTTATCAAGAGACCAACTCTAGCAATGAACTATCTGGCATACTTTCAACCATTCAAACTAGACTGCTGGTTGGTATTTATGTTCATTCTGCTTACAATTCCATTTCTATTGATGTTTGTATGGAGAAAAAGTAGTGAACATGAACAATTAGGACCCTTGGGAGTTTTGAGTTCAGTTGGATTGTCAGTATTGAATTATGGGAATGATCTGAATCCAAGAAAGATTTCAACAAGAATAATCCTCTTCAGCTTTGTCATTGGAACTTTCTTGTTGATGAAGCATTGGGAAGCCATTCTGATATCCTTTTTAGCCAAACAAACAGTTGCCTTGCCTTTCAATAACCTGAAAGAATTTTATGAAAATACTAATGATAGACTACTGATAATGCCTGGAGGTATGATTGAAAATGATTTCCGATACTCTAATGATACTTTATGGCAAAAAGTATTCCATGAAAGAATTGAACCACACTTGGAAGAAGTCAAAGCTTATCCTGACTTTTTAACGGATATGTTTCATTTCATTGAACAGGATTACAACACAGCTATTTATGATGCATATGATGCCTACATGTAAGTACAAAGTACAAAACTATTAAAAATTTCATCAAATATGTCTGTTTTTAGTGGAGTACAAGCTTTCCTAGATTGTGAAATTATAGCTGTCCCAACCAAGTATTTTCCCAGACCAAGGTCATGGGCATTCAACAAAGACTCTCCATACACCCAACTGTTTGATTTTCATATCCGACAGTTCATCGAGAAAGGGCATTACAAAGCCTTAGAAGCCAAGTATCAAGAAAGCAAACAAAGATGTGAAGACATTGGCACTCTACCCATAGATTTCAGAATTTGTGTTTCTGCTTTTTTGGCACTCATCTCTGGTTTGGCCCTAAGTTTAGTTTCCTTTCTTTTTGAATTTGTAATCATGAAGATTCATTTGTATTGATGCCACACAAACTTTATTTTCAATGTACAAGTTTTGGGTTATCACAGAGAATGTAAATAAACAAATTGATTTGATTTAAGTCTTGATATTAGGTAGTGATCTTTTCTGATGATGATTATTGTCTACTACTTTGGATGTAGTAATGGTTGTTGATGATGATTGTGATGACTGCATAACATTGAATTTGTTGAGAATACTTTTGAAATTACTGCTTCTTTTCACACTGGCTGTATTCACTGTTCTAGTGAATGTAGTGCTTGTCACTTCCTTTTCCAATTCTTTAGTTCTTTGCAAAATGAAGTCTGATCTCTTTGGTTCCATCAGTGCATTGACTTCTTGTACTGATCTCTTTAACATTTTGACTTGGGCATACACATCTCCTGTTCTGGCAGGAGCTGATTGTCTTCTGTTATTGTTATTGTTATTAGCTGGCATCAATTTACCTTTCTTCACAACCATATTTTGGTAAATGGCCTCTTCCTGAAAATGATAATTAAAATGTCAAACTCTGAAACTCTGATAAAGTGGAATCTTACCTGAAAGTCGTAATTTTCATAGACTGGAGCTTCCTCTTCTTCTATAGCAACATTGTTAACTTTTTTAGGAACAGCATAGACTGGTATTTCTTTCTGAAAATCTACATTTTCATAGCTTTCTTCCCTTAATTCAGGCATGGACTTTAGAATAGGTGGTGGAGGAATAAAGTCAAGGTTTTGGTAATTGAGTTGTGAAGAAGAAGGATCTCTTATGTTTTCGTAGCTCTCACTACTTCCTTCAATGTTTTCATATGATGGAAAATCCTCTTCCTGATCATCTGATTGTTCTTTAACATTTTCATAAAATTGCTTTTCTTTCATTGGTTCGTAAGAATCAAATCCAGAATCTTGTGGAAAGGATAGTGATAAGTAGGCACGATTGTCAAATGCCAAATTCCCTTCTTGCTCTTTTTGTCCAGTAGCATGATCTGTAAAAAAAGCACCATTGTTCTCTAATTTCATTCTGGATTATAATAATATATCTTATTTTACCTAAATGTTGAAATGTGACTCCTTGCAAAATAGATTCTTCTGGTGTATCTGATACTGATTCTTTGGCTGAAAATAGAAAATAGGAATTATTCTGTATTCTAGGTCCTAGGATCACATTGAGACGAAATTGCAAGTTTTGTCAAAAATGGCAGATTTGCCCTAGTGTGATGTTCAATACACACTTTACATGACATTTATCTATGAATTTGAAAGAAGTATAACTCCACAGTGCATATCCAATATCCATAGAAAAAAGGATAAATACATGAAATAGAGAATCAAAAAAGTTTACCTAGTCTTAAATTATTGATAAAGTTACCTTTATTTTCTTTGATGTCCTGCTTTTCGGTGACACTTTTCTTTTGTTTTCTAGCCACTACAGCATAAACTTTTGACCTGAATATTGCAGAAGCACTTCTTTGAACTTTTGGGCACCCCCCTGAAACGTCACTGTTGTTGGAATTTTGATGTTTCTTCTTGATAAAGTTCAATTTTCTTTTAGCATGTTGGTTGTGATTCTCAGGAATATGTTGGTTATGTTCATAGGAATTTGAACTTGAGGATTCTCCCTCATCATCGAAAATGCAGCTCATCATCTTCATCTCATTCTCTTCTTGCTCGAAGCTGCAACAAAAAGCAATTTGTCAATTTCCTAAAGTTTTAACACAAAATTGGTCAAAAACTTCCTTTTAGAACGTATCTGATATGGTATCAAATTGAATTTTTTGCACACTATATACCTGAATAAAATTCCAAAATAAATCGTGAAATATGCGTGAAATCGCTGCATTTAACCTCCCTAAAATATATCCTGAACTTACCAAAGCGCAACCTATCTTTTTGCATGAATGTCTGATGTTCTAATAGTTCACCATTTAGTGAACAAATGAGGTGGTCAAACCTTCAAAACCAGTTTTGACCATTATTAGTAAAATATATCTCTCACGTTTATGTCCAAAGTCCAAACATCTACTACGCATAAAGTCAAACAATAGCGTCTTAAAAAGAAGGAGGAAAAAGGAACAAACAATTCTACCTTTAGGGAGGATCAGTAGTCAAAATAAAGTTTTGATCATCTTACCTGAGATGTAAATGGTCCACTTCTCCGGCTACATCTGTTTCCGATGCCTCTGAACTTGAAGAATGTGGTCGGAATTTTTTGCTTGAAGTAGAAGACAAATCTGCCAAAGTCGCGGATTTTTCCTTCAAATTATTGACTTTTTCCTCGGGCTGATGGCAATAGTGCGGAATTTCCACTTTAGACTGATCCTAAAACAAGACTGAATTTTTTAAGGAGTGCCTTCTACAAAAGGCTGACCTCTTATGCGCGATGCTCGCGCGGCGGTTCAGGCTTTTTTGGCGCAGGTGCCAGACTACTTTGCTCGGCGAGCTCAGCTGATGAATTCCTGAGTGGGTTTTGCAATAAAGTGTACGATTAAACATGCATGCAAATGATGTTTTGTCATCAAATGGTTTATTGAACCGTGATGAGTAGTGCAGTTTTGCGCTTTAAATATGGTTGTCATAGAGGGCGTATCTACATTTTTCTTGGAATTTTTGGTAAACGAATGACGTCAATTTCATTTGATAAGAAAAAAAAATTATGGACGAAAATTGTGATTTTAGTCCACTGTGTTTTTCAGTTATGTGATGATGCAATTGATTTCTGTGATGAAAAGATTTTATGCAAATCTGTTTTTTTTCTGAACTTTTATGGTTGTTGAGAAAACAATGAAACAATGGAAAAAAGTCACATTTCAAGAATTTTTTCTAGCTATGAAATTTTTTGATGCATTTCTGTAGGAATTCGAATTTCGTCTCGCAGACGCCCCCTCAGCATTTTTTTTATTTTGACATTTTGTACAATTGTTTGCAGCGGAATGTTTTGTATACATATTTTTGTGTATAGTTTTAGTTCTATGTATAGCCTTTAGTAGTGTTACGTGATGATGAATTTTCGTGCTGCCAAAGTTTTTGCATTTGCAGGACTCTGCGAGCTGTCACTAGGCCAACCTGTATGACATGAATTATGTTCCTTAATTGGTACTTCATACTACCAAGACGCAATGGAGCTTTAATGTTGCTTTATAAGAGGCTCGACGTAATAAAGGTGCAGTAGGCTCCAATTTAGATATCATCAAAATATTTAATTTTGGCGTGAAAATTCAAATTCTTGATTTTGATTGTCATATTCAAAAAATCAATAGTATCAATTTTCGCGCCCAAAGTAAAGTGTAAATGTACATACCCTTTTGTTATTTTTCACTAGAAATCGACTCAAATTGAATTCCTTCCTTGTCGTAGGTGCCAAAATACTTGAAGTTGAGCGTTTGAGTTGAATCACCGTTTTTGCTGTTGGTGTACGTAGATTTGGTTTGCTGTTGGCGGCATCAGAAGGAACAACTTCAGACATCTTAGGAGGAGGAGAAGTAACCAGTACCACTGATTTGGGTCGTATTCGTTTCCTGATTTCAGTATCGATGTCAATTTCTCTGGATTCACCCGATCCTTCAATGATTCCCAACTCGAATGATTTCTCCAATGAAATGGTTGGCAAATTGTTGGCAAACAATAAGTCCCAATAGACAATCATAAATTCCGTACACACAGCTTGTAATGCAATATCTTTCAAGTTGTTATTGTTGTTTTTAGCAGTCTTCAAGTCTTTGCAACGGAGTAAATTAGGGGCCCAAACGATGGCCAAATTTTTAGCTGTCATTCCAGTGCTTTCCCCCTTCAATGATACTTTATGTAAATGCCTCATTAAGAACTCCAAAGTTCGAAAATTCTCTTTGGGTAATGCGGAAAGGACTTGTCTGGTGGCGCTTAATCGCAAATCTTCGGGTAATTTGGCGGCTTCCAAAAAGTCTTCATAGGCTTTGTAAGTGCATAGGGGATCTGGTAACTCGCGAAAATAGAGTTTTAGTAAAGAAGAGACGCTATGAACGTCTTGACGGACATTTGAATGGTCGGTCTGGTTGACTATGTGGATGGGAAATGCTAGTTGAACAGCTTCGTCTCGACTCAGCACTTGATCATTATCTTGCATACTGCTCTCGAAGGCTGACCTGTAAAAAGGGAAAGCTCATCAGTATTTTAGCTGCTGACACCAATAACAACAATATAAGCTAATGACATTATCATGCTTAGCTAGATTTTTTAATATTTAATGTGTACCTCCAAAGTTAATTAAAATGATGAAAATATAAGTTTTTGCTTGATTTTCTAGGTACAAGTACTTCGTAGTTTTTTTAGTAAATGTAGAAAATTGTTTGAACTTTTCATGCCAAAATTCGTAATCTTACTTGAGAGCTCTGATGTTAGATGAAATACCCGATAATCGGTAAATGCCATCGACGATACCACGATGTTCAATGCACTTAGAACATACCCGCAAAATCGGCGGAACTGAAATGGAGAGGTTGCGTGAGTCAATACATGATTCTTCCGTTAAACAATGCAGTTAATGCAGTCTAAGAATGTTTCATTTTTTTTAGTTTTTTAAAACTGTTTTAGTGGTCTTTTTCAAAATACTTACTGTCTTGTTTCGTATCTTCTAAATGCAATCGAAGGTCACGTCCAAAAACTTTGTTCTTTTTCTGCATAGATTGGGAATTTTTGGAAAGGACCAAACTCCTTAAAAATCGTACAATGTTTCCCTGGTGGCTTGGAAATTGGTCCTCATTTAGGTACATCGTCGATTTGGCCTTTAATGTTGAGCCCTAGAATCAAATACAAAAACAATATGAAATTGTTTATGCTTATTCAGCATTTCAAATACATCATCCTCGATAGTATAGTGGTAAGTATCCCCGCCTGTCACGCGGGAGACCGGGATTATTCCTATTCTTGAGAGTAGCATAAGCATCATATAATTTCAATGATAAATCAATTTTGTTCAGCATGTTCAAGTTCATTCAAATGATACAAAACAAAAGTTATCAAAAGAAACCCTGAGTCCTGACTAAAAGCCAGCGTCAGAAATGTCCTCAAAAAATGTCAAAAGTTAATGTTTTCGCCCGGGATCGAACCGGGGACCTTCCGCGTGTTAGGCGGATGTGATAACCACTACACCACGAAAACAGGGTAGGGGTGGAGACCACACTTGTACACGTCTTTTATCTGATTCTAAGAAAAAGATAAGAAGTTTTAGTTGTTTGACATGCGAATACTAAAAGGGGGTTTCTCTTAGAAAACTGTTGCTTCAAACTTCATTATTACGCTCCATTACTGCTCAAAACTCCTAAATATTACAAAACATTGAATACATACTTTTGAAATAATATTTTAGTTCCTCACAAATTAAGAAAATTAATCCTAACACTGTTCAAAATCTTTGCTTAAATGTCACATTGGTATATTTTATGTGATTTATGTATTACATAGACCACAGTCCACACCCTGACAAACTCCAATTTGGCTTTGGCCAATAGGCATCTGAGGAATCAGGAAGTACAAGGTTAACCTTGTAGATTAAATTCAAGTAGCGTCTTAGTTGGACCTTTAAACATGAACCCTCGATAGCTCAGTTGGTAGAGCGGAGGACTGTAGAGGAAAGACACAGATATCCTTAGGTCACTGGTTCGAATCCGGTTCGAGGGAGTTCTTTTTGTTAATTTTTCTTTTTTAACACAACGTGGAGATATTGACTTGTTTTTCAGGTTTCGTCCCTGTGCATTTCTATAGCCACGTGGGCTGGTGAGAAAGTCAAGGTGATTCAAAGCTCAAGGTTTCGCTCGTTTTCTCTATATCATCCTCGATAGTATAGTGGTAAGTATCCCCGCCTGTCACGCGGGAGACCGGGGTTCAATTCCCCGTCGGGGAGAATTTTTTTTCAAAAATATTTTTTCTTGAATTTTTTCGTTCGATTAATATTTACTTTCATTCTTCTTCCTTTAATTATTTTCTTTTTTTTTGCGAACGGGATTTGGTACTGCCTAATTTTTAAAAAGTTTGGAAACACTTTCGCATATTTTCTCTTAATCTTTAACATGGACAATTAATTTTTGGCGTGATCGTGTAATATTTGCAATGCAAAACGTTAAAAGGAAACCGGTGAATTCATTGATGTCTGACAATTTATGATTATCACGTCTACTAGAATCATCAAACAAGGCTCAACAAAAAGTAACAGGAAATGTAAGATTTTCTTGTTTCAAAAAAACTGTAAAAGAATTAATCGTCTTGTCTATCCACTAAGGCAGAAGCCAACTCATGAGTAGCCAACTACTGCTACCAAGTACCACCCGGTATTTGAATATAAAGTGTGAAGTGAGCCATAAAATTGTTTGCCAGGTGGGAGATGATAGTTGCCAGAATGGAATCTTGGCAACTTTCAATCGCCTGATGGTTTTTCAGTTTTCAGTTTCAGATTAGCAAAACAACAACTGTACTTCATATGTACCTTTTCTTTTCTAGTCTTTTCTTTGATCATGATTGGAGCTTGTTTTCTTGATTCTTGAGTAGTCTTTTCATTGTTGTCAGGAGTGATACTTTCATCATTGCTACTGGACGGAGTTGATTCATCTGAAACAATGCCTTCATCGTCCAATTCATCAGGATTTTTGACCTCTTGGTTTGTTATCTCAATTTTCATTGCTGCCGCAATGACTTCCTCTGCCCAACTTTGACGATTGTGACGTTTTTTAGACCAAGACATAATGAATTTTTGATAGTCACATATCTGTAAAAAAAAAGAATAGTACATAGTAAATCTCACGCCTAAACCTGTTTATTTTGAAACTAGAATTGCTTTTGAGGCAAATCATAGAGTGATTTAGTGATTTGAGTAAAAACTGTGTAGGTTTTTGGTACCAAATTGCTAGATAGCATAAGTCATCTGCTGGTTTTGTTTGTTTATACTCCTAACCATATTTGGCAGGAAATGATGCCTTATTACAACATATTTTTCAAACTATGCTTTTATCTCAGTCTCAAAAACCTGACCAAATAAAGCCTTATCAGTCATGAGATTCTGATGCTCAGAACAAGCAAAACTTTGCGATACACTATGAAGACATTCCTTTTTATTCCATTTTTTGTGCTATTGGTTAAGGGTCAAAAGGTGATGGTCACTGGAGGTTTTTCAGATTACAACTATGCAAAAACCACCGAAGTTATAGACTTGGCCAATCCCAATAACGTATGCCAGAATATGGCCAAGTTAATCAATTTGAGAGAGGGAGCAGTGGGAGGACTGATCAAACAGAAATGGCCTCTGATATGCGGTGGATATCCTGCGGTGGACCAAAAGAACTGTGAAG
Source organism: Oithona nana (assembly GCA_900157175.1). Taxonomy (NCBI): domain Eukaryota; kingdom Metazoa; phylum Arthropoda; class Copepoda; order Cyclopoida; family Oithonidae; genus Oithona; species Oithona nana. The sequence goes on from LT727966.1 coordinate 127,904, forward strand.
TTATTGGAGGCATGGATGATGGAGAAATGGAATTAAAGTTGGAATTGCTAGAAAGAAGAAGGTGGGCAGCAAGTCAAGTCTGGATAGATGAGCAACTTTGGGTCACTGGTGGCATTGAAGGTCCTTCAATCACCTCAGAAATAGTCAACATTGTGGATGGAAGAGTAGCAACATCAGTCATGTTACCTCTTTACATTGGAAGTCACTGTTTGGTTCAAGTCACCTCAGATTTATTTTTATTGATCGGAGGCATTGGTGGAGGTTTAAATGAACGGATTGTTAGTGATGAAACTTGGTGGTTTAGTATAGGTACCTTTGGATGGTCTAAGGGTCCTAAACTGAACCAAGCCAGAAGAAATCATACTTGTGCTGTGTTCAAAGATTTAACTACTAACAACACAATTATTGCTGTTGCTGGAGGTTCTTACAACAATACTGGTTCAACTTCTGACCTATTGGATTCTGTAGAAGTGTTTGATGGTGAAACTTGGAGATATGGTACATTATAGTAACCAAATAAAGCCTTTGAATTTTTTAACAATTTATGATGAATTCTAATTACAGGTCCAAAATTGCCAGTTCCATTAGAAAGTGCAAAGATGGTTAGCAAAGAATTTTCTGGAGTTTTGATGGGAGGATACAATGGAACTTATCCTACTTCTGTGATGAGAGAATTGACTTGTGAATTTGGAACTTGTTTTTGGCGAAAGATGTCACAAAAGTTACAAGAACCTCGAAGAGATTTTGTGGCAATGATAATTCCAGATTCACTTGCCAATTGCGACAACGAAAGTTGATATACAAGAAAAGTTTCACTTGGAAGAGTTTTCCCTTTCATTTTTTTTTTTTTTTTGTAATAATGATGACCTAATTCAGAAATTGTTGAATATCGTGTCCTGCTGCAAAGAGTATTCTGAACAAAAAATAGACTTTCCATGTCAAGGTAGCAAAGAATTTGGTTCAGTATGATTGATGAACTTTACAAAATATTCTGAGAAATTCGATTAATTGATGTCTGTTACTCTTTCACAAAATCTTGATTTTGCAATTGATTTTGAAGATACATATAACCACTAAAGTCATGATGTAACAATCAGGCTAATTATCACATAAGTTCAAAATGAAGTCTTGTGAAAATATTTTTAGAGAAAATGGTAAGAGAACCTAGCCTATGTTTGTATTTCTACTCCTCCTCCTTCATATTTGATCAGTAAAGTGTGCGTTGGACACAAAGAAAAGTCTGTAGTCATGAGGGATTTATGATACTGCTCATCTTTTTCTTCTGTCAAGGAACTATTGTAAAAATAGCTCAAAATCTGTGTCAGCAGCAGCAGACCTTCTTTTCAAATTTTTCATAGAACTTCAGCCTCTTCTCGTGACAGAGCCATGGATGATGATATTGGATTTTCACTTTATTTATTCCATGGCAAAATTGAATTTACGAGAAAGTTTTAGTTATTGAGCTTTGAAACGATTGAATGGTTGGGTAATGCGACAAGAATCTGAGGATTCTTGAGCTGCCATTGTGCGAAAAACGTGCTACTGCACAACCAAACAACATAACAACATTCCAAAGCCTCAATATTGGCATTAGCAAGCAAGGTCTTCTGTGTAGTAGCAAAGCAGAACAGCTGCCCAAAAATGCCTGGTGTGAACTCTCGTTAGATGACTCTTCTGTCAAATCATCTGCCATCAATTGACAAAAATTCACTTGGACTAAGTGAAGATATGAGGATTTGTAAAGTTTAGTTGCAGAATTGTTCAATTTCGAGGATTTCAATTCGAAATTCAATGAACTTACTTATGATTTGTGAGAATTTTTGTTAGAATTGCTGGTAAAAATTCAATGTTGTCTTCTTTCAATTGTCCATTTGCCTATTCCATCATTTCTTTAATAAAGTCAATTTCAAATACAGTTTCAATTCTTTTATGAAGTGGAAGGTGATATTGGCCAAAAACATCACCAAAGCCGATAAATTCCGAGAATCCCACAAATTAATTTCCCTTTTCGTGCCCAGTTCCAATATCATGAAACAACTAATTTGTCTAAAGAAACAACGCGTGAGAAAGACCACTTTTAATTTCTTCCTGTAAAAAGACACAAGAGAAGAGCAGTAGGCAAAAATCGGTTCATGGTCAAATGATCTTCACCTTGAAAAATTCTTCAACATTTCTAGCCTAAAGGCAAACCAAGGGTTTTTTGGAAAATAAGCTTTAGGGGTCGGAAAAGCCATGTCAACTTTCGCCAACTTTTTTACGGAAATTCAAGGGGGAGGATTCAAAGTTCAAAGTCTCCTTAGAACTCAATTTTTTTCAATGACTGAGGGTCGTGAACCTTGATGATATGAAGGATCGGATGAGGATTAGCGTAATTAGAGAACAATACAATAAAACAATGGGAAATTGCCCTTCAAAAGTTGGTTCTTCCGTAGGAGGCCGGTGCTGCTCATAAGAGATGACCAAGGTTTTCCAAGTAAATTACGGTGTCAGTAGTACAACAAGAAAATGAGTACTAGCAGGGCAAGGTGAACAAAAAATGTGCGAAAATGGGGATAGAGCTTGCTCTGAAATTATGCTTAGCATAATTTTCCGTGGACAATTCTTGTCCAATTTGTGTCTAAAATGGTTTGGCCTTAAAAAACCTATGTTCCAAAAATTCCTTCATTTCAATGTCTAAACATAGTAGAAGGTGGACAACTTGAATTCTTCTTCCTTATTTCAATTGACTACACTTTTTTGGGCATTTTTGACAAGAAAAAAAAAAGAAGTTGTTCCAACTTTATGCAGTGTACAACTCCCAAGCAAAGTGATCAATTTCCTAATTTGTCATTGGCTAATTGGAAGCTGTCGCCGATCGTAAAAGGCTCGAAACTAGCAATAACTAATAATCACCAAAAAGTCTTTCTGCTGTCAAGGTTAACAAACTCCTAAGTTGCGAATATTCAAACATCTGACGCTCAGGGATAGCAGCAGGACACTCCAAAATTCTCTTCCAATGCTCCAATTTCTTCTCTAGATATTGGTCATACCTGCAAAATAACGACGGAAAAGACATGAGAAATATCATAAAAATTGTCCTGGAAAAAAGGTTTATATGCATTAATGGAATATTCCAAAAGCCGCTCCGCGCCGACATGTACAAAAGAAGACAAAAAAATGTTCCATTGTGTCTGAAACTTTTTTTTTGGCATAATAGCTCCATTTGTGGTATGTTCTACAAGGCAACGAATGGGTCAAAATAAACGGTGCATTTTCTGACAAGCTTTACTTGCTACCCTAAATACGACCTTTAACGCTTCTCATCCATAATTCACTGGAAAAAAGTAACGAATTTTAGGTGGTAAAGGAGCTAAACTGTGAAGCTCTGTGATATACACTACTACGCTAGGTCATAAAACTTTTTATGGTACGACACACAAGACACGAGCTTGCTTATGTGAGTGATTTCAACACATGAGTCAAGTTCTAAAAGGGATGACAGCAGCACCGTCTTCTAACTGAATAAACTCATTATGGAGCAGAAGATGTGGAGTATCACAGTAGGAAATATCCCAAGCACTCTTTTTTGGAACCTAATACCTATCTTACTTTGGACACCTAAGCTACTATGTTTTGCTTAGTGTGTATTTATCAAGAAACCAGTGAATTTTGCATCTGGACGCCAAAAAAAGAACTCTTGCTTTGTTAAATAAAACACACACATCGCTGAACTCAAAACAGTTCCTGGAGCTGCCTGCTAATAAAAAACTCCAAAGCATGAGTTGAAGGCGACAAAAAAACTGAATTTTTGAGGTTGCTCAAAGCTCAACTCTACTAAGCCCTTACTGTTATGTAAATGAGTTTTTGAGCTGCTGCTGAGGAGTTAATAATAAGACTGTCTTTACATATTCATTAGAGTAGTCTTTGTTATCTTTTAAGGTCAGCGTAGTGGAACTCATCAAAGAAGTAGAATTTTCTCTGTTGGACAGAAAGACTAGCCGAGCTAAGGACCAAAGAGAGGCGATGAGATGGTCATAATTTCCCTGGGTAACCTTGAGATATACTCATACTCTAGAGTACAGTACTATAGGCACTTTGCAAAGCCGAAACGAAGCAGAGCTGCTTCTACATGGCATAAACTTCAATTGCAGTTTCACAGCAGCCCTAACTTTTCAGCAAAGCAGTGTAACCAAGCAAGTGACTGCCTATTCAAAACATGCCTTACAAAAGATTGCTTGACCGTGAGCCATCTAAAAGGAGACTTTGTAGTAAAGGTCCACGAGAGTCTCGAGGGGCCCTTTAAAAGTCTTCAGTACTTCAAGATTAATGAACTTTTCATAGCACCAATTTCTGACACTTTTGAAGAACTTTGAAACTTGAAAGAAAAATTTCAAACTTAGTTGGCACTCAAATTATAAAGGAAGTGCAACGTAGGTATAAAAAAGTAAGTAACTGAATAAATACGAGACGTCAAACATAGGTTGAGGTGCATTCAAAACGCGACTTAAAACTTGTTTTTTTTATGAATTACTTTAGGTCATGTGGCAGACTTTAGCAATTGTAATGGGTTCTACTCGACCTACTGCAGACTGCAGAGTTCTTGAACAAATGAAGTTGAAGCAAAAAAACATATAGACTCTAGAAAATTATCCATAGAAAATCGTATAGTCAGAATTATCCTTTTGTTCAGTGTTCAAAACAGTAAAAAAACATCCAAGATGACCTTTGAAAACATAGAAAGAATGTCACGGCTACTCCGTCGAACAGAAAACTTCTTTATCGGTGACAAAATCTGAAAATTGCTTGAAATTGGAAATTCGTGATGAGATGGGCTAGGCCGCGCGTTGAAATATTTGAAGGATTATTTGACTTTGGGAATACAGTGGAGGGTCGTCGTCTTTGCAAAGCCAAGAACCATCTTTTGTTTCGTATAACGTAGAAGAAGACGGTAAATTAATCACCCACTAATCAAGTAAGCGCGGGGGATCCTTCGCAAGCGCGCACTTTGAGCTTGTGAACATTTATGGGGGGTCAACCTATGCACTGAAGTAAACAAAGCAAAGCTGTTGAAGTTAATCAGTACAACAGTATCAAAGTTGACCATGCTTGATTGACCCTAGTACCTTCTACCTTTATGACCATTTTCTTTTCAAGCAAGACGCTCTCAATGAATCAAACTGTAGACATTTCAAAGCGGTATTCCCCGCTGTGAATTTCCTGGTGAAAACTTTCATATATTCAAGATGATCCTTTGCAAAAGATATTTTGATCTGATTTGTAAGGTCAACCGCTTATGATGCCCCCATTAACCAACGAGATAGAATCAATTTGGGGTCATCAACAAGGTTAACCTCAAGATGACAGCAACAAGGAAGGAAAAACGGGGTTGGAAACTAAAGCAATTTTCGGCGTAGGCTTTTAACGAGATATCTTTCCAACATTCCAAAATGATGGTCATCACAAATCTTTTAGCTAAAAGGCAATTTGCATCAACTATTTCACGCTTTATATCATTTGTCCTCAAGGACATAAATGCATACAGCTAAGATCTCCTGCTGTTTTGGCCTATGCTTTGGAGTTCGGACTTGGTCCAATATCACACCACCACCCCTTTAATGAAGACATTATAAATCATATTATTGTGCGATAATCTGCAATCTTGTTTCTTTCACGCACGCAAAACTAATTAATACTTTTTAATATACTTTTTAGAAGAAAAAATATTGAGAATTTCTAACATTGACACTTTTCTTGAGGCGAAAAGGTCTAAAGAGACGTTCAGATGTACCGTTTTGTATACAACGGAATTATATGTATCTCTCTGATTTCCCTTTGTTTTGTTATTTTAGTTTGTATCCTTGGCAGATCTATCTATACTGTGTACACATTTTTATTGCTGATTTTGCTTCTAGCTAAAAATATTGCACACTATATTATAAGATAGCATTCCGTGACCTGAGGCATTGATTGGGATGTGTCCTACTAGCTACTATTACAAACTATATCGGAAATACCATTTTTGATGGAAAATCCATCAAATAAATTGTGTGCAGATCAAAATAGCATGATTTTCAGAGAAGTCCTGAGAGCCAGGATATACACTTCATCTCTATTTTTAAAGCTTTTTTTTCAGTATCCTGTAGTCCATAATTTGAAGTGAACAAAGAGAAATAAATCTCAAGTAAGTAAAGGAAGGGTGGAAGAAGGTTTTTCTTATGTCTCTGGTAAACCTAAGCGAAAGTTGTAATTGGGCACCTACAAGACAATTACTGAAGATGATCACTCAACTTTTGGGCGCGTCTTGGAATATTCCGTGAAATTGCAACCTCTGTGAAGCAGTCATGTTCTAGGCTCATGCTGGCTTTAAGGCTTCAATGTCATACACAGACTTTTACCTAGAATTCGAGATCTCCCCTATCTATGCGAAGCAGGGAAAACACAAAGGGACAAAGAAAAATTCCAAAAGGGTCATCAAGTGATTTTTGTAAGGGGGGTTTGACCCTTAAAAAAATTAGAGAGCGTGGCTTAAGACCAGCGTGATTCCGTTAACAATCATCTATCTTGACCAAAATGCACTTGGCTTTACAAAAGCGTGATGCTGATGGTAAAGCCAGTGCGAGTATAAAGCGTCACAACTTGTGCAAAAGAACTAATTTTGTGGTATTTTGACGCATCGTGATGGATTTTTTGCTTGCTTGGTGGTTTACTCAGTGTGCAAGATGCTAAGGAAATATTTAGTTAGAACTTCATTTCAGAAGGCAAATCTGTTTAAAAATAAGCATCGGAATTTTTTAAGCATTTCCTTCAAATTAAATTATCAAAATAGTAAACTCCATCTAACAATTTTGTTTCAGTTTCAAATCTGAGACATTCTTTCAGTTTTGGGTGGGTTTAATTTTTCAAATGTTTTTAGAATTTGAACAGAAATGCCTTTTTTGGAATATCTAATCTATTTTCCATTGTCTCAGTTTTAAAGGTTGCAAAATACTTTTTGTTGGTGAGATGTGATTTTTTTGCAGCACTACAAATTCTTCGAGTCTTAGATTTCCATTTTTTTTTTAACCAAAAAAAAAGCTCCTTTTGTAGATCACCTTGCTCTGTGTCTTTTGTAAGGACCTCGTAGGTGTAGAGTGCAATATTGTGTACGCCTACATTAGAACACGACTTAAATTAGGGGGAGATTTGAAGCTGAGAAAATGAGAAAAGTGACTACTGAGAGACACGAGCCATTCACAACGTAAGTTTCTCTCCTCGCTTCTTTTTAAAATTGCATGCACTTACCATTTTGACCTCTAAACAATGCTACAATTACGATTTGGAAGAAAAGAAATTAGGACGATATACTATAATACAGGAAATTGAGAAATGGTAATCAATGAAGACATGTCATTTTGACAAAAAATATTACGCCCTAAAGTCATTTTTTTAAATGTTTCAAAATCCTTGTATCACAGTGATGTCTTATTTGAATTTTCGAGCCAAAAATATTTAGTATTTTTTCTAAGGTCACAAAGCTTGAAAGTCGTGAGGATCCTGTCTTACTATGTTATGTACATACTAAACTTCATCTCTATTCAAATCCAGTAGTTGAGTCTTGAATATATATTTGCTACTACATACAGATTTGACATTGACCCACTTTTCTAACAACACAATCAAGATGAAGGGTTTAGTTTTTCATCTATGTGCACTTGCTACTACTCTATTTCCTTTCAAATGGAACAGTTTTACCAATGGTATCAAGATTTGTTGCATGTTGACTAACTACGAGTCAGAAGAGTTATGGTATCACTGTGATACTATCAACTCATAAAAAGAAATCGAATTTGAGTTGCTGATGCTTCAATGCCATGCAAAAATTACAACTTTGTTACAAAGGTCACGGATTGTAAGACTTTTAAAAACTCTTTTCCTCTTTTGAAGAATTTGCGATGCTTATCTTTGAAAACGAATTTGAAATCTTTTGAGTAGAAAACGTCGACCTAACAAAAAAATTCATTTATTTTTTTTTTCCCTCAAAAGTAGGTGATCTGTTCTTCTGGTGCTACGTTTTCACTCTCAATCATAGTACACACTGAGGCAGATTGTATATTAGGAAACAAAATATTGGTTAATTTGGCGCGAAAATTCAAATGCCTTTAGGATAAAGTGTCTGACGGGCAAAAAGAGTCGAACAAAAAATTACATCCTTATTAGGTTTATCATGGCAAAAAATTATACATTTTGCCTCAGTGTGTGTGTCTTTAAAACCTTTTCAAACTTCTCTCATTTACATAATAGGATCTTCTTCTATATGTTCGTTTCGCTTTTCTATACAAAAAATGCCCACGCGTAGGCAACGTTTTAATCAACCCTACTTTGAATTATGGTTTGTTGGGCCGATGCCAAATTAGTGGCCAATTACTTTGCTGTGGGACCTTTGAAAAACATTATATTATTTATGGCCTTTGTTTAAAGTCTTTTAACAAGATTTGAAGTCAAGGAAATGAGTCAACTTTTTCGTACTTTGAACCCTCTAATGAGATTCAAGTGAGAAATAAGGTCGGGACCTTTGTCATTAGGATCCTCGCCAGCTTCCGTTAGAACCAAACTCAAGATCATTAGAAGAAATATGAGAGATGCAAAATTCTTTTTCAACCCCTCTTCACAATGTTTTAAAATCATAAAATATGTCTCATTTTGAAGCAAGTTATGGTTGAAAAGGTGTAAACTTCGAATTAAAAAAGAATGACCTTAGGCTTTCATCTTTCGTCACCCTTTAATCATGAGAGGAGACTTTTTCCGCCCACAATGACAAAAAAGCCAGATTCATATCATTCATTAAAAATGCATATTTTTTGTGTGTATGTCCACTCACTCTTGTAGTTACCCAAATGGTAATGAGATCCTTCCAAGTCATTCTCAAATGATTTTTCAATGTTTCAGAAGGCCACCGTTCTTTCAAAATTGGTTTTTCACGGGTTTCCTTCAACCCTTTAGAATGAAAAAAAAATGAGATAAAGCGTTAAAATGGACATCATCTCAACTTTCACCAGGCGCAAAGAGAAGCTCGGCAAATTTGAAAAATTGTGTGTGACAACTTTATCAAAATTGCACACCATTAGGGAAGAAAAAAATTTCACTGCGCTAGCGCAGCCGGATTTTGCCATATTGTCAAATGTAAAACATTTATTACAGTGATGCAAAGATGGTAAAGCATGTTTATGAGGTAACTCTAGGAGGTGTGAAAGAATAGCAAATGAATCGCGCGCAAAAAAGGTCTCTTGATAATATACTCTGTCCCTCCTGTTGCATATTTATGAGATGTATAAAAAGTTTCACCATTTCATCATCAGCAGGGATACTTGAGTCGAGGCTTTAAAAGCCGCATCACAATCTTCCTTGACCTTTTATTGGTCAATGATCAGCCCACTAAATTGACGGATCGATTTCCCTCCAGCCATGAACTAATATTCATTTTCAAAGGTCAGTTGAGATGCTCAATTTCGGTAAAATTGGTCTCTAAACCATCAGGTTAGGCACCTAATTACGTTTAGTTTAACTCTGGGACACCTAAAATGTTTGTCCAAGACATTTTAGATTCTCATAAATATTGCAAAAGTAGCTAATAAAGATTCCATTTCTGATGAGAATGTGCAATGCTCAAATAGTAATAAGGAAGCTAGCAAATAATCTCAAGTACTTGTACATACCCAGAAAAAATTCGCAATCACGAAATGAGGCTCGCAGTTCCATAGAATCGTCATCATTTCAGCAAAACAATTCAAACTTTGGACTCCTAAAATGGAAAAGCAACATCTGGTGTTTTGAACTGGTGCATATTTTTGTTTTATATTGCCACCCACAGATCATAGCATCACCTGAAACTCATTCAGCAATTATTGAAAAATATGACGGAACATGTGTTGCCATATTGAAAAGATATCATAGCATCCGTCATAATACATCAGTTGGAATTTTTATTTCAAGGGTGGAACTGGAGATCTAACTGATTAGCCCATATTTTCTACAAGACAGACATGAAGATTTTAATCGGCTACACTTTTTGTTGTTCGTCTTAGAATCTCGTCAAATTGATAGATGTTGACACAAAAATCCGTTGTGGCGTTAAATTGATGCCAAAGAAATGTCACGAATATGTCTCCTAGCTCTCAAGTCTCATCTTCCATTTTCCCTTAAAATTTCATCTTCACAGAAACATATTTGCAAGGTTTTGAAAAAAAAAATCATGTAGTCTTTCCATTGAACTTCCTCACGTAGCTACGTCAATTGTGGACTATTGTCCAACAACTAGCCCATTGTCACCTAAACACACCTTAGTGAAACAGGTGGCTGAAAAGCTCAAAAAATAATCAACTGTTGTTGACACATGCACACTGTTTGAAAATTATTTCAAATTATCACACATTTCAAAATAAAATGGTTAGATGGCGTTTGTGAATACATTTGCTCAATTACTTGAATTCTTTCGATTTTACTTGCTACAACAAGACATTTTTCTTTACAGTTTTAAACTGCAAAATGAGACATTTTCCACTATTTTCAAACACTATGACTCCTTTTTTTTTGTTTCTTTCTCTCACATAGGTGTTCTATACAAACTGCGTCTATGACAATCCTATGACTCAAAGGAAATAGTGGCGTGCAAGATGCAATTAGAGAAGAAAACATTCGACAATACATAGGATAGCAAGCCAAAAGATCATTAATACTGACTAAATTGAATAAAGCCTAAAAGTGTACACTACATACATGCATAGCCTTGTCATTGTCTAAATTGGCTGATATTTCCTAAAAAAGATGCAAAATTTTAACAGGTGTAGGGGATGAAGAAGGCCAAAGCGAAAATGCACGAGAAGAAGGTTTCTTATGTGAGATGCTAGTCCATTGTGCCAATTTTGCATCTTCTCATCTCCTCTCATTCAATTTTCTCAAAGTCATTTAGTAGTGATGCAATCCATGTACCCTAACGCTAGATAGCGCTCTCAAAAATCGAAATTTTTCGATTGATTATTGAGACTTCATTTTCTATCATCACAAAATTCAAAAAGAATAATGGTTTTTGGTTTTTCTTTGGTTTTTATGGTTTTATGGATGGGGAGGGAGAGCATCTTCCAAATTCCAAAAACCACTCCTCAAAAAATTGCCCTCATTCTTCTTCACCTAAAGCGTGAAAAATTGTCCGAAAAAAAAAACTGTTCTTTCTTTTTCTCTTTTCAAGTTGCCAAAATTCTACACTTCTCGGAGATGTAAATGATTTTCGTGACTTTGGAAAGTTTTTCTCACTTGGAAGATCTTTGAGGAATACCAACCACAATAGTTATGTCAACTCTTTTCCATAGATATGACGCAAACATTGGTGCAAACTTTCTACAAAATTAGATCATCGCCAAAATAGGAAGAAGAAGAAGTGAAATATGAGTTTTAGCGGAAGTAACCCAACAAAAAAGTGAATTCAACGCCTCAAAACTTTTTTAGGCGGGAGCTAAATTAGGAATGATTCCTAAGTCTTCACTTTCTATTGACTTTTCAGTGCGGTAATTTAAAACCATTTCCAAATAAGGAACTTTTTTAGGCGTCCAAAGTTGCAGTTGAATACATTAACAATTGTTTCCTCAAAAAAGTTGGAATTTCTACGCATTTTTATAGTATGAAAATCGTAGAAAATCGAGAAATCGGAAAAATGGTTTCATAAACGCCATCTTGCCATTTTCATAGGTAATTTGCTAAAATAATTAATTGAGACATGTTATGGGATATGAAAAGCCTGCGACAAGCCAACAAAAATTATACAATTAATTAAACCAAAATTCATGACCTTTTATAACGACATCTGGTGGTGAAAAGGTCATTCATAACATTTCTTTCTGACTTCCTGACTTATAGATTTTTGGGCACTTCTTGCATATGAAATAGGCAACGACGTCGGTTGCCAAGTATGTTTGACAAACATTTTAGGTACTAGAGAAGACTGGGAGTTCCTTCTTCTTCAGTATTTTGATGTACATTTGGAAAACTAATTGGGGGAACGTGAACCTGTCACACTAACGTTTTCTTAGTCGTTATTTGTCTTTCGTCCATTTGCTGTTCGGCAAACCGCATTTGAACAACAACATGAGTTTGATCCCAAAAGAAGAGATTTACGTTGGAGTTCTCCTAACCGGAGCCGCCATTAAAGGATTAGAAATCTTAGAATTTTCAGGTGTGACACAGTGTTTGAAAATTGCTAAATATGTCTCATTTTGTATAGATATTGCGAGCAACAATTGAAAATAGATTTCATTTCAGAAAATAGGAATTTTAAAAATTAAGAGTTCAAAACAATTTCAAATGTGAAAATGAGATTTTTATGACTCATTTCAACCACTGTGTTGTTGTGTACCTTCAGAAATTCAGGGCTTAAAAAAGCCCTGAATTTCTGAACTTTTGAGTCTGTATCTTTCTTTACAATAGGGACATTTAATACCCGTGTGCTCCTCCGTTCGGGGTAAAATTGACCTCTCTGCAATTAACCGTCCTAAAGAATCTTCTCTATTTCTATCTTCTCAACATGGGGGCCGTGGAGGTCAAATTACACCTTTATGAGCTCTCTTGTAAGACCCACATGACGTAACTTTTTTGTTACATGTGACATCTTTTGAGGAGCTCAGGATCACATGCTGGTTCATATCAAGATTAAAGAAATGATGTCCCTTGGTAAAACAATAAAGAAGCCTAAAGACTCAAGATCACACTGCGACAAAAAAACCTAATTTTGTTCAAATAACTAGAGTTTGAATTTTCATGCCAAAAATGTAGCAACAATACGGGCCCTTACATCAACTTATCTACAATTTTTAAAGTGAGAAAAAAAGATTATTTTTCAAGTCTGAATTTCTTCAAAATTAGTGGATTTGCCTGGATTCGAACCCACAACAATTGGCAAATTAGGTACAAATATGAGTATTTTTTACTTGAAACTGAATTTCAGCTTAGGTAGATTTTTCTGTTTTAAAAGTATGGAATTTCATCTCCAATCGGCTTTACGCGTCTACAATTTGTCAAAAGTTGAGTAATTTCGGTACTTGTCTGAAAATACGGCGCCTCTGCAATTGCAGAAAAATGAATTGGCCAATGCTAAAGCATTTTTCAATAGAGATAAAAATCAGACTATAATTCTTTCATCCCCCTCTTCACAAGAGTAGTGCGACCTTTTGACCATATAAAAATCTGCAAAAAACCGTTGTGAAAAGTGATGTACGCATCAGTGGTGCGGGGGAGCTAGCAGAAAATTGGGGTTAGAAAATAATTGGACTATTGTGTTTGTGCGTTATGGGAATCGTAAAACTATGATGATGATCATCATCAGTGATGCCATTTTGACCCTTGGGCTAGTTTTATTTGCATAAATATTCTAGATCTTGATAAGCAAAGAAAATTCGTTAGTAACAACCAGAGGTTCTTGAAAATCAGAGTATTGAAAAACCAAAAAATAACAACAACACACTATTCGAAAAGTCAGTTTTTTCTCCAAAAATTCAATTTTTACATAGCCTCAACATTTTCACGAGATTTTCACCACGAATTTTTTTGACAATTTTTCTCGTGAAATCAAAGTTGTCAACAGCTAAAAAGTCCAAAACCACAACATCTTCACGAGTTTTTCACCTACAAAAATCGACAATTTTCTCGGGAATTCAAAATTGAATTTTTTGGATAAAAAATGAAGATTTCGAACAGTGTGAACAACTCAGAATGATTCAAAAACTGTAAAAAAAAAAAAAAAACCTTAAATGTAATCGGAATATCTAATATTTCCGATATTTCCGTGGCCCTGTTATATATGTATTGAACAAAAATCGATATTTTTTTACTCTTGAAAATTCAAACCTCTGAACACAATATCAACATCATGCAGGAACTCATTGAGCCCTCAAGACACTGCAATATGAAGAGCAGGACATTATGCAAAAATGCTCCTGCTGCTATTCAAAATATGAAAATTGTGAAAGTTACTCAAATGTGCTCTGCTCTCACAGCTGAATAACGATAACAAATCTGGTTGACCAGATTAGAAGCAGAAATTGAATTGGGAGTAGAATAAAAAGGTACAACAGTAGCAACAATGGAACAAAAGACGCCCACGCAGAGCTCCAAAGTCCAATGGACAAAGTTGAACAATTGATAAATGCGGACAAAAATGTAAATTGCTTAAAATATATTTGGGATTTGAAAAATTACAATTTCTAAAGAAAGTTTTACATTGCTAAGCTCTCGTGTACTCGCAAATCAAATCAAAATTGACTTTTAAAAAGTAAACAAAGCAATTTTTACGCGAAAAATAGTGTTTTCACGAATTTTTCGACCAAATTATTTTTGCCAATTTTCTTACCTTGATAAAAACCGATGATAATTTGTAAAGTTTCTGTTTCACTAGGAAATCCACTTGAAAAAATTGTTTTGATGGAAGCAAAAGTCCTTTTGCGCTGAATCCCGCTCAAAAACTGAACTCAACAAGTCGAAAAAGATCAACAAGCGCTGAAGCTGAGAAATATCCGTGCGCCCCGTGCGATGCTGTGCGCACTTACTCAGTAGTACTGTGCGCACCGTAAGTAATTTGAAACTGAGCGAAGAATTCTGAACGGTCACGCAACCTATGCTCAGTCTCCAAGGCTGATTCAGTCAGCTGATTTTTTAAAAAACGACAAAACAAAATTGAACAAAATGACGTCAAGTTCAGATACTGAATTTCATCGACGTCGAATTTTCGTTGATGGACTTCCAGCCAAAGTCACAACCACCGAAGTTCGTAGTATTTTTGAACCTTTTGGAACCGTCAATTTTGTACATTTGTCAAAAAATCGTGGATTCGTCACTTTTGAAGATGAAGAGTCGGTGGTCAAAGCTTTAGATTTACATGGACAATCGTATAAGGTAATTTGAAAAAAAAATCGTCAAAGTTTGTTTACATTTACAGTGAAAACTCCTTGCATTTTCACGAGTTTTTTCTCTCTCCAACTAAATTGAAGTTCAGCTGCGTAAAGGATTTGGATTGACTCTGTTTTCTTGTTTCAGGATTGCATTTTGATTGTCCAACCAGAATCTCAAGCTGCCATGCCATTTCCAGTCATCGCTAAACGCGAAATTCACTTTCCGAAAATCCCTTCTATGATCACCGCTAAAAGATCCGTCAAAACGCAAGTACAAAACAAAAAGTCATCCAAACAACGAGGTTTAGAACGTAAAAGTTCCCATCCAAATATCGTCAAGATTTTACAATCTGGTGAAGGGCAAGATGAAAGAAACAAAGATTTAGAACATGATTTCCAGCAAGGATTTCCAGATTTGTATGCAAAATTATTTCATTTTGCTTATTTTCCGGAAGTAGCCGCCAAGATATTCGGGCTTTTGGATCCCGTGTCATTGCTACGATGCCGATTAGTGTGCAAAGAATGGGCTTTCAACATCGACAGATTCGTTATCCATTCACCCATTTCGAGAAAACAGCTTATGGAATCATGGAGGAGCGGAAATTGGTAAAAAATAATTTTACATAAAATTCGTAAAAAATTCGTGAAACCGCTCAGTATAGAACTCCATTCATTTTGACGATTTTTTTTTCAACCATTCTCTTTTTCCTTACAGTTCCATAACTCCATTGACTCCAGACGGAAGTGAATTACAAGATACAGAAAGTGCTAAAGCGCGCTACAGAAACATTCTCAATTTCAAAGCGGATGAAACTGAAATTATGCTGGCTGTAGACAATGGCAACATTGAGATCTATGATCGGTACTCCCTCAAGTTGACCTGTTTATTAGTGGGCCAATATTCAGCATCCCCAGTGAAATTAGATTTCAATGACAACCTGATTTTTGTCCAGTATACTTGTGCCTTTTTCAAGTCTAGAAAATCCGTGCCTTCATCCTGGTGGAACATTTATTGCCGTAAATCCAAAAGACTTCTAAGATCCATTGATCGTGACCAAGCCGGATCTTGTGTGGATATTAGGTTGAACAGCCAAGACTCTTTATATTTAGTCTCCAAGTCATCAATTTACGTCATTTTGCTCAACTCATCCAGACCTCAAATGAATAAGATAATTCATTTTGAAAATGAAGAAGAAGCCATTGAAGCTTTTGACATTGACGCCGAAGATTTGATCCTGGTTCACCGAAATTCTCTCGGATTTTACATTTCCAAGTTCCAAGGAGGCGGAGGACAAGAAAAGTCTGAAAAAAGTCAACTGGAACAACAATGCCAACTGTACAAGATGGAAGATTTGAGTGTCAGTGATTTTGGTCAAGACAAGTGTACCTGTTTGAGTTTGCAGGTCAAAGGGAAATTATGTATGACTTTGTTGTCGAATAACCGCGGATCATTTGAATATTTAGGCGGTAGACCCTACGTTTTGATCATCTTCACGGACTTGGTCAAAGGTACCAACTTGAGGATTTTGACTCTGGATGCCCAATGGATGAATACTATGTCAGAGACTTTAGTACCCTACGACAATGAATCTTGTTTGGTCAGTGCCAAATTCAATTTGAATCACTTGGCATTGGGATTTGGATCGTTTTCCGACAAAAATGATGGAGCTATCGCCTTATGGAGCATGGATGAGATCCTGGATGAGACTAAGGAGAAACCAGAGCTTTGGACTTTGCCAGCCCCTGTCTACCATTGGGATTCGTGGGATTGTCATACTGGAGGAGTCAATTGTTTGCACATTGATTCTTTGGGATTGATGGCTTCCAATGCTTGTCAGCATCAGTTGACCACCAGGTGCATTGAAAGAACGGATGAGTCCAAAAAAGATAATTTGCTTATTTATGACTTTTGGTCGAAACCTGTTCAAGACAAACGTCGGGAACAATGTTCCTTAATGATGGTTCAATAAAGGCTGTGTCAACGATTATTTTGAGTGACTCAACTCTTTTCCTTTGGATTTTTTTAGGATTTTCTTTCTCTACGATATTTGAGGTTGCGTTTCAACATAGGAAATTATTGCGCTTAACAGAAATTCCAGATTAATTTACATACATATAATACAATGCTCTACCTCCATTTTTCGGGTATGGAGTCTATGTTCCAGAATCCTCTGGAATGACATGTGCACCTGATTGGGAATCCAATAAGCATATTAAGTTCACCATTTATTGGCTTTGCACGGGATTTTTGATCCCATTGACAGTGATCATCTATACCTCATGCTCTACCCTTTTGGGCCTCAGTTTGCAAACAATCTTGAATCAGTGAATTGATTATTCGATAGCCATCATGCATCATTATGAATCTATTTAGTCATTAGTCCACGAATGGTTTCAAAAGCAATCATTTCACTTTTCTTTACTAGTTTTGCAAACCTCCAAGTCAATGGTTGCTTCAACGAAGTGCTTAGACATAAGTTCGAATCTTTAGATAAGAATGCAGATGGAGTTTTCACTCGAGATGAGACCTGTGCAGCAATCACTAGTCAAGGTGGATCCGGAGACGACTGCAATAAGGTTTGGACCAGCATTGACCTGAACAAAGATGGCAAAGCCACCTGTCAAGGTATGTTTAGTAGTTTTTTTAAAATACTATGGTTTAGTTTAGAGCTATCTAAAACTAGGTTAACCTGATTTGAACTTTAACAGAACTCCTTATTGGAATATTGGCCTTGGATGAAAGAATGGAAGGAGAGCTTGGTCCTCAACTACGAATCATATTTGCTGACAAACCAGACAATTGTGAGGAGATTGCAAAAGAGGAACTAAACAGCTTGTTAGCTGCTGCTGGCAATGAAGCAAACTACTTAGAGAAAATCTATGGAGATATTGATGTTAATAATGATTTTATCATCACTTGCAATGAAATCCTTGAAAACTTGTTTATGTCGTTCCCGTTCAATAAACCATAACACGTTATATGTATTGGCGTAAATTCAGAAACTTCTTAGGTCAACCTAATATATTGCATGTAGCCTAAATCAATTAGAAATCAAAGCCTCAAGTCTTAGATTAACTGGATTTATAGTTTACACAAAAAGCAAAGATGTGAAGGTTGCGTGTCAATATTGGAAATTATTGCGCTATTAGTAATTCTAGATTTACTCTATTCTACTGTAGCATTGCTGAACTTTAATGATTCAAGGTACAAACTCTACAACAAATCCCAAACACGATTTTCTAGTCCCTCGCTAAAGTCAACAACAATCATCATCTCATCTAGCGCGCCTGGCAATCTAATCTGACACAAGAACAAATACTACCTACATCATGTCTAACCCTTTTAAAACAGAGTTCGAAAATGGTCCAAAAAAGTTTTGTTCTGCATCTACTGATAATCCAATATTGCGAGCGGGGCGAATTTAATTATTTTTTTAAAAGAAAATTGCCGCTTAATATCTCGTGAAATGAGCAGGGGTCAATTCTCTCTACACTGAGGTAAAAACAGTCAAGGTTTGGCCGTTTCCATGTGTAATTTCATTTTGGCCGCAAAATTCAATGCAGCATGGTTTGCATGAACCAAGACATGTGCAAGGGAGTCAAGTACTATGACAATAACAAACGCTGAATGCTGTAAAGGAAGGGACAATCAGATCTGCATTCTTTTGAATTTATCTCTCACTTCTAGAATTGCAGAAAATGAGGAGATGTAAATTACTTGGAGGAAATGGGCCAATTTCTCCAGAAATTAATGCAATTCCAAATGCGCTTGTTTACTGTATTTTGCTGCTAGAGTAGTGGGTGGGTGCACTTTTGTTAATTTTTTTTAGAATTTGTAGTACGTAAAAGTCATGTGTTACCATGCATCTTCAGAATGGTCAATCATGCCTTTTTTGTAGCGCATATCAAAAACCGCATTGATTTCATTGGGATATGTGCCTGCATTACTCATGTGTTGCTCCAAAGGAAGCTGGATATGCTTACAAAATACTCCCCAAAATCCAGGGTAATATGTTGTATTTTGGTAATCAGAAACCAAATAATCAGTGCAAGGATGGAAAATGCTTTCGCCAAAGACAGTTTCGGCCACAAAATCCCGGAGACGCAAAGTGTTGCTGAAATAACGAGCATTGACGATTTGACCGCGGTAGTCCATCATCTCACCATTAGGTTTGTACAGTCGGATTTGTGGTACACCAGTCACTTTATGCACCCGGAGAAATTCAGGTTCTTTGACTGCCATGATAGCCGCTTTGATTACATGACGAGTGCGTCTATAATTGAAGACATCTCTGATCCCATTTTGAGCATCCTCTTCGGAACATAATCCCATTGCGTTGTGATCCACATGCCACATCACTTCATTGAAGAAGCAAACACCAATAGAACAAGCACCTAGATGTAAAATTATTTCAATTTTGGACCCTTATTAGACTTTATCAACTTGCGACAAAAGCTGTCAAAGTCCGCCGAAACGAACATGACCAACTTGAAATAGTCTGGATCTGTGACCAAGAACCATTCTAGGTTTTTTGCATGGACAATTGGAACGGAGTAAGGAAAGTCTGGGTTTACTACTTGATATTTGAACTGTTGGGCAATTGATTCAAGAAGTGGACTTAGACAAAATATAGTGAAAATTAGGAGTGTACTTGGCCACTTCATGGCTGCAACTGATGAGAAAGATTGACAGGCCTTTTCAAGGACATTTCTGAAGGCATCGTACTGATTATATTCGATCGGCTATTCATAAATAAAAGTTTTAGATAATAAACTTTATTTCCATGGTTTGCTATGCATAATTGGTCTAACACAATTTTTTTAGATGTAAAAAAGAGGGGTTTTTTTACTGATAATTCAACATTGCGTGCGAATCGGGCTATGCTTATTTTCAACTCAAATAAATTGACCTTTAAAGTTCCCCAAACTAAAATGAGACTTTTTCGGGTTGATTTTTACACATAATTAATAGTGAGTCAATAGCGGAAACAGATGTGAAACTTTGACACTAGCACTAACAAAACAGCTTTTAAAAATAGTTTCAACTCGCGCTCCTGCTGTGAGTGCTGTCCTGCATCGTCATGATATGAAAAAGTTTTTTTTGCGAGGAGAGATGGTACCTTAGAGACGGCTTACCTTCTCTCTTTGCCTTCCTTTCTCACCTACCTTGGAAGATGGATGAGAGAGCAAAGGTATAGACTTGATGCCTTCATTTGAGTTGCGACCATTTCTAGGGTAAGATCCTACTTTGTCAATGTTATTTTGGTATCTTAAGCTTCTTTGTAATCCAGATAATTAGATGAGGTTACCAGCCTTCGGCTACACCATTTTAATTGTCGCCATCTTGGGATTTGTCATCAACGTATCAGCTCTCATATTTCTCATTTGGAGGCACAAAACGGCTAAAAACGGTGGAAATGATGGCAAACAACGCGTTCAATCCACACTATTCCATCATCTATTGACCCTTTTGGCAGCTTGTGATATATTGGTGGTAATATGTTGTGCTTTAGCCTATGGATTACCAGATGCCTGGCCGGAATTTTTGCAAGATACGTACCCGCATTTGGGACCTTATGTTGTACCCATAACCCATATGGCGGTCATGTCTTCGGTCTACAGTACTGTTCTAATTAGTTTTGAACGATATGTGCGAATCTGCTACATTTGCCAATTAAGACCCTCTAAATGGATTACCGTTGACAATTTCAAATATTACGTGACTGCAATCATTTTTGGACCCATTATTTTCTATTTGCCAAAATTCTTTGAAGTTCGTGCAAATTTAGTCACTACCACTTTTCAAAGCCAGGTTTGTTTTCAAGTCATTTGGAGTTGCACTTTATGTTTTTGAGTTTTGACACTTTTTGATCATCTTTCAAGGTTAATTGCTCGCGATTGAACGGATTCATAGGTATGAATGACAGAATCAAGCAGTACATTCTGAATAAACTTTCGGTGGAAGATATTGAATATTTCAACGATCTGTTACATTCATGCAAAGACGAAAATTCGTACAAAAACGTTACGAGAGAAGAGCAAGAATTGAGAGTCCAACCGACGGAATTAAGATCCAATCCGGTGTATTACCGGCTTTATTACGTCCATCTCAACACTATTTTTGCTTCCTTGATTCCTTTGGTCAGTTTACTCTACTTGAACATCGCTACCGTGAAAGCACTCAAGAAAATGGCCGAGGTTAGACAAGAAAAAGATTGATTTGTTAGCAGGCTTTTCTACTTACTTTTTCCAGGAGCAAGCCAAGGATATCGAGGTAGGTGAATACTCACCGAGAGATAGTTTGGTTACTCAACATCTGCTGAAAGCTCAAGAAGAGGCCAAACGAGTTGCAGACTACAACCGACTACAAACAAGGTGAAACATTTGTCAAATGTGTTTTATGAACCTTTTCAAATTGTGAATTGTAACTTCTTTAGGATAAGGATAATCTCGGGGAAACGTCTTGAAAGAAGTGTCAGCAGCAGCGTCATCTTTGAAGTCCAAAATGCACAAGAAAGACAACAGCAAGAAGCAGCCTACTTTACCAGGATAACTAGACGTTGTTCTTCTGTTGAAAAGTTAGACATTCTTTTCAAAACACGTAAGTCGTAAGCTTATCAAATGCTCTTTTATATTCAAAAAAGTCTCATTTCTTGGACAAGATTACAGTAATCCCCCAAAATGAGATTAGATTTTGAATTAAAATTTCTACTTTAGGCAATGAGCTCATTGTTGCTTCATGTCATAAAGAAGCAAAAAATTCAAAAAACTCCATCAACGAATCAAAATCGAAAAAAGTTGACATTTTAGTCACTGCATGTTCCACTCCCAATTTACCTTCACCTGCTTTACCTCCTCACTGCTCCTCCTCAAAAAGTCAATTTTTACTACCTGAAGACCAAATTAACCTCAACCAAATCACTTTTGTCAAGTCAGACTATAAGGCAAGCAAAAAAGTACCATTCACTGAACCGCTTATTGAACCATTAGAAGAAGTGTATAGTGTGTCTTTTCATCGAAAAGCAGGGGCTGAAAATTCAAGGCTTTCTCGACGCCGAAGTACTTTGATGACTGTTTTAGACTCACAAGATAGTTCCAACTCCTCTAGAAGACAATCTAAAACGTTGGAATTCAAGAATTTCTTGAACAAAAGACGGTGTTCTTACACTAAAACCAATCATCGTTCAGGTTCCATTATTAGTCAAACGGGTCAACAGGCTTTGGAAGATAAGGAAAATATTTTCAACACTACCCAAGAAGAAGCCATTAGAAAGCCTTTAACAAGTAAGCAAATAAAAAAAAAAGTCTGACAAAAAAATATCCTTGATTTTACTCCTAGGTCATTCTGATGCTTTGGTTGATCCCAAAGGGGGAATTGAAATTGCTGAACATCCAGAATCCAGCGAAGTCAGGAGAAGTTCAGGTGCCAATGGCGACTCACGAAGAGTAACTTCACCTTCACTTAGAAGAGACAGTATAGATAATAATCGTAGAGAACAGAAATTGGCTCGTACTTCCATCTTGATAGTTTGGCTCTTTTTGTTTTGCCACATCTGGAAACTCTTTCCGACCGCTTATGAAGCTGGATATTCAACTGATGGACTAAGTCATAGGGATTGGCCATTTTGGGTGCTGATTGTGGAATATTTGTCACATTTACTCATTACTCTAAATTCTACCATTAATTTCCTAATCTATGCTGTTATGTGAGATTGAAAAATACATTTTATTTCGTATACGATTTAGGATTCAATTTGAGTCTCCTCAAATTCAGAAGTTTTGGCCTCCATTTGGAAGAAGTCCTCCTCTTTCATTTCAGCCATTTTTGCATTTTTTAGATTTCTCATGTCATCTTCTTCTCCATTGTCAATAGGTTTGGCTTCACTGGCAGTTTTGCGGGCAATTTCAACATTTTTTCGGCCTACAATTTTTAACATTTCCAATTTATCTCCTGTTCCGTCTCCAGATTCTGGTTTGGAACGAGTTTTAAAGGTGATGGGTTTGGCTTCACTGGCAGTTTTGCGGGCAAATTCAACATTTTTTCGGCCAAGAATTTTAAACATTTCCAATTTATCTCCTGTTCCTTCTCCAGATTCTGTTTTAGAACGAGTTTCAATGTTGATGGGTTTGGACTCACTGGCAGTTTGACGTGCTAAGATGCTTTTGATATTTTTGCGACCTACAAAATCAAACATTTCCAGCTCTTCATTTCTTGCGCGTGGTGGTATTTCAGCCTCTTCTTCTCCCAAAACTGCCACAGGCTCAGGGGATGCAATCTCAAGTTTTGGAGACTTCTCTTTGTTCAGCTTACAAGCATATCCAGCAACACCTATAATCAAAAGTATTCAACTTTAGTACTGCCATCTTGTCGGATTTAACAATTTAAGGCAATTTGTAAAACGGAGACAATAATCTAGTCACCACGCAAGAAGTAACCCCCTTCAAAAAGGATGTGATAGGATAGCAAGTTAAAATTATTACGAGTAAAACAAGTACATTGAAATATATATTTTTCTGATAAAGAATAGATAGATGCAGTGTAAGTGAAATACGTTTCGTGAGACATATTTTAAAATTGAATTCTGCGTACTTTTATATATTATCAATCTTGTTTAAGGACAGCACCTTTCTTTTCAGTTTTCACAGAGGTAAAAAGGTATTCAAATCAGTCTTGACTGAAAATGCCATCTATGAATGTGAAACCAAAATGAAACTTCCAACGATGCCGAGATGGGATAAAAGGATGCTGTTTGCTGATCCGATATCACACAAATCTCACACGGCTTTCTATGTACACAATGTATCATAATTCATGTCCCCATACAAGTCCAATACGCCCCCTTTTCCATTAGCTAAATGAAATCATTGATGCTTAGTGTTGCTTTCTCCTTTGAAGTCTTAACCCTCCAAAGTGACTCATCGTGTTTCAAACTTTTTCCAAACTCAAAATGTCTAAATTATTTAGGTACCAAAAGTGAACTTACCACAATACAATCCAGCCATAGGACAAACACCAACGCAAGCTTGAGGCATAAACATTCCACACATTGCACAGCTGATGGAAAATGCTGGGCAATATTGCGACATGGGCTTACACTTGACCCTAGTTTGCACGTCAACTTCTTCTTCGTCTAAGATTTTCTTTTCGCAGGGAAACAACCATTGACAAAGTGTGACATTCTTAGTAGACGTTCCAACGTTATAAGCGGCCACGAGCTTTTGAACATTTTTGAACTTTTTCTTTTTCGTCTCGCTAAGATCATCTGACATTTTCTTGATTACACTAGAAAGCAAATATGCGATGATCAGATTTTCCAATTTCCTAAGGACTCAGATTTCTGACTGGTTTACCTCATGGATAGTTGAGCGGCTTGCTCAGGTGTTTCCATCAAATCCGTGCGTGCAGCAGTTGCAACCTCGCAAAAACTGCGTTGAACGCAGGACATATCATAGAGACCCAAATAATATTCAGCCATACTTGCGCTTTGATCCCTAGCTTCATTGACAACCACTTCATCTATGGTTCTTTGCAAAAATTCCAAAGGATCCGGTGCTTGCTGAAATATTTTGTAAAAGTCAGTACAATAGTTTGGAGTGGAGCAGACGAGGTTGAAAATCCACTCGGTTCTCCAAAGTTACTTACAATGAGGGTTGTAAGGAGGGGCACTTTGTTGCGCAACATTGCCGAACTACGGGGAAAATACCAAGATGATTCGACATTTTGGCTGGCACAAAGTGACAAAATGTTCAGACCGAGTAGAATGAGGATCCTCATGGTTAGGTGGGCGGAGGTAAACTGACCAGGTCAGCATTGGTCTATTTTGGTCTGAGCGTCACTGCTATTTTTAAATGCCAAACACTTTTGGATGATGGTAATGGAACTTTTGAATTTACATCGAAAAGTAAAATCCGCGATTTTTGCCAGTTTTTCACTCGAATTTCCAACAGGTCCAAATGTCCAGTCTTCTGACTCTGGACATCCATTTTAAAAGGCTTTTTATATTAAAATGCATCCTTCTTTTAGGATAAGTTATCATTCTCTTTTGGATAAAAATAGAGGATAGAAGTATGTATGATAGTGATGGTCTGACGCTCACCTCTTTTGACGTTGATGTTAATCTAATATTCTATTTCTAGAGACTGAGAAAATGGAGAATAGGGGAGGTTATTTTAGGTAGCTTGTTTTTTCTCTGGAGTTATTATCCGCTGCTTCAACACAATTCGAATGTCCATCACGTAATAAAAATTGGTAAGAATTTTCAAAATTAATCTCACGTTCTCATCACTACCACAGATAGACATCTGGGTTTGTTTATCAGCTGATTATTTTCCTGAGATATTTGACTCAGTTTGTTATGTGTCAACCATGACTGAACTTCTAGGAATTTGTATAACTATCTTATTCATTTATTGGATTTTAGTGAAAATCCGGGGAAATTCAAAGCTACCACCCGGACCCTTTGGGTTACCAATTGTAGGGTACCTTCCTTTTTTGGATTCCAAAAATCCTCAAAAGTCCATGCAAGAATTAGCCTTCAAATATGGAGACATATTTTCACTGCAAATGGGTCAATTATTCTGTGTGGTTTTGTCTGACCAAGAATTGATTAAAACTTTATTTTCAAAGCGTAAGTTTTTTATACGAAAAATAATATGGAATCTTTTTTCAAAGAGCTTTTCTATTTTAGTGGAATGTTCAGGAAGAGCTCCACTCTACTTAACGCATGGAATAATGAACGGATTTGGGCTTATCTGTGCACAAGGCGAAAGGTATTTTACCACTTGAAGTAAAAATAAACTTTTATTAATAGTACTTTTTTTTTCAAGATGGAAAGTTCAACGGAAATTCACCCTGGATTTTATGCGAAAATTCGGAATGTCAAAGTTCAATCCTACAGCTACTCCAAAGATAGAGAACAAGATACGAACATGTATTGATGAATTTTTTATTGGTAAGTGAAAATCTTCCTTTATGTAACGTAAAAGTTTTCTACTGAAAATTGTCTGGTTCGTTGGTTTTGGAATTTCTTTTCATATGAAAATACCCAAAGTCCCTAGAGACCAGAAGCAGAACTTAATTTCGTGAAGTGCATGAAAAGAATATATTGCACCGAACCACATGATTACTTACGGTGGTTCTGGTAACTAAACCAATTGAGCTACATGTGCTGAATGTAGAGCAAAAGCTGATGTATCTAAATCTTGGCAATATTGTTGACCCAAATGGTTCTACGTCATTCATTCAGTTGCAAAAAGGGATAAAAAGGTCTCCCAAAGAAGGTTATTTAGATAGTGGTTGAGGCTGGTTTTATAATGGTTGTATTTGCATTTAAAAGTGAAGGACTTGCGAAACTTGGATTACATTGGTGTGCACAAATGCCATAACCATGTCCACAAACTTGACATTTCAGTGCACCTACATACGGAATGTGGTCAAAGAAGTTCAAAATGGCATTTTTAGCACAAGAAAGGTCAAAGACACTGATAAGAAAAATCGATCGTTTATTCTATGGGAGGTTTTGGAGTGATCCCATTGCAATGGGCGCAATTATGGTCCACATTACAAAAGTCAGTATCGCAGACACAAATTGTCCTGTATCCCTATAGTAGAGCAATCGGAATTATTTTGCTTTTCTATAATTGATTGAAACCTTACCCCTGCTTCAACCATACATCCAATGTCTAATCCTCTGCCACACATTCGAATGTATCGATCTTGACCACTACTTGAAAAGCTGTAATCTGTCAAAAAACAAAAATCAAGAAAGTTTTCATTTCTTCTTGGAAACTCTACTTACCATGTTGAAACCAACACTTTTCTTCTTTTTCGCATTCTGTACCTAAACCATTATCTGAACCACCTTGGCATTCATAACCAGTTCCTGTACATTGTTGACAAGTCAAGGAGTGGATTGAAGTGAATGATAATGAAACTATCAAGAATGCAGAAAAAGTCTTCATATTTTTGCAACGCAATTGAAATGTCAACTACTTTTTATCTTGAGTAAATATCACTCATTGACCTTTGTTTTATTCACATAGGAAAAATTTGACATAAAGGTTTGCCTAGATTCTTAGTACAAGTGACGTCATCCCAAAGTCTCTTTTCACTAAGGTTTCCGCGATTCATTATCAAGCAATCTTCATTGTCCATGTCATTGCTAGGTTGTCCTTCATCCCATGCCGAGAACTCCATTTCTGTGTTCGTTTTTGACCACATCCAGGTTCCTTCCTTATAAAAATCCGTGGCACCAAGCCACCAAACATAAGAGGGAAGTTCAGAAGCTAAAGCAGCCACAACTAATTGAGTCTCATCGGAGAAAATCTCAGCTAAGAAAGCATTGGGATTCAAAGCATTGCAGTAGACTTGCGCTGCAAACCAATTCATGATTTCTACATCTTGAACAAAATGCATACATCCTAGGTGTCCTAAGTCCAACCAATCATGTGGACAATTAGGAGGTGGTGGTGCAGTTGTTGTATTAGGAGCCGGAGTGATTCCATTACAATAGTCACAATCATCATCTCTGTTGCAATAACTTGTTGAATCACAAACACAAATTGTATGAAGTGCCTGAAAAATCAAATTTGGTGGCTCTTTGATTCATTAAAGTTTTTAGATTGTGAATTACTCCATCTTCCGTCGTTTCGATGTAACAACCAGTTTCTAATCCGCTTCCACATTTCCGAAAGTACCTATCTTGACCATCTGAAGTATCTTTCAATCAAAATTAAATTATTTGTTATCGCATGGACGACGGGGACTATTTAGCTGTAGGAATTGTCAATTGTCATACACTTACCATGTTCAAACCAACACTTGTTTCCACTACTGCAAGTCCTTGTACTTCCATTATCAGCCTCACTTAAGCACTGATAATTAGTTCCAGAACATTGATAGCAGTTTATTGCATGACCTAAAGTTACCAAAGACAATCCCAAAATCAAATATGTTAACCTCATTATTCGAAGTAAAACTGATTATCTTTTATATTTAGAATTGGACGAACGGCAAACACTACACAGTGAACTTTTAGATTCGCTTTTATCTCACACGGTGGGCAACATGATGAATGAAATCTTATTCGGTATTCACTACNTTGCGCTGCAAACCAATTCATGATTTCTACATCTTGAACAAAATGCATACATCCTAGGTGTCCTAAGTCCAACCAATCATGTGGACAATTAGGAGGTGGTGGTGCAGTTGTTGTATTAGGAGCCGGAGTGATTCCATTACAATAGTCACAGTCATCATCTCTGTTGCAATAATCTGAATCACATACGCAAATCGTGTGTAACCCCTAAAACATGAAACTTTTTGGCTTTTCGATCCAACTTTTGAAATTGTTAATTACTCCATTATCTGTCGTTTCGGTGAAACAACCAGTGTCTAATCCTTTGCCACATTTCCGAAAGTATCTATCTTGACCATCTGAAGTATCTTTCCAAGTTCAAATTAAAGAAGTATTATGAGAATACATATATATCATATGTACTACACTTTAGTTTATTGTCACTTACCATGTTCAAACCAACACTTTTCACCACTATTATAACAATTTTTTTGGCCTCCATTATCAGACTCACTAGAGCACAAACCATTAGTCCCAGAACACTGATAGCAGTAGTTTAAAGAAAGACCTAAAGTGACCAAAGACAATAGTACTACAAAAATCAAATATGTATTGTTCATTTTTGAAGTCAAACTGATTATCTTTCTTGTAGAATTGGACGGACGGCAAATACTACACAGTGAACTTTTGGACTCGCTTTTATCTCACACGGTGGGCAACATGATGAATGAAATCTTATTCGGTATTCACTACCCTTCGTCCGACAAAAATTGGCAACATATTCAGCAATTACGTCAGAGAGGCATCAAAGAAATGCAAGTTGCAACTCCTGTCAATTTCCTACCCTGGTTAAGATACATTTTCCCACGATTTGGCCGTACAAGAGATTGGATGGTACAAGGCAAACACGAAACGCATCAAGAATACGCCAAAATTATTGAGGAATTTAGTCAAAATACCGAAGATTGTATTGTCTCATTTTTCTACAAAGAAAAGGAACGATTACACCAATCAAAATCGCCGTATTTGGAATACTACAGGTAAAGATTGTATTTTCGGTATCAGTTTGCATTAGTAAAAATTGTATGGCAATTTAAAGTAGGAAAAATTAGTTTTCTTTGACCAAGGTGTAAACAAGGGCCTTGCGGTCACCCGGCGCCGAAGTGCAGACGGCATTTCCATGAAGTTCAAATCCAAAAGTTTTTCCCAATTCACGCATCAATCTGTAGCCGGACGTCTCACATTCGTAGCCTTCTTCGTCTTTGTGATGATCCGTCATTTTGAATCCCTTTTCAATCAAATGTTTTACTTCTTCTTTCTCGAGTCCAAAGACAGTACATCTGGGACAAATGTATTCGCCTTCATCTGCAAAAACAAATAGATTACACAAAGTCCTGAAAAAAATATTTTTTAAAATTACCTTCACGACGAAAATCACAGAATACTCCGACAACTTGTTTTCCAGGCATTTTGTAGTTAGAATTCAACAGTTGTTTGGGTTCTGTAGCCTGAGGCAGGTAGTGCTATGTTTGGTGAGGGTGGCTAGCTGGCGCTTTTGTGCAACACCGAGCTTTGGTGAACGTTAGTCATCTTTGTGAGCTCCCGCTTTAGAAGAAGAACACATGGGGGCTTCATCATAGCATAGCAACACTCCTTGCCAATTCTGAAAATGAGATGATCCCATAGATTATAAAGATTACATAAGTAACTTAGCAACTTGCCTTCTTACCAAATTACATGGAGGATAATCTTTGTTTTTTTCAGCGATGAACAGCTTCATCACTTGATTGCAGATTTATTTGGTGCTGGTTTAGACACTACATTAACAACGTTGAAATGGGCCTTGTTATACTTAGCTACATACCAAGATACCCAAGACATGGTACGTCAAGAAATTCAATCAATAGATAATTTCTTCAACGCTGAGGATAAAATTCCCAAAACTACAGTAAGCGAGCGAAGCGAGCTATTATGACAAATAATTCTTACTCATTTCTTTTAGTCGGTGTTACTAGAAATTCAACGGATGTGTCCCGTGGTACCACTAGGTGTACCACATGGTACCCTAGAAGATGTTGAATCTTTGGGTAAATGGATTATTCCCAAAGGTTCCATGTTGATGGTAAACCATTGGAGCTTGAATTACAATCCTGCCAATTACGAAAATCCGAAAACTTTTAGGCCTTTACGATTCTTAGAAAGTAATGAGATAATGAAACCCATGCCTTTTCAAGTAAGTATGAATCCAAAGAAATTGCAGTAAGCAATTGTGTATGTCTTGAAAACTAATTTCCCGGTAGACGACATCTATCTTCTTATGTCTCTTTTTCTAATAAATGTCACAAAAGCAGAGGCTCTAAAATTGCGTTTCTTTTTCTTTCTAACTTTAGGTTGGAAGACGAAAATGTGTGGGGGAAGATTTTGGTAAAGCGATGGTATTAGCCTTGGTATCTTCATTTTTGAAGAAATATTACTTGAAGTTGGAACAGGCTTATAATTTTACGGAGGAACCACCAGTGGCTTTTACGAGAGCTCCTAATGATTTTACTTTAATTTTGGACCCGATTTTCTAAAATACAAACAAATTCTAATTAGTTGAAATAAATCCTTGACGTTTGCATCAGTGTGAATTTATTAATCTCCTGAATTTTTGCATCACTATTTACACAATTCTTAGATAAAAATGTATTTACTACTACTGCCTCTTATCTTTCAACACAAAGACTTATGTATTAGACGGTGATCATGAGCGAAAAGCCTGACAAATCAGAGCTGGAAATACATCATGCGGAAGTATTAGAAGTTGCTGAAGATGAACAGGATGGTGCTGGATACATTTACGATTTGACAGAAGATGGAGCCAAGAGAAGAGACTCCATTTTCACCATTACAGCATCAGAATTGAAGCGAGTTGTTCCATCAAAAGAGGAATTACGACGAGTGCCAAGTCTGGTTAACTTAGAAGCACATAAGGTAATTACATTAATTACACTTAATTGCCTGTGTACGTACAATTTTTTTATTTTAGGTTGTGAATGCTTTGAATAAATCTCCGCAATATGATCCTTTTACTAAAAAGAGCTTTCTAAGTTTGCTGTTTTCAATGGTACTTAATTTGAGTGACTATGCATCGGATATTGTCGTGGCTGTTTTGTTATATAACGAAAAAGATACAGATTGGTGGTTTGCATTGACTGTTTTATTGATTTTTATACCTTTGATATTGGTTAATTTATTTAGCATTTTTTGGTACCATCAGGTAAGTATTTTCATAATTTTTTTACTTTTAATTTTTTCTTCATGCCTTTTTCTCCCTTTTTTAGGATCACAATCGACAAAGAAATACAATGACCTTCAGAGAAGGTGGATTTTGTCCCGTCCAACAGAAATTCTCCAAGTTTGAAGATCGTGTCATTTTAGTATTTCATCTACTTTTATTAGGTCCTTTACTCAGATTCATTCACATTCTTTATTGTGGATACAAAGAATACAGTAACAAAATGGAAAATACAACTGAAGCTTTAGCCGTAGGTCCCTATTGTTACCATCCAAAATTGAGCAAAATGAATACGCTCAACAGAACAGGAAATCAATTTTATTTGCTAAGAAAATATTACCAAAGAGATTCGGCATATTTGGGACTCATTGAAGCTTTTATCCAAGATGGACCCCAACTCATTTTACAATTGTACATTTTAGCTGTACGACATCATGACGATTTATCCGATCCTTACACCGCTGTATTCCAAGCAATTTCTGTATTTTTGTCACTTTTTTCACTTTCTATGACTTTGGTTTCTTACATTCAAGCCAGTCGATGGGCAGACCCTTCAAAGCCCCAAATGACTCCCATGGGATACACTTTCAATTTTGGTTGGAGATTTTTCGTGGTCTTTTCCCGAGTTTTTATGCTTTCATTGTTTGCAACTGTATACAAAAGGGAATTATTTGTATTCTTAGGCTTCCATTGGCTTTTAATGTCAACTTTTATTTTTCTAATGGTAAGTTTTATTTTTTCAAAAAAAAATTTCAAAAAATGGTTAAAATCCTTTTTTAGGGTACCAATTTTTGTGGAAGTGCTGAAAATCGACGAAGACCATTAGCTGAAATGATTTACAATGTGGTCATGGGATTTGTTTACATATTTGATTACATTCATCTGAAAGAAGGTCCTACAAGGCTGAAACATTTCTTTTATTATTCTGTATTGACAATTGAAGCTGCCATTTTGATGGGGTTATGGTACACAGAAACCAACAAAAAGGTATACAAAATATTCCTATTTTCATTTCCCTAATTTTTTTCAGGATTTTTATTCAAACAGAAAGTGGATTTAGACCCAGAAGATTATGTGATATGGGCTCGAGAAAAGTGGTACCAATGGACAGGGATTATAGGCATACCTGGATGTTTTCTTTTAGGCATGGTATTCATGATTACCTATTACCGATTTTACCATCCAGAAGGTAAAATGCCAGCAAGAAAACAAACCGCAACTCTTTTCTAATACATAATAATAAAAACTCAGAAACATTTTTATCAATTTTATTTTGTTTTTTGGTCAATTTTCAATAAAAGTTAGTTGATTTTTTTCTTCTTTCATAAAGTTCATAAATTATCACCCGGTATTTTTCAATTTTCATAATGTCCAGTTTTGTCTCTCCTTGTGATTCTGCATGAATTTTCATTTGATTTCTGACACAGTCTTGTTGGGGGTTTTGCACTCATTTCTTTAACTTTTTATCCAATGTTGGTCTAATAGCTTCCCATAATTGTGTTTCTTGTCCAGGAGCTGAAAAAAATGGTAACTTATTTTTTCGATAGGTAATTTATTTTAAATTAGAATATTTACCTATAACAGAGAGAATTGTAAAAACTCCAGTTTCTGCCGCTACTAATGCATCTTGCAGGACACCAGGACTGCAAGACTCCATAGAAGTAATGGAGAACCCAATAGGTTGGTAACGTGGATTAATAGCTTGTAATGCCTCGTTTAATCTGCCAATTTTGGCGAAAATGTTGCTATTATTTCCACTGTTGGTAGACACAGGTACTATGGTGGTAGTGGTTTTGTGAGACGAAGAAGGAACGTCTGGAAAGGAAAAAGTATCAGGATACATTCATTATTTCCTTGATGTACAACATTAAT
This sequence comes from Oithona nana, assembly GCA_900157175.1. Classification (NCBI taxonomy): domain Eukaryota; kingdom Metazoa; phylum Arthropoda; class Copepoda; order Cyclopoida; family Oithonidae; genus Oithona; species Oithona nana. The sequence continues at coordinate 161,017 of LT727966.1, forward strand.
TTTGTATTTGGTTACATGAATCATTATTACTGTTATTACCTGTAGTGGAATTGTATCCAGTATTGGAAATTGAAGCAACGATGACGTCATTTCCATTAGTCGACGACACGCCAGACGTCGACATTTGTCGCACTTTTTTGGGTGGACTACAATTCAAAGGTTGGGAATAAATGCTGATCATTTCAGTTTTGACCATGGGCTTCAAAACTTGGTTATTTTGATCCCTTTTGTATGAGGAGTCCGGTAAAATAATAGGTTCCGGATCAGGTGTAGGAATCGTTCGGCTGTTACTAAAGTCCACAGATTTCAAGTGTTTGTCCTTGCAAATTCCACATACAGCGAGTCCGATGGGTAAAATATGGCCATTTCTGGTGTAATATTCCAATGACATACTGAAATCGACAAATAAGTCAAAATTACAAAAAGATCTCCAAATTATCAAAAAAAAAAAAAAAAATCCTCAATGTTTGTTTTTTCAATTTAACGAATTTTCTTTATGATTTAAAAAATCTCAATTATGAAAAAAAAAAAATCGTCAAAGTTTATTTACATGCTACCACACCTGTTATTTTGACGAATTTTTTTTGTGATATTGAAAAAATTACAAAAAATTTCAATAATGAAATAAAAAATTGTCAAAGTTTGTTTACATTCTACCACACATCTCATTTTGACGAATTTTCTTTTTAAGATTTTAAAAAATACCTGTAAGTTATGGTGTACATGGCCATTTGTCGCGCCTTCTTTGGAGTGCGTCTTCGATTACATAATGCACAACAATTGAGGTCCATAGCTTGCACAATCGACGTACGATGTGAACCACAAATAAACAAAGCAGTCTGAAAGGGTTCACAAAAAAATCAAAATTAAGAATAATCCACAAAGTAGTACAAATTGCAAAGGTCTTACGTCATCTGCACTCCAAAATGGGATTTTAAGTCTAGATTTGATAATGGCTCGTTCCATAGCTGAACTACCATCATCCCTGACCACTTTTCGGGTGATCAAGTCCAAGTAACAAGTCAACTTGTTTAAATTGAGCATTTCTCCACGGCAAATTGAAGCTCCATTGGCATTGGCGATGCAAGAAACAACTGTGGAGTCTGCTTTGGTTGCTTCCACAGGTTCGATCTTGATTGAGGAGGAGTCACCTGATGAGGCTATGGAGTCCAATGAAGGTCTTGGAGACTAAAAATACAAAATTAGCAAAAATCAATGAAAAAAAGTTTAAAAGTTACTTGTGAGATGAGTATGACTTGTTGACTCTGTGGCTGGGACTTGACCAGATTCAAAGGTGAATCTAAAGTCTTGACGATGGTTTCGTTGATAACATCTAATGCTGTTTTACAAGTTGTCCTGGGCATAGCTTGTTGTACAACCGTTGCTTGAACTTGAGGACTCATCGCTTCTTGGACTGGAGAAGTAGGGTCCTCTTCGGAACTGCAAGAGGTTGCGGTAGCGGTGTAACCAACGGAACCAACGGTAGGACAATCATTGGTGGGCGAATTTTGACCTCCGCTGAAGAAAAAAATCAACTTTAGTAAAAAAAATAAATAAAGGAGTTTGACGATTTTTTTCATGAAATTAAAATTACCTATATCCGGCTGGCATTTCTTGTTCCCGAACCAAACGTGAGCGCGAGATCATTTCATAATTGGGCAAATCTCGACCTGATCCAGGTTCCGGATCAAAAAATTCACGAGAATTTTGACGGACAATACCAACAGTCAGTTCGCAAGCACATTGACCGCCAGCTTGGATTTTTTTGACGCCTTCTTTGAGGGCCGCGCCCACATTTTCTAGCCTTTGAATACGAGCCCTGAGTTGTTTGTTGGCGGTTTGGAGCATTACAGCCTGGTTTTCCATGGATACAGCTTTCATGCGACGTTTGAGTCGGCATCGTTTACTTGCCTCATTGTTACGTTCGCGCATACGCTGAAAAGATTTCGAAAAAAATTAATTTCATTCCAGTAAAAAAGTTTGAAAATATAAGAATTTTGAAAAAAAATTAAGCGTAAAATTACGAAAAATTGCGAAAGAACAACAAGAACAAGAAAATACAAAGATTTGGAACCGCAAGCAGCTTGAGCTCGCGCTTAAAAATTCTCAAAAATTTTATGGATTTTTTCGACCTTT
>LT727966.1:170074-255546 GCA_900157175.1 Oithona nana
TTTATCACTAGACCACTCCACTACCCCACTAGACCACCCAGAGTGGATCATTTTCACCACTTCAATCTTCATGCTCCACTCGAACTCCAAAGTTTGCTATTGCGTAGCCATCTAACTTTGGACACCTAGACGATTTTATTTTTGTAAAAAAAAATCGTTAAAATGAAAGTTTCACGATTTTTCTCACGATTTTGTCATGAAGTTTATTACCTATGCGCCGATGTGGCACTGTCCACTTTTGTCCAGCTTTGTCAATGCTGAAGCTCAAACATGCAGAACCGTCTCGGTGCTCAGGTGCAATCACGATGAAGCCAAAGGAAGCCAAATCGTAACAGATTTGACTATAGGTAAACCTCGCACATCCTAATCCATGCGAAAAGACCAGTAAAGGCCACTTTTGGTCTTTGTTTAATTCTGCTTTGTTCAGGATGGGAACGTAAACTTGGCCGTTCATGAGTTTGAAAAGGGATGGAAATCCGGATTGGGGAATCCAACTGGCAACTCTACGGATACTATCAAAATGCTCGTATTCTCCTCTTGGTGCCCAACTTGGCCATCTGGAAATTAAATAAGGATACATCAGTGCTGTTTTTAAAGATGAATCAAAAGACTCTTAAAACATTGCATTGCGAGCAAGCGAAGTAACTTTATTTGAATTTACGTAAGTGCGTTGGCGCTAAAATTCAAACATTTACAAAGCGATACAAACAGGATAAATATAATTTTTGGCATAAAATTCAAACAAGACATTTTGGGGGATTTTCCAATGCATGACCCCCTGGACAAGGCTTCGCCCGCATATTTTTGTTCCATTGATTTCTATCTGTTGTAGGAAACGTTTCAAAGTCCAATCCATTACACAAAGCAAAATTCTCTCAATCAGGCATGCAGATGCAGCTTGTGATGTGATGTTCAGCGCTCCCTCCATGTACGAGTATGTATCCTATGACGTATGACCCCCCCACAGTATACTGCCTGCTCGCGTATACAATGCCCTACCCCCAAATCGCATCAGCTGAAACTCAAACTGTTCTTGAAAAGATGGACTGTAAAATTTGCAAAAGTCCAAAAGCTACAATTCATAATTTTTATGGAGCAACTTCTGTTTGTCATAGTTGTCGAGGCTTTTTCATGAGGTCAGTGCACAGTGGGCTTTACAAAGTGTTTTGTCAAGGGCACGCTTCCAAGTGTGAAATCAATTCCAACAATCGAAAAAGTTGCAAAAAATGTCGATTTGAAAAGTGCTTAAAAGTAGGTATGAAAATTGCCTATGTCAAATCTTTAGAGGAAAGATGCAAGAGAGTTATTGCGAGTCAAAACATAGAGAAGCCTAAATTGTCAGAATACTTTGAAGAGAAATATGCCTTACATGAATACAGTGACAAGAAGGTGCAATTTGAAATCAAGTTCCTATTCAAATTTTATGAGGACAAACCTGACCTGTTTCTTCGACATTTTGTCGTTGGTATGGCTGACTATAAGCCTACTGACCAAGATTTGGATGATTGGAGCAAATTGGATTATATGTTCATAAAGCATTCAATTGGAATTTTTGGAGAAATGGATAACGTTACGGAAGACATTAACGTTCTATTCAATCACAATTACCAACGAGTTAGGACATTTCTCTACATGTCAATATTTGTAAGCATTTATTTCATTTTTTATGCACTTTTATTTAATTTTGTCTTTTATGTTTCAGAAAAAGAAAACACCATTGCATGACCAATTCTTCTATTTTTTCAAGATTCATGGTAATCAAATTCGGCCTAGTAATGCAAATGTCAACTTTTTGATGGAATTGTATGACCAATTTTTCGATCCTAATGATCCTCCAAGTCTCAGGTATGACCAAGTCTATGCAAGTCCTTGGGCAGCTCATGTTGACATCGAAGAGGAACATGAGAAAATATTCAATGAAGTTATGACATGGTTTGATAAAATTGATGACTTTGACATTAGCCTAATTCTGCTGCTACAACTTATCTTGCTTTACAACTCTGATGGAATTGAACCTCAACTGAAAGACTTGCCAAAAGTACAAAAATTACAATCATATTATGCCAAATTGTTGCACAAATATTTGAAGTCTAAACTGGAAGATGGGGTAGCTAATACTTTGTTTTCCAGGGGAATTATGTTTGTGCATGATACTCAACGTGCTTTTGAACTGTCAATGCAAAGATTGAAACTTGAATAAAAAATATATTTTTTCTGTAAAGCCATTCAAATCATCATCATCATTAGGAAGTTGTTCGGTCTTTAAGTACGTTGCACTGACGGACACACCTATGTTCAGGCAGCTGGCAGGTAGGCCTCACAAAAATCAGCTGACACTATCACACACTAAAACGTAAAAAGATGGACTGCAAAGTTTGTAAAAGTCCAAAAGCTACTAAATGGAACTATTATGGAGCAACTTCCATCTGCAATAGTTGTAGAGGATTCTTCATGAGATCAGTTCAAAGTGGACTTTACAAAGTGTTTTGCCAAGATCATGCTTCAATCTGTGAAATCAATTCTATAAGCAGAAAAAGTTGCAAAAAGTGTCGATTTGAAAAGTGCTTAGAAGTAGGCATGAAGATTGCATATGTAAAATCTTTGGAAGAACGATGCAAGAAAATTATTGTGAATCAAAAAATCGAGAAACCCAAATTGTCAGAATACTTTGAAGAGAAATATGCATTACGAGAATACCATAACAAGAAAACACAATTTGAAGTTCAAGTACTGTTCAATTATTATGAAACCAAGCCTGATTTGTTTCTCCATCACTTTTGTTTTGGTGTTCCAGGAAGTGTTACGGACCAAGATTTGACCGAATGGAGCAAATTCAGTCATTTTTTATTAAAACAAAATTATGGATTTGTGGCCAAATTGGATGATGTACCAATGGAAGATTCACTGCTTCTATTTGACCATAATTTTTCCAAGATTGAAACTTTGTTTTTTATGTTGAGTTTTAAAAACTACAGTGAATTGCAGCATCAATACATGCAAGTTTTTGTATCACATGGCAATGAAAATCGCTCTTCAAATCCACAAGTCAATCAATTGATGGAAATATTTGACCAATTTGGTGATGTCAAAAATACTCCAACACTCAGTTATGACCAAGTTTACGCTAGCCCTTGGGCAGCTCATGTAGACATCGAAGAAGAACATGAGAAAATATTCAACGAAGTTATGACTTGGTTAGACAACATAGGAGAAGTCGACCATTGCTTCATTCTAATACTACAACTAATCTTATTCTACAACTCAGACGGAATTGAGTCGAGGTTAAAAGAGGCCAAAAAAGTTCAACAATTACAATCCTACTATGCCAAATTACTACACAAATACTTGAAGTCAAAACAGGAAGACAACTTGGCCAATAACTTATTCTCCAAAGCAATTATGTTGGTATATGACACTCAACGTACTTTCGAACTTTCTCTGCAACGATTAAAACTAGAATAAAGAAAGCATCTTTCTATAATCTTCTCTGTGTTCTGACGTCAAGATGAGAGCACAAAAACGTCTCATCGAGTGTACCGGTCGTATGCACTTACATTGTCGTGACAACACATTGGAGTAGAGTAACGAGGCAATATTTTTAGGGCGTAATTACGTAACAATTTTTGCTAATTTATGTCGACCTAATAAATCCTTCTGTCTTCAATGCAATTAGTTAGCTAGAGCTCGTGTAGTGAAGAAAAGATACTACACCAGGTTGTAAAATATTTTTTAAACAATAAAAACCAGAAGTCCTAAAAAATAGGCAAAAGAAGGTATGTGAAATACGCAGTTATTTGTAGCTAGGGTTACTTTTCGAACCTGTACTCAGCTGCAAAACAAGTGTAATTCAACTATGGCAGGCAGTCCAAGTGCTCTACAGGTGTAACAGGACTTTAAAAATCAATATAATACAACGAATACAACATTAATGAGTCACGAGAAGTTGATTCACCGTGGCAAACACTTATTTTAGTCGTCTTCAAAATTCTCCATGTCATTGCTTGGTTTTGAAGGAAAACAGGTGACAATAAATAAAGTATACAATGACCTTGGACAAGATAAAGTAATTCTAAGAATTACATTGGATGTATATAGTGAAAATGAACTGTCGAATTTGTCAAAGAGCCAACGTGGCAAAATACAACCATTACGGTGCCAACTACATCTGTTATTCCTGCAAAGGTTTCTTCATGCGGGCAGTGCAAAGTGAACTGTATAAAGATTTTATACATGCAGGCAAGTGTATCATCAACTCAGAAAACCGCCGAAGTTGCAAAAAGTGCCGATTCGAAAAATGCCTAGAAGTGGGTATGAAGATGTCTTATGTCAAAACCTTGGAAGAAAAGTGCCAAAAAATTGTTGCTACAGTCAAAAATGACACTATACCAGAAGTCCAATTTCCAGATTTTCCAGAGCAAAACTATTCAGATTTTTATGACAGTTCTTGGGAGACAGCAGCATGGTTTATTTATGAAGCCTACATCAAGAGTCCTAGTGCATTTTTAGCTCATATTTGCCAATCTTCTGAAGTTGCCATGGATACTGATGACTTTTTAAACTTTTTGGAACATACAGACACACTCATCTTTAGTAACTTTGCTAAATTACAAACTGAGAAAGATGGAGTCTCTGCTGAAGCCTGTCAAGTTTTATTAAAAACCAATTTTACAAGACTGCAAGCAGTACAAAATATCTTAGTGTTTATGGAACATTTTAGTGAAATAGAAAGATTCATAGATTTTGGCCGCCATAATCGAGAAAAGTCTCATGGAATGGACCAATTAATTGCACTTTGGGACCGTCATGGATCAAATGTCTTTTCTTTAGATTATGAACTATTTTTTGCTTCACCTTGGGCCTTGGATAAGGACATTGAGAATGAACATCGGTTCATCTACAAAACTGTCATTTATTGGTACATGCAGTGTCAAAAAGGATCATCTAAATTAAACAAGTGCCTTTTGACTCTCATCTATGCCATTCTGTTATACAACACTGATGGAATCAGTAGTGAACAAACAGATGTGAAAAAAATCCAAAATATTCAAGCTGATTATTGTCATTTGCTATATCAATACCTCAACTCTAAGCATAATTCAAAAGTGTCACATCTCCTATATGGCAAGGCACTTATGCTAATACATGAAACCCAACGTGTCTATGAATTGTCCCAACTTAGATTAAAATTACCCAATGTTTCTAAGGTAGATGACTAAAGTTGCAAATTTTAATACATGTTCTTTCTTACCATTTCTAGAGAATGTTGAAGTCTTTCCAATCAAAAGAAGAGAAGGAGGAGCAGACGGAAAATACGGATTGTAGGATATGCAAGAAACCTAACGCCTCCAAATACAATCATTATGGAGCTAATTACGTCTGTAGCTCATGTCGTGCTTTCTTTATGCGAGCTATCACCTGTGATCTGTACAAGACTTTTGCTCATAATGCCAATAATGCTACTGGCAAACAATGCATTATTGAATCAATAGGTCGAAAAAGTTGCAAAAAGTGTCGATTTGATAAGTGCCTTGAAGCTGGAATGAATATCAAATATGTCAACAAACAAAATTCTGCTAAACCAAGTAAAACAAATTGTGATGTGAATGCAGTTCAACCAACCAATTATTTTGTGGAAAAAGAAGCCCTAGAAAAAGTCTTTGATATGCACTGGGCTTCAAGCTACCAAATAACCTTTGATTGCTATGGGAAGTCCCCTAAGATTTTTGTAGATCATGTTTGTCAAACGCAAACTTGCGTCAGTACTGATGAATTTCTCAAATTTGCTGAATATTTGGACTCATTTTGTATCCGGAATCTAGCCAATTTATTGGCCCATCATAGTGAAATTGAAGAGGACATAAACTATCTTTTGAAAGTTAACAGTGCAAGAGTGTCTAATTTTTATTTTGCTTTGATGTTCCTGGATGATTGGACGGATCCCGAAGAATTCATTGAATATGGTAGACAAAATAGGGACAAATCAGTGACCATCAATGAGATGATGAACCTTTATGACACTTATGGCAAGAAAACAAGAATCCAGTTTCAATACAAGACCTATTTTTCTTCACCCTGGGCTGAACATTCAGGAATTGAAGAAGAGCATAAACGGATTTATGAAAGCCTGCAATATTGGTATCTCAAGCTGATCAAGCTGAATGGCAAACAAAGTAACAAAATAGATAAGTGTCTAATGATTCTGATGCACTTAGTGTTCTTATACAACAGTGATGGTGGTATTGAAAGACAATTGAAACACCCACAAAAAGTCAAAGAATTACATGAACATTACTGCAAGTTACTACATAAATATATCAAAAGCATACATAAAGCAGAAGTGGCTAATGTGCTCTTTGGCAAAGGTCTGATGCTCATCCATGAGACTCAAAGAGCCCACGAGCTTTCTCTTCAAAGACTAAAAATCTAGTACATATTTCCTATCTTTTCTCTTTCAGGTATGGATTGCAAGATTTGCTCCAGACCCAATGCCTCAAGCTACAATCACTATGGTGCAACTCAAATCTGTGGCTCATGTCGAGGGTTTTTCATGAGAGCCACTCAAAGTGGTTTATACAAAACATTTCAACATGGCAAGAAATGTGTGATCAACGCTCATAATAGGACCAGTTGTAAAAAGTGCAGATTTGACATGTGTTTGGAAGTGGGTATGAAGATCTCTTATGTGAAAACTTTGCAAGAAAAATCACGAAAGTATGAATTGGTTTCGCCAGTGGAAAGACCCAGATCAGTTCAAGGGTTTCCGGAAAAAGCTGCATTAGAGGCTGCTTATGATACTCATTGGGAAATAGTGTTTGACTGTCTTCATGGTTGTTATATTATAATCCCACATAATCCTTGTGGTTTTTTGGAACACGTTTGTCGACCACAAAGTTACCCCAATGCGGAAGATTTCATAACAACTAAAAATAAATTTGAGTGGTTTGTATACAAAAAAATGATGACACTGCTGACAATCAAAGATGGCGTCCAAGATGATTTGCAAATTCTCTACCAAACCAACTTTGACAAAATGCAAACTTTCCGTAACATTTTGGTATTTTCTGATGATTATTATCAAATTGATCCCTTGATTGACTTTGGTAATGCCAGAAGAAACAACTCATCACAAATCAATGAAATCATGAAGATTTACGACAACTATGGGGTCGACAAGAATTTCAAGTTGGATTATGAACAATTTTTCACCTCGCCTTGGGCTGCAAATATCATGATTGAAATTGAACATGAGCAGATTTTTAAGAACACCTTGCATTGGTACAAGTATGCCACAAATGGTGAGAAAACTCGAATCAACAAGTGCATTTTCATTCTCATACACCTGATACTTCTTTACAATGTGGACAAAAACATTGAAAAACTATTGAAGAATCCAAAGGAAATCCAAAAATTGCAAGTGCAATATGCCAATTTATTGCACAAATATCTTGTTAGCAAACACAAGAGACAAGTGGCAAACACTATATTTGGCAAAGGACTGATGTTTGTTCATGATTTACAAAGGGCTCATGACTTGTATCAACAAAGGCTCAGGCTAACAATGTGATTTAATGCAATAAAGTTACAACAGCATCACCTTATCATAAACTGCAATGTAAATACACATTTCCTCTTTATATTTCAGGGTATGGACTGCAAAATATGCTCCAGGCCCAATGCCTCAAGCTACAATCACTATGGTGCAACTCAAATCTGTGGCTCATGTCGAGGATTCTTCATGAGAGCCACTCAAAGTGATTTATACAAAACATTCCAACATGGCAAGAAATGTGTCATCAATGCTCATGATAGGACTAGTTGTAAAAAGTGCAGATTTGTAAAGTGTTTGGAAGTGGGTATGAAAATATCTTATGTGAAAACCTTGCAAGAAAAAGTGCGGAAAAGTGAATTAGTGGCTCCCATAGAAAGACCCAGATCGATTGAAGGGTTTCAGGAAAAAGTTGCATTAGAGGCTGCTTATGATGCTCATTGGGAATCCATATTCGGTCTGACCTATGAGTGTCTTCAAGGTTGTTGTTGTAACGATGTACAATCTAAATCTCCTTGTGGTTTTTTGGAACATGTTTGTAAGCCACAAAAATACTTCAATGCAGAAGAATTCATCATGACTAAAAATAAACTTGAGTGGTTTATATACAGGAAATTAATGACGCTATTGACAATCAAAGATGGAGTCGAAGAAGATTTGGAAATTCTGTACCAAACTAACTTTGACAAGATGCAAACTTTCCGTCACGTTTTAGTATTTTCTGACAATTATTACCAAGTTGAACCTTTTGTTGACTTTGGCAATGCAAGAAGAAACAATTCATCACAAATTAATGAAATCATGCAGATCCATGACAACTATGGTGCAGACAAGAATTTCAAATTGGATTATGAACAATTTTTCTCTTCACCTTGGGCTTCAAATATCATGAATGAAATTGAACATGAGCAGATTTTTAAGAACACTTTGAATTGGTACAAATATGCCCAAAATGGTGAGGAAATTCTAATTGACAAGTGCCTTATTATTCTCATTCACCTGATACTCCTTTACAATGTGGACAAAAACATCGAAAAGCTATTGAAGAATTCAAAAGAAATCAAAAAGTTGCAAGTGCAATATGCCAACTTGTTGCATAAATATCTTGTAAGCAAACACAAGAGACAAGTGGCCAATGCTATATTTGGCAAAGGATTGATGTTTGTTCATGATTTACAAAGGGCTCATGACTTATATCAACAAAGGCTCAAATTAATGTGACTTTTATGTAAAATAATAAACTCTTTTAAAAGTTACCACACATGATCATTCTAATTTCAATTACACTTCATGGTAAAAATATACACTTTTCTCTATATATTTCAGGATTATAGATGGCTTAAAGAACCAAGTTCGAAATGCTGGAATGCAAAGTTTGCCATAACACCAAAGCCTCAAAGCACAATTACTATGGTTCAAATTCCATTTGTGCTTCATGTCGAGGATTCTTCATGCGAGCTGTTCAAAACCATACATATCAAAGATTCCCTCATACACATCAGTGTGTCATTGATTCTATAAGTAGAAGTAGCTGCAAAAAGTGTCGATTTGCCAAGTGTCTGGAAGTGGGCATGAAAGTATCTTATGTCAAAGTGCATCAAGAACAGTGTCAGAAACTCTTTGCTCTTTATAATCCAAATGTGACAACTACAAAAAATCCTACCATTGCAATAGACTTTACCAAAGAAAAGGTCACATTAGAAAAGATGTTTGAATCTTATTGGACCACAGTTGGACTTAGTATTTATTATGATAGTTATACCAAAAATCCAATAGCCTGGTTAGAACAGATCTGTCAAGCTCCACAAGAAAATACTCAAGATGTTGGAGAGTCTATGGCGTTTTTGGACCATATGGACATTCGCAGATTTTCAGCATTTGCCATAAATATGACAAAGGAGGATGGTATACATGAAGATGCCAAAGTTTTGTTTAAGCATAATTTCGCACGTCTACACACATTCAGTTTTGTATTATGCTTCATAGAAAATTGTGATGGCATTGAAGAATTCATTGAATATGGTCAAAATCAGCGCAGCAAATCTTGGGAAGTTGAACAATTAATGCAAATGTATGACCAGCATGGAAAAAAGAACCCACAAATTGAATATGACATGTATTTTGCATCTCCTTGGGCATCTACATTCGGTATAGAATATGAGCATAAGAACATTGTCCAAGGATTGATCAATTGGTACCTCAAGGTGGGAAAAGGTTGCTCAAAGATAGACAAATGCCTACTGATGTTGATTCAACTCATATTTCTCTACAACTCAGATGGGATTGAAGACCAACTAAAACATGGAACAAAAGTCAAGGATCTCCAAGCAAACTATTCTAATCTTCTCCATAGATACCTCAAAAGTTGCCATAGCTCAGCAGTAGCTAATATCATATTTGGCAAAGGCCTCATGTTAATCAAAGACATTCAAAGAGCTTATGAACTATCCAAATACAGGCTGATGTTAGCATAGCAACAATGCATTACAATCATTATGACAGATGAAATCTACATGAAGAAGTGTTGAATGTTTACGTTACACAAACAAGAATAACTAAGTCACGTTACTATCTAAGCTACTGATCTCATTTCTCTCTTTCAGAGCATGCCATGAACTAAGCGTATATCCGAAGATGGCGACGGACTGTAGAGTTTGCAATAGACCCAAAGCCACAAAATTCAACCATTTTGGAGCAACCAGCATTTGCTTCTCTTGCCGAGCATTTTTCATGCGAGCTGCTCAAAGTGATCTCTATAAGACTTTCTACCATTCCTTTGATTGTAAGATTGATGCAGAAAATCGAAAAAGTTGTAAAAAGTGTAGATTTGAAAAATGTTGCACAGTGGGAATGAAAATATCTTATGTGAAAACCCTTGAAGAAAAGTGTCAGAAATTTATCCAATGCCAAAACAAAACTAATCTAGTCATCAAGAGACCTGTCAATTTACCTGAAATATTTGTAGAAAAAACATCAATAGAAAAATTGCATGATACCCTTTTTGAAGCAGGTGGTGCTATCATATTTGAATGTTATTACAAGAACCCAGGTGCATTTCTAGCTCATGTTTGTCAAGCCCCTTTCAGTGTTGTCAACACAGATGAATTTGAATCCATAATTGATTACATGGATGCCATCATTTTTAGGAAGAACATTCTGACCTTCGCTAAACAGGATGAAATCTCAAGTGATGCAGATGAACTACTAAGACATAACTTTGCCAAAGTCACCACAGTTTACAGAGCAATTCTCTTCTTGGATGGCAATGCTGATGAGTACATTTCATATGGGAGAAAACGTCGAGGGGATTCCTATGGAATCAATGAGTGTATGAAGATGTTAGACCATTTTGGACAAACAGATATCAAGATGAACTATGACATGGTCTTTGCATCACCATGGGCTAAAAGCACAGAGATTGAAATGGAACATCAACGCATTTTTAAGGTAGTACTAGTATTTTTTAAAGTCATTTTGGAATTGTATATGTATCAATTTCTAATCTTATTCAGGGCATCATGAATTGGTACCTAAAGGCCAGCAAGGGATCAACAATGGACAAATGTTTGCTTACATTGATACAAATCATCTTATTTTACAATTGTGATGGAATTGAACAGCGATTAAAGTACCCAGAGAAAATAAGACAATTACAAGCTCACTACACCAACATGCTCCACAGATACCTCAAAAGTCAACATGGACCCGAAGTGGCCAGAATCCTCTTGTCTAAAGGCATTATGTTGGTCTATGAAACCCAAAGAGCTTATGACCTATCTCAACTAAGATTAAGATTGATGTAAAACGAATATTGACTGTGTAAAGTAATAAAACTCATTTTAATGTATGGAAAACTTGCCTTGGCTTTTGCATTTTAGAGCTTCTTACAAACTTTGCTTCTTCAAACTTTCTAAGAAAGCTTTTGCCATAAAGTTTGTGGTGGAGGAATTACATTAGGAACAAAACAAAGAACTAAAGTTGCAATCAACTGGTAGCAGCAGCATTTGGAAACTTTTTGCACAAAATATTATTTTAAACAAAGGTACTGTTCATAAAGTTCTTACCTATGGGTCATAGCTTTGATGAAAGTCAAGAGTCCAGAGATATATGCATCTTCTGCCCATTGAGGCCACAATTCAAGCTTTTCTTTACAACTTTCTTTGGTAGGATAATAAATGCGAGCCAAAACAGTCTCATCTCCATAATCCACAAAACCCACATTATGAGGACCTCTAGGGAAGGGCAAATGTGTTTTGCCCCCAGTTTGTATGGTTGACATCTTGCCTAAAAACTATGAAATTAGTCTTAGAAGTCAAAGAGACAACAATGTAATGTATTAGTATATGTAATAAGTTTTATTAGTAATGTGTTACAAACTAGATTCTTGATCATGGAAGCAATTTCTCTCTTTGTGTAGAGCTCAACAAAAATAGCAGAAGGAATGAGCAGGAAGTAAGGAAGAACATCCTGACCACGCACAACCTCATGAGTAAGAGGAAATAAAAAGGAATAGTTGACAGCTTGACAGAAAGTAGATGTGGCAGAGGAGAGAAAGGCCTGTGTACAATTAACATCAGTAGAAGCACAAGCACACACAATGGTTACATAGTATTTTTTGGCAAATGAATGGGAAGCAGGTGTTAGTTTTGGCCTTCACTTGATGGACACATAATTATGTATACAGAGTACATAACAATGAAAGATGTAGTATCTGCTGCTTTGATACAAAACATAGAGAGTGATGGACAACTTGAAGGCCAATTTGGAATGAAGGCTATAAGGTCAAATGGCCTGGTGTGTGTTTCACTATAGTTGAAGGGACTTTCAAGTTTGTTGTACCATCTGTTTGCTTATTGGTTTCCTCTTGTTTCTAACAAGGCACAACAAGATCTACATAAAAAGTAGGTGTAGGCACACTAAATATCCGTTTGAGTGGCACTAAAGGTTGCACTTCGTTGCAAAATGTTTGACAAATGATGAGAAGATATTGATGAATTGCTAATGGAAGTCCTTAGCCTTGATTCTGATGTACTTGACACTGTATGACTATATTGTTTTGGTGTACTTTCAATCTGTTGAAGAGCAGATGACGTTGTTGGAGGAGGAGGTGGTGGATGAATGACAGAGGCCAAGAGAATGCTGCTAGACAGCATATGCTGTCTACTTCTATTACTGGAGAAAGGTGGCGAAGCAGAAGCACTAGAAGACATAGAACTTTGTGGAGAATTAGATGTAGAGTTATTGTTTGAGTTAGCGCTACTAGGATTCAAATGCCAACCATGAGTTTGTGTTCCTACATCAATGCAAAACTTTGCTTCAGCTCTTCTTTCCTTGTCTCGTTCTTCCAAAACCTTGGCTAAAATGGCCGCAGATACTCGATCAGTTGTGCCTCCTCCTTCAGTGACATCTGAATCGTCACTCAACAAAGGCAAATTATCGGGGATGGCCACCCGGATTTTCTTGCCTTCCTTGGGCTGGATAAAATGATCCCTCCTTGGTTTGACATGATCTCCATCAATGTAATTCTTGACTCTTGATTTGACATCCGCTGGTAGTCCATCAATCTTGGGACTGACAAATGAGTTAGGTTTGTTCCTTAACAAATTGATGGATAGATTCAAATCACTTTGCAGTTCTCTGTTTTGGTCACTGAGTCTTTGAATGGTTAACTTAGCTTCGACCAATTTTTGTGTTTGGGCAGCTAAATCACGGGCCATTTGGTTCTTTTCACCTTCAAACTTGTCAACCACTCGAAGCAACTTATCTTCTAGACCTGCATTGGTCTTTTGTAGTCTTCTGTAAGACTCATAGAGTCTATCATATTTGGACCTCCATTCAATAATGGCTGCTGCGTCCTCAGAAAAAGGACTGGAGCCTAATGATGGAGAATCAGGTGTGCTAAGACCATCAGAGGTCCTAGAAGCCAATCTGGTCCTCAACTCTGAGATCTCTTGCCTCAGTGAGGCCAAAGCCTCGTTTGAAGGGTGACTTGCACGGCTCATGAGTTAGTTAGGCATAGAAGAGTAGTGAGTTAGGCCTAGAAAATGTTAGTGTATGAAAGTAG
Source organism: Oithona nana (assembly GCA_900157175.1). NCBI lineage: Eukaryota > Metazoa > Arthropoda > Copepoda > Cyclopoida > Oithonidae > Oithona > Oithona nana. The sequence goes on from LT727966.1 coordinate 183,685, forward strand.
AAGATCGATGATCCTTACAGATCCCTTGTGCATTATTAAAGCAGGACTTTTACTGCATTTGATCTTGATGGAAAACCTAAAGAAAGTTTCTAGACACCTAATCTAACTTGGGCTTCTTTCGTGTGAAATATTGGACTTGAGACTTAGAGAGAAGGGAGGATTTATCGGTCATTAGGAAGAAGCCTAGATAAGTAGTAGGCCAGATTGCGTGATTTGGGCTACTATAAATTACTTTTCCGCTAGCCACAAACTTTCCCCTTATCAGACCCGGCAGGCCGACAAGTCTTTTACTTTCAACTTTGTAACCACAACAAAAAAAAAACTAGGCAAGAATAAGCTACAAATCTTTTTAACATAGGATGATTGAGACATTAGGAAACTTTTTAAACTAGTTTTAGACTGCATTGCAAGCGGATTTTGATGACATTGATACATCAGAAGAATGTGATGATTCAGAATTCAGTTTCTTGGAAAGAAACTGGAGAATTAGAAAAATATTTTCATGAATATTTTCTTTGGTAGTTATCAAGATTGCATGTTAAGAAATTGTTGGAAAGTCAATAAAGAAAGCAAGTTTCCTACAATGACCATCATTTTTCAAGCCGTACCATTTTTTTGCAAAAACACAAAGTTTATGCAACAAATCATCACCTTTTTTTTTGTTTCGTGACTTACTAAAAAGATTACTTTGTTTCCCTTGGGTTTTCCTAACAAACTCAAAGTGACAGCAGTCATTCAATTAGTCCTTTATTCTTCCTAATGTATTTATTGTTAGTATTGATGAAAGTAAAGACCAAAGTTACTCACGTTTTTGTTGGAAGAATTGAAATGGTGAAGTTCTGGAGTTCAGGACTACTCAAAATAGGCGTTGTCTTGAAAATAGTGCGAAAACGGCACCTGCTTCCACCGCCAATGCCTCTGATCAAGTGATTGTTGAGAAAGTCAACCACCTAAGGCTACTTCTACTGAGTACTGAACAGACCGGGATTACATCGAAAGGGGTCAAAACTACCATTTCTGTACCATGATTTATAACCAAACTTTGAGAATTTTGTACTTTTGCACTGCTTCGATATTGAAATATTGACATTTTAGAAGTGAAAAGTATGAGAAAAATCCCATTATTTCGCGCTAAGTCTTTGAAATTTCCTTTCGGGTTTTGAATATGAGCCTCAAGATTTGTGTATCATGCCGGGAATTTGAGAAAAATTTCTCGACGAATCTAGAATATCACCGATTCATTCCAGAAAACGCCAAAACTTGTATGAATCTGTCACTTTTACTTTGTTGTTTAACAGTAAAATTAAATAACCATTAAAAGTATTTTTGTTCACAAAAATATTAATTTCAAAATAAATCTTACTTTGAATTTGTGAATTATTTCAAAACTATTTTTTGATAAAATTTATTTTAGTAAAATGACAGAAAAATAATGGAAATTTTATTTTACTTTGTTGCCGCCATTTCTCAGCATCGGCAGCTGCGCTGGCGTGCAGTGCAGCATTACCGAGCAATCAGCAAATCGTCAAAGCAAAAAGATTACCAAACAGATTTTTTTATCAAAAGGTCAAGAAGTAGAAACAACTCAAGGAATTGACATAGAATTCAATTGCATTTTTATATTATCTACATTCAGGTAAGCACATTTTCAAGTTTCAAAATCCCACGTAAATGTCGTGAAATCGACATGTGACGTGTCAATATAAAAACAAAACGTTTTGTTCTCTTGTTATTTCGCAATATTTTGAAAGAAGTACATTTGCGAAGTGTAAAAGACTATTTTTCAATAGTTTTGAAATAAAAGGGAAAGAAAAAGGAATTATTTTCATACATAGTTTTGAAGGTCAAACTTTCAAGGACTTTTAAAACTAATCCATTCTCTTCTTAATTTTCAGGAATAATCAACTGTGCTTCATCAGTTCACCATTTATATGAAATTAATTGGAAAAACCTAAAATTCATCAGTGCCAAAAGTTAACAGCCCAAAATTGTCATCGGCGACGGCCAAGCCAAAGTCATCTCGTCAAAGTTGATAATTAACATCTGAGAAATCATCTGAAAAAATTACGTAACTAAATCGTCAAAATCCTAGTACTACTACATTTTTCATGTTCTCTGTCGTAAGAGAAAAATAAAATTCAGATCCACTCCATTTTACTATTGATCCACAAATATGTCGGTGAGGTACAGGTTCAAGAACGACCTTACTTACAGTCACTTGAATATAGATGGCGTACATATTAGTGTTAGAGACCTCAAAAGGTCCATTGTGGAGCACAAAAAGTTTGATCGTGTTACTGATTTTGACCTCGTTGTGACCGAGTCAGGGTCAGGAGACAAATATGAAAAGGACGACGACCTCATCCTGAAAAACACCTCACTGGTCGTACTCAGATTACCGCTGGAAAAGGGACAGCCAAAAAAGGTTTGGTATGATGAGGAAAAAATGCCAAAATTCAACAGCAGCGGAAATCAAGAGATCCTTTTCAATAGTTTGACTGGCAATGCCACCTTGACTGAGGACGAAAAACTTGGTAAACAAATTTCTTGGAAAAATAAAGATTTCTTGGATTTAGTGAAGGCAAAATTCAAATTTTCGCGCCTTTTCAACTTTAATTGTGAAATTCTCAGTTTAGCAAAAAAGTGAACTTTTTAAAAATCTTTAGAAAATTCAGTGATTTTCTTGCTTTTTCAGATCAAGTCATGTCCAATTCAACCGAAATGTATGCACAAAAGAATTGGTCCATTTTGCGAGGCAGAAATGCATACATAGGCCAAAAAGTTCCGCCAAATTACGTTTGCAAACTATGCCAGAAAACCGGACATTTTATCTACGATTGTCCACAAGCAACAAGGGATAAAACATCAATAGAAATGAAAAAAACTACTGGTATTCCTCGAAGTTTTTTGAAACCAGCCACTGCCGATACTCCGGGAGCCAAAATTAACCCACAAGGTAAAATGAAAATCACGCAACCTCTACAACGCCGCTCAATAACAACAACAGCTGAATTGTAAACAAAATTTTCCTCAATTTTTTGCAGGACTTTATATGGTAAACGAAATGGAGAAAAAAGCGTACACGGAAACCAAAGTTGACCGTCCATTTTGGGACAAAGATGACGCGCCTTTGACCAATGATTCGGTTGACTTAAAGATCCCAGAACACTTAAGATGTCCGGTCTGCAAAGACTTGCTAAAAGACGCGGTCATCATGCCGGAATGTGCATGTACCATGTGTGACGAATGTGCTAGGGACTCTTTGATTAGTGAAGAAAACGTCAACAATGAGTGCCCAGAATGCAGTGAACCCAAAAATTTACCAGAAGATTTAATTCCGGCCCGGAAAGATCGCGAAGAAGTCTTGAAATTCCGGAATTCCACGGGTGTGGAACACAAAACGTTGGAGCAGAAATCCGGAGGACAAAAGTTGGAGTTACCCGATGTTCCAGGAATCACAACTGGTGATGCTTTTGATGCTGTGGTTCAAGACCAACCGGACAAGAGCAGCCCCCAAAGTCCTTTAGGTACTCAACTGAGTCCAAAATCCGAGGAAGCCAAGCAGTCACCAATACCGGACCAACCTTCTACTCAAGACACCCCGACGCATACACCATCACCCAAAAGTTCGCCCAAACCCGAAAAGGAACAAAGTCCCGCGGATGCTGAGGCCGAAGCCGCAAACAAAGTGGACACTACTGTACCTCCGCCGGGGTATACCAAACCTGCTGTAGCTTCGGGTATGTTACCCGCAACTATACCAAGTTTTGTACCCCCCAGTTCACTATTGGGCCCGGCGCCAGTCCCGCCTTCGACTTACATGATACCCTCATCAGATGACGCCTTATCAGCTTTTCAACGTTACTTGGCGGCTAAAAATCACGATAGAGGGCACAGAGATCATCATCATCACCGTTCAAGGTATCGGAGATCACGCTCAAGATCACCTCCACCTTACTACAGAGAGAGACGTTATCACCGATCACCACCAAGAAGTTATCGAAGTAGTCGGAGGAGTCCTGGAAGATATCATAGTCCACCTCCCAAGGTTGAACGTCGAGCACCTCCGCCACCCCCTCCAAGGTCTCATGCAGGGCCTAGGACTCCGTCAAGAAGTCCAAGAAGGTCAACTTCGCCTACTAGACGAAGTCCTTCGCCAAGAAGGTCAACGACTCCGCCTTCTAAAAGATCAGCTACACCTGCCGAAGCCGAGAGTGACAAAGAGCCTGAAATGCCAAAAAGTAGTCCAGAGGCAAATGTTGAAAATGAAGGTAAAATGAGTCCTGAACAGGAAAGGACGCCCAGCTTAAGTCCGGAACCTGAAAAGAAACGTCCAAGCAAATCCAGAGAAACTCATGAAACTCGAGATGATCAATCAAGGTCTAGAGAAATCCGGGAAGACCGATCCTCAAGAGAATATGAAGCCAGTCGGTATTATGAACACAGAAACAGATCGTCTAAATCGCCTAAACCTTCTAAGCAAAGAGTGAAGCAAGAACATCCCAGATCTCGATCTAAAGATCGAAGAGACTATAGTCGGCAGCAGAGATCTAGATCGCGAGATCAGTACTTGCATCAGCAAAGTAGATCATCTAGAGATTATAGATCCAGATCTAGAGAGCTATCAGCCAGATCTAGATCGCGTGAACCGCCAAGATCTAGGGAACCAACCAGACCCAGATCAAGATCTAGGGAGCCTTTAAGGTCTTCTAGAGACATGACCAATAAAAGATCCAGATCTAGGGAACGCTACAGAAAATCCAGATCCAGATCTCGATCAAGATTAGAAAATCGCAATCATCGAAGATCATCCCGATCACGATCAGTTGATCGTAATATCGATCGTAGAGAAGTGTCGAAGCATAAAGAATACAAGAAAATGTCAAGAAGCAGGTCACCATCACCGCCAGGAAGATCATCTCTAGACTTGTCCAAGTGGAAACCATTGGACAATGATAATGACCAAGAAAAGTCTAAAAAGGATAAAAAGTCCAAGAAAGAAAAGAAAAAGAAACGGCGACGTAGTGATTCTTTGGAAAGTAACGATTCTGAGCTTAGTAACAAGAAGAAGGTCAAAAAGACCAAAAAGGTCAAGAAGAACAAAAGCATTGATAAAGATCAAGACCTTGATCGAAATCATCAAGATCATGATCGTGATCAAGATCAAAAGGTCAAGATCAAAAATGGTTCGTCCACAAGTGCTACTAGCCAAAAAGAGTCTTTTGACTCCAATGAGCCAATCAAGGATCATAATCAAGAAGATGAGGAGTCCAAACACTCCGAACTCGACCAGGATCAGGATGAGCCCAAAAAAGATCAGATTGAATCCTCTCCGTCACCACTAAAAAGAGAAAATCCAGAGGTTCCCGAAAAAGCTCTACCAACGCTTGAAGATGACTTGGATGACACACTTGAACTTGGCATCCCTGAGAAGTCCAAGTGGGAGACAGACGAAGATGACCTTGAACCAGCATCAGGATCATCCAGAAACAAACCATCATCCAAGCCAATTGATGTTGACAAAGATCATAGTGATAAAGAAAAACGAAGAAGAAAGAAAAAGAAACGGGATTACAGTGACGTTGATGATCAAGATCATGAACAAGTACCGATCAAGAAGAAGTCGAAAAAGTCGAAAAAATCCAAACGAAAGGAAAGTGATTTGCTGGATACGGATGAAGAGTTAAAACGACTACTGATTGCCAAGCTCAAAGATAATGACAATCCGGATCCTTCATTGCTTCAGTTAGCTTCGAAAATGATCAATAAAGATAAATCTTCTTCTTCGCCCAAGAGGATCAAAAGTGAACCAACTGTGACTGTGAGAATTGATACATCACCCAAAAGTCGGGAAAGGAAATTACAAAGGAAATCCAGATCCAGATCACCTTCGCCAAAGCTAAAAAAGTCCGTCAAAGATAGGTTAGGTGATAAATTGAGCAGTACTGAGGCCGATCAGCCAACATTCAAATCTTCACATTGGAATTCAAAGCCTAGACTTGGAAAGGATGAACGGAATGGAAGATCATCGCCGAAAAATTCCAAATCGATGTAAGTTCAAAATCTTCAAAAATTCGTCAAAACACAACAAAATATTTTCATTTGACGAGAAAAATATATATATGAATTTTCACACCTAAAACTGACTTTATTTTTCTTATAGCCGAGAAACGAAGACAAAAAGTCATCGAGATGTCAAAGTGGAATCCCGGAGCAGCCGACATCACAAAAGATGATCATGATTTAGACTTTACCACTGTCAGCATCATCACATCAAAATTTATTTTGAGTTGTTTTTTTGTCATCTAAATAACATTCTAAAGAATGTATAGAGAAAATAGAAAAAAAAACAAAATAAGAGAACCTAAAAAACTGTATTTTTATTTTTTAAAGCGTCGTTTCAAATCGTGCTTGGAATCCGGATTTAATCCACATGGAAATGCAAATGCTTGATCATAATATTTGATCCACTTATTGGTGATCCACTTAGACCCAACAACAACAGGACAACCACCATGCAAACTCAATGGTTCGGAATGTCCAAATGGTTTCAAATTCACCCAAAATAAAGCCGATCCTCTTTCCGGTGCAACTGAAATGCCCAGCATAGGAAAAGCAGTGTTTCCGCCAACTTGAACATCACTGAGATAAGCCATGAGCGTTGCTATGCGATCACCCATATCTTGACCATTGTCAGTTTTGTGAAGGTTGAAGGCATCCCAATGGGTACCGTATTGTCCTCCCACTCCGTAATTGGCCACTTGGTAGTATTCTGAAGCATAGGGAGCTTGAGTTCGCATTTGTGATAATAAAGAGATTCGTCGATTTAGGTTCAAAGACACTTGATTGGTCTCTAAACTAATAAGAGGAAGATTGTAGATATTTTTCGGGTCCTTTTCGTCGTTGATGTAAAATACTTTTTGGTTCTTCTCTTTGGTTCCGTTGAATATATCAAAGGATTTGTCTATGATCCAGGATTGTTTGCTTGATCTGAAAAAGTCATCTTTGCCTTTGGTCGTGCCGATTCGGCTTAGATGTAAATCTGTTTTGGCATTGGTTTTTAGAAATTCCATTTCTTTGTCATATATAAAATCTGAAAAGAAAAAAAAATCCAAGAAAAAAAATTTAAGGAAAAAAAAAGGAAAAAAATCATACCTTTGATTGAGATCACATATGGATTCTCATTTAATTCCTCAATTTTGAATGGTCCCATTTTTAGAAATGGATTCAAATGATGTAAAAATCTACAATTCAAATCTTGATCTACTTGATAATCTTTTCTCCAATTATCTGCATCTCCATTTTGACAAAGGGACCGAAAGTTACCATTATAATCTTCCTGTCTTCTTTTCGACCTTTCAAAATCTTCAAATAAAGGTCGAATAAGTACTTCACTTTTTAGTTTACTCCGCGGTCCTTGCTTTAAAATTTTCTTGTATTTCTTCTTTTTCTGCAACTTCGTATCAAATGGAATTGGAAATGTTTTATGGCTGCCAGAAATTGGTCCACGTTTGTCTAAGATTTGGTCATGTAAATGTTTCATTTGCTTCAATTGAGATTTGGCAATTTTCTCCATTTCTGGATCCGGATCCGGATCTTCTAAGGCTTTTTCTAACCATTCTTTAAGCAAAGTTCAACATTTTAAAAAATCTCGTCAAAATGAAGTGAATAAAAAGTTGAACATTACCTATAGCACTATCAAACCACTTTCGATTTGCTGCTTGTGTTCCAATAGATATTCGGTCATACATACTCAAATTGTAGTCAGATTTGTATCCTAAAATGACACCATTGTTTAAATAATTTATGTCCAAATCATAACTTTCTTGTAACAAAGCAATTGATTGAGCAGCAACGACATAATCATTCATAGATGGCGCTAATTTTGTCATAGCTTTCAATCTTTTTCTTCTAGTTTCAATCGGATTTGTATGGCCATTTTTCAACAACTTGAGGTGTTGAATATTATCAACACAAGTTCTTCTGACAACACCTAATGCATTGATAGGATGTGAAATATATTCTTCCTGATTTTCCACATTTTCTATATCATTTGAGGCATAATTTTTGGCTAGAAATTCCTCGATGTTGGCCACTTCACTTTTCAATTCGGATAAATACGATTTTAATTCATGAATGAATTTCTGTTCATGTTTGAATAATTCAGTAATTTGGTAGGTGGATGACATTAAATTGACATCGTCTGATGAAACTTGATTTGCCAATAGCAAAATCCACAACAGCATTATTATTTTTTTAAAACTCGTGAAAATGCTGTGTAACTTATGCTTTCTGCCTTACTTAGCCAGAATTACACAGGTAGAATAGAAAAAAAACATGTGGAAGCTTATATATTAGTACTTATTGGTATATTTGGAAATACAATATCAAAAGAACAATAATTTGTCAGGTCTGTCAGGTGCTGAACGATCAGAATTTGTTGCTGGTCAAATGCATCAATGTTAATGGCACTCTTACAAAGCTTGGAATGATTGAAGGCAGCCAAGTGTAACCTTTCCTTCTTAGCACGTAACTCAATGCTCTGACATCATGAACATTGCCATCGTCATCGGTAAACCCATATTCGTGAGCAAGGTCACAAACTAGGTGTATTTTACCAGTTTTTTCAATCCTGTTGGAATCTCCAGCCAATTTGACAATTGCTTGACCAGCAAATTCCACAGTTTCGGCATCTTCAAACACTTCCTTGGCTGAAAAGGTAAAAAAGAATTCAAGTTGACAATCCTGGTGACCTACATTGATGGTTGGGTACCTGCGTTATTATCAGTAGAAGTAAGGACATTTTCTTCGATGTACTCAGTCTTGACCGGTCCAGGCCAAAGCGAAATCATGGTCACATTGCTGTTCTTCAACTCATGAGCGCAATCCGCAGCCATCCGATCTTTGGCTGCCTTGCCAACGCCATAACAAACATTGAAGAGGTACTGAAGTCCTCCAACCGAAGACAAGTTGACAATCAATCCATCTTTACGTTCAACCATCATCCGTGCAGCATAGGTTGTGCAAATGAAGTGATTGCGGAGACCCACTCCGTTGATGCAGTCCCATTGATTCACAGGATCCTCATGCCAGAATTCCTTGCCTGTGTTACGAGCAATCATGTCCACACCGGCAAAGGCATTGTTGACCAGTATGTCCAATCGGCCATCATTTTCCGACTTCACTCGCTCAAAGATTTTTTTGACATCATCATCTTTGGAATGATCAGTGGCAACTGGAACAGCTTTGCCGCCTCGTTTTTCAATCTCTTGAGCACATTCTTGCAATTTGTCAACGGATCGACCAGTAATGTAGACTGTAGCGCCAGCTTGACCTAGTTGAACGGCTATGCCTCGGCCAATGCCTTTACTGGCCCCAGTCACTACACAAACCTTTCCTGTCAAAGCCATCTCTTCAACCTTTTCTTCAATGAGCAGAACTTGTCAGGCACAAAGTTACACAGCGAATGAAGTCTTTTATTCCTCAGAGAGTTGTTACTTATCATGCATGATTCATGACACATCCTCTTGGAAATAGGATAATTTTTGTCTGTCTTGACTCTAGAAAGATCCAACGGCGTTTTTCAGGTAACTTATCCCCCCATCCTCCCACTTCCCTCTCTCGCGTCGGTCTAGCAAGACCTACCCAACACATGCATGCAGTAGAAACAGCTACGCTAATTACGCACTGCCCAAACGTTGGAAAACAAGGAAAAACCCAAAATCCCAGAATCCAACCGACAACGTATACCCTATCAGACTTGGGATTGGGAACTACTTTACTCCTACACCCGTAGAGTAGAGACGTCAGTGACTTGTTGTTAATTTGTGATAAGCAATACATTTCCTGTATTCGAAATAACAACGACAGATTTTTAGCCACAAATTCGAAATGACAGAGTTCGAAAAATACTATGGCACTTACAGATGTGCTAAGGAAAAAGACTACGAAAAATTCCTGACTACCATGGGAGTCTCTTGGCTAATGAGGAAGATGGCCACAGTGTTTACCCGAGAATTTGAGGTTCGTAAACTATGAAAATTGAGGTCTAATTTTCTATTTTAAAATCGTTTTACGTATTTTAGGTGACCTATGACACCACGTCCCAGGTATGGAAATTCCGGACCTACACTTTTGTGAAAAGCATGGAAATGAATTTCAAGTTGAACGAAGACTTTGAGGAGATTTCTCCGGATGGCAGAAAAGTCAAGGTCAAAGTCACTTTGGAGGGAGACAAGTTTTTTGCCGACAAGAAGGCAACAAAAGAGGGTGAAAAGTCCTCAGAAATCACATGGGATTTCAAAGGTGACGAAGTCATCCATACCTACAAAGTGGTTGGAACTGATGTTGCTTCAGTACAGACTTTCAAGAGAAAATAGCCGCGTTGCAATGTCACTTATTACTTATTAGTATTATGAGATCAAAATGAAAATGTCTTGAAATATATTTATTGATTGTCAATTATGACTTTTATTCATGAATGAATATCTTCGTATTTGGTAATTTGATACTTTGGTGGGTGACATTCAAATCTGATAAAACTTGACTTGCAAATAGTAAAACCCATAAACCCACAGTTTTGAAAAACTCAGGAAAATGCTTTGTAACGTTTGTGCCTTTAGGCACTGTATGTTCACAATAGTATGCATTTGCACCAATTTTATTTATTGCTATGGTGTGGGTTATGCTACATTGACTTTTTGGATATCTTGGATTCGTCCATAAGGAAATGCGCCATAAAGATTCAATTTTTTGATAGAGTTTCAAAACCAAAAGTTTGAAACTTTTCAAACTAGGTATAAGCGCGAGCAAAGGTTAAGAGTTTGAAAATCTAAAAAAATTTTAAAGGCTGAAAAACAACAACAAGAACAACAATAAAAAGATATAGAAGCGCGAGCAGCTTGAGCTCTTGAGGTCTTAGATCTAAATAGCATTTTCAGTTTAGTTTCTCTTAATCTACTTGAGTCTATTTTTTTAAGTGGATTTATATTAATTACATATGTACAATATAAATACGATAAATCCTTTATGCATACCTGGTTCCTCTCCTAGAACAGAGAGAAACTAAACTTTAACTTCCATTGCAAAACTGTGTAGATAGTAATAATGGAGAAATTAGATTTCGTGCCAATTGACAATTGGACAGAATATCATGGGGCTGAAAAGTCACTGAATTCATCATCAGTGATCCAATTGATCCAAGATTTCCATGGCGTTCCTTGTGGCCTTCTCATCACAGGAATCCCCTTGCACATCCTAGGGATCATACAACAGGTCTTTATAGTGATTTATGAACGTTATGAAATGGACCCAATGAAACGCAGCTTGACCAATCAGGTATACTTGTCCTGTTTTAATCTCATTGCAATTACTGATTGAATTTCTTACAGATGGTATCCACTCATATGCTCTGGGCATTGAATTTATCCATATTCACCATCCTTCGCTCTTTCATTTGTATTTTGATCAATGACCTACCCTTGTTTATTTTGATCCCAATGGAATACCTAATGGTTACCTTTACTATAGGTAATTGTGAATCTTTGTTTACATTTTGACAATTTTGTACAATTTTGCACAATTTTGTACTTGTTCTCATTAAAGGCCATCTATCAGCCATTATGTATACCTATTTAGGTTATATTGAAACTAAAGTTGACCTTTCCTTTTAGCTTTGACGTTGATCTACATTGTTACTTCATTCTCTGAGTACTTCATCAGGTTGATTTTGAAGCGTACACCCAATTATGACCATGATTTTTTGGCCACTGGCTTTCAAGCAGCAATCTTTGGATTGGCTTTCTATTTAGGGGCCTTGCAAACCTTCAGCCTAATCTCAGTAAAAGAGTTTGAGGAGCAACCTTTATTTATTGTCTCTAGTCTGATTTTTGTTCTTTTTATTATCCTATCAACATTTGGACTGCATAAGTTATTCAGTTGGTGTCAAACATTTAAAATCAGACCAAATACTGTCGCTGTAGTCTCTGTCAAAGCTTGGACACCTACTCCCAGACCCTCAAATCCGGTGGTTTTACAAGTGGACAACCTACCGGCAATAAATGTGCAATTGAACACTGAACGTTTCAATCCAGATGTCTACACTAATCATATTGACAATCTCATGAGCGCTGTAGGTTCCTCCATAGTTTTTGTTCTCCTTTTGACCTATACTAGAAAAGAAGATGTCACGGGATTTCACGGATACATTTACAATCTTTGGAGTTGTTTTGCCATCCCTTTTATCTTTTGCACTGTGAGTCCAAAACTTCGTGGATTCATTATCAAAAGTCTTGTTCATTGTGCTTCGCATTAGCGAATCTGTAGCTAAAGAACGACATCAAGAACAACAATATAAAGATGTGGAAGCGCGACCAGCTTGAGCTCGCGCTGAAAAAATTAGCGCTATGAACAGTTTACAAGAAGTCAAGTCTACCATCCATTTGAGCCGTGATTTTAAGCCCCTTAAAAAGATTGAAGAACTATTTCCTAGAATTTCAAAATGTCATTCGTCTGATTTGATTTTTGATGCTTCATAGGACCGAGACAAATATTATTTGGTCATTCCAGGAATTCTAGACTGTTCTGGCAACCGCATCCAGTTTTCACGACAGAAATGTATCGATTCCTTTGTTTTTAATTTACATAAAATGATGAGTCGTGAACTCGTGCGACGATGATAAAAACCGATTGGACCCTGGACAGTGCAGTACAATGATTTTGATAATCTACACTTTTTTTACCGAATTGGACAATTGACTTTTTAACTTTATAAAACGGCGGTCCACTGACTTGACTTGATTGATTGATGTTTTGCTCGAAAATTCAAATTCTTTAATTGTTTCCAAACCTCAAAAAATGAGACTTGTTGAATGAATTTCGGCCCTAAAACTCTGTGTCTGCATTTCAAAATTAGCACTCTATTCATTTCTTTGCCCTTTATCATTTTTGCTAAAAATTGTGAACGTGGACACTAAGAATTGATGGCCTGTTAATGAGAGGTTATTGTCCTTTTTATCTCACATCATGAACTTTGAAAAATGTTCAATTTTCATCATGGTTATAATTAGACAAAGGCTTGTCACCTGTTTTGTGTATGTCATTCTTGGCTCAACTTCAACTCCGGCTTAGACATACCATGTGAGAGATAAGCTTCTTTGTTATTATGTGTTGCTAGTGAATGATACATGTTGTAGGCGCGCCATTTATTGAAAATACGTGTGTGGTTGGACACTAGATGGAGAAGATCATCACGTTTCATCATAACTTGGGGAGGCCCTTTTATGCATGAGTTTTAGCAGAACCCACATATAGATCATATGTGTGCCATCAACAGTGACCCCCTCTTTATATAACTTTTAACAGTGTTTTGTCTCCCCAATGAGAAAATATATGACGTTTATATTTCCCGGATTTTGGCAATTTTGTTTCAAAAATCCGATTTCTTTGACTTTTTAAGCGCGAGCTATAGCTGCTCCCGCTTCTACATCTTTATAATCTTCTTCTTCTTGTTCTTTCACAATTTAGTCAAAGTGGAACAATTTTATTTCTTTTAGAACAATTTTATTCCTTTTGGAACAATTTTATTCCTTTTGGAATAATCTTATTCTTTTTAGCCTTATAGTTTGAAATTTTCAAACTTTTTTTGCAAATTAGCGCTCCACTTTGCGCTCCAGCATCTTGAGGCGACGCGACGATCTGTGGAGCGAAGCATTCCAAATACTCCCAATGCTCCCCAGTTTGCCACCACTGTGTAGTGCCATCCTATCATTTCCTCTTCTCCCCTTTGGCTTCTGTTAACACCACCATCATTTCTGCTCCTGCTGCCTCTTTCAAATCTTAGGTTTCAGTAGCAGCCAAGTAGTAGTCCCCTCCTAAATTCACCCCCAGAGCAGCTGGGGGTAATTGGGCCAGGCATATTGTCATCGGGATGTGAAACTTAGCGATAGTACTATCTTGAAGAGGGAAAAAAGTGGCAACAGCTAAGACAAAGAAAGCATAAAATTACATTGATTGAGAGCACAACTAAAGTTATTCCCCAAAAAACTTACTTCTTTGGCGTTCTACTCTCATGCTCCGTCAGTCAACTAGTCTATAATACTGCAGTGGAAGAGAGAGCCTTATTTTCCTCCTTTCTAAAAGGGTTTTTTCCACGGCAAAAATGTGTTGAGTGTATTGAAAAGGGAGCTAAAGAAGCTGAAATTAGTCGGTAGCTGAGGAGGAGAGCCAAACTTTTCAAGGGCCATTGAAAAGCTGCTAAAGAATGGGACAGTTTGAAAAAGCCATTCTATAATCCAGTACTACTTCTTCCTCCTTTTCTCGCGCACAGTGGGCGAAAATCATTATAAGACAAGTCAACAGGAATGGGAATGCATTCTCAAAATCAAAAGGAATGGAAAGTAATTGTGGTTGAGCGAGCGAAGCGAGCGAAATTACTCTCTACTTTCGGTTTTCCCCCTATCTCATAAAGCGTTGGGTCGCATCGCTCGTCGACCACAGCGTACGGCCCCCTTACTAGGTTCTAAAAGTAGCCAAAAGTGATGCTGTAGGAAATCCTTTATTGACCGAAAGAAGGTAGTGGTTTCGCTCGCTATGCTCGCTCGACCACAGCGTACTGCCCCCTTGACAGAATCTCGGGGAGAACGCCCCTACCTAAGTATTATAAATACCACGAGAAAAGAGTACTAAATCCAGATCAAATGACGCTTTTTTTAATGATTGATGGCTAATGTGTAATTGACTAGTGGTACTCAGCAGGAAGGCTCTTTGGGGGGACTTGAAATACATTTCAAGTGTTAGGAAAGGCTGGAGTTGCATCTGAAAAAGCAGCCAGCAAAAATATATACCCCCCTCTCTCTCTCTCTCTACTCTGCTGACAAAGTTATGAGAAGTACAGCTATAAAGTCTACTACTGTGCCACCAAAGTCGCGTCGTTCGAATGGCTCAAGTCAAGTTATCTCCTAGATAGTAGAAGTAGTGGAGCTGATTTCCTCTACAGTAGACTATATGTAATAGGGATTGGAGTTTTTAAAAACCTGCGAGTTTGTAAGAATTACCTTTATAAAATGTATTAGAACATGTATTTAAAAATCAGAACTCAATGCAACATTTTGAATTTTCCCGCACTTTTTTTCAGCTTTGGGAGGCCTGCAATTCTGCCCGCCGGGCCGCTATAGGGGGTAGTCATAGCTGAACTAAACCACCATCAGGTGGCGGTGATGTCTGTAAGCAAGGCTGGTCTGGCGTAGCAGCCGAGCTGGCAGAATTGGCATTAGTAAATTACCTAGGTCGATCAACTGACCCATCAGGTCGATGACGTCATCACTACTGATGAGTGATGACTACCCCCTATTGCTCGACTGCCAGTACTGAATAAAGTGCGGGAAAATTCAAAATGTTGTATGTTTTCTCTTGAAATCCATGCTTTAGCCAATCATTTTGTCTCAATATGAACAGTGCATTGTTTCTGTATTTCAAAGTAAGACTTTTCAAGTTCTTCCTATACTGGACGTTGGCTCAGCATTCAACCAGCAAAGCTCTAGAAAGTTGTATGCATGTAGTGGGAAAAAAGCTGCTACAACATGATGCATCATGCTCATCGTCATCATCATTGCTTGACGGCCAAACCTTGGCGGTGGCCACAGCAAACTAAAGCTTTGCCGCCGCCGCTTGGCGTTGACAAACTAATTGAGGGAGGAAAGCTTGGTCACACCATCAACCAACACAGCAGCTTCTTCTTCCCAAGGGACTTTAGCCGGTAAACGTAGCATCAGCCCTATAGTAGCCCTCAATGTTTGTTCAGGTGCAAAAGCTTACTTTTGCAACCCCCTTTTAGGTACTTTTATAGTTTTTGCTTGTCAGTCATTTTCAGTTGTGAATTCTTACCGCTAGAGGTATCTTTCATACGTGTGCAAGGGGGGAGGGTCAAGACTAAAACCTCTTAAAACCTAGCTTGCACACATATGGTATCTTTGAGTTCAGCTACTCCTATCACTATCAAGAAGTACAGCTTTTGTTTTGAAGTACATAAGTACTACATTCTGCTGTTGATTATACAGTAATGATTTGCACCCCCGAGAGAGTGGCTCCCTCCAGCAGCAGAAAAGGTAAACAAAAATGACTACTGAACAGCAAATACTATAGACGAATACGGCTGATACCACAACTTTGAAGGTTTTTCCCCCTCTATTCGTTTACATTCTTGAGTCAGGACTTTCTTCTGCTGTGAGCGAGTGGCATTCTTTTTGCAAAGGCAATCTTGGCTTAGTAGAGTTGAGAGGTTATTCTGTGTTTTTTAAGGCAAGCGAATAATATCCAGATTTATTACCCTAGATACCTATTCTGCCTATTTGTTCTTTCTTCAACTCAACCGAGGAAAATAGTCTCTACCAAAGATAAGACGAGCATTGTTTGACTACTTTTACTTCTTTTTCTCATCTTTGCTACAATCGCACACGTCTTCTCTAGACTCTTTGGCACACGACGAAGCTGTGGTAGAGACAAAAAGAGAAGAGTAGTAGATGGACTTTTTATTAGCACTGATACATATACTCGAAAAGACGTAACTTTTAGTACTTCTCACAGTGGGGGAAAACGCCCCAAAAAGACGGCAAAATTTTTGGGAGGTATCTCGCTTCGCTCTTTTATCAAATGTTGAATATCTTTAATTTTCAACAATACAATACTAAATACTAAATTACAAAGTTCAAAGATAAATTGATTCGAAGATTTATTCCGAGCAAAGGTTAAAAAGTTTGAAAATCTAAAAAGTTTGAAAATCTAAGAATCTTGATAATCTAATAAGCTTGAGCTCGCGCTTAAAAATTATCGGCCAATTTGATACATATTGTGTAGTAAGTGTAGCTTTGGCATTGCACATTGTATAGTTTTTTATTTGCTTTTGTTGGGGGTGTCCCGGGCGAGAGATGGAGCAGGAAAAGAAGATGCTTTGCCCTCAGGAAATGTTGGTTTCGACATTAGATGACCTACTAGTCTTAATCAGGGACTTACTTTTTCTAGATGTATTGAAGCCATAGCTGTAGCCATGAAAATATCCTGCAAACCAGGGCCGGCCAAGCCGGCCAAGCTCTGGCTGTTGCTACCATTGGCATTCATGAATTGAACCATCGCATCATCGACTTCGTCCTCGCTCGTCGGACTTTGCAAAGCAGCTGTCCAAGAGAGAAACCGACGGCGGTTTTTTCTTTGCTTTTTTCTTCCAAACGACGCAACACTTCGAAGCTCCTGCAGCCTCCGGCCTCAGCCTCGGGCAGCAGCGGCAAAGCAGCCTTCTGAATTGGCTTGGGTTGCACCCTGAGACACGACATTGTGTCCTTCTTGATGGACTGTCTTCTATTGAAATGAGGCTTCATCAATCATGAGAAGGAGGCCGTCAACCAGCCAGCCTCTGGCCTCAGCAGCCTCTCAAAGCTCCAATGCAGGCAGCTTCCTCCCTGTCGAAGAAACACAACAGCAGCAGCATCAACTTGCATCACAACTTCGAACATATCCCATCATCCTTAACAATGATAATGTGAAAAATGAGCCGCTGCAGCAGCAGCAGCGGCCTCTCCCGCCAGCACAGCCTCCACCAGCGGTGCCCCTATCACAGCCTCCTGTGCCGGTACCCCCCGGAAACCCCTTAGACTCTGGCATGCAAGATGACAAGGCCATTGGTGATAAACCTATGATCATTCAGCCTCCCTTGCCGCCTCAACATGTCTATGCACCCATGCCAGCCTTGGGCGCCCTCTCCATTGGCTTCCTTAGCAAGAAAAAGGAGAAGAAAGAAGATGCGGATTTTAGACTGATCACCAACGGTATTGCTCCAGCAATAATCCTCTCACAATTCTCCCCCACCTTGAATCACATGAATTGCTCGATCGCTGCTTGCTTAGTCACACTGTTCGAAATCTTCATTTTATGTCCAAAAATTCAACTTTGATTTCCCGAACTTTTGAGGTTTTTTTTTAAAATTCTTAGCTTTTCAATGTTCCTTTTACCTCTACAAAAAGCCGATTTTACGACGCAATTTTTGACCGCGATTTGCGGAGCATCGCGGTCCTAGAAGTGACTGTTAAGCGTCAGACTTTCGCTACAGTCAGCATTGCTGAGCATTACTGAGCAACGTTGAGTAGCGCTCAGTAGTGTTGAGCAGCTCAGCTTTGCCTTGCCCTCAGCTCTGCCTTGCTGAGCTGAGCAGCGGTAGTAAGGCTGAGCAACGGTAGCAAAGATGAGCAGCGGTAGCAAAGCAAAGCAACGGTAGCAGAGCTGAGTCATGTATTGCTGAGCAAGATTTGCAAAGTCTTGCTAGAATACGTATCGCGGTCTTAGACTAAAAGCCTTTTTAGTCTTGTTATGTTTGAATTTTCACGCCAAAATCAGTATTTTTCGGCTCATCGAAAATCCAATTGAGACATTTTTGGTGGTTTTCAAAGACTGTGCCACCCTCTTCACACCCTCGCAAGAGTTATCATCTCAAACAAGTTCATCTACATGTAAATTAGGAGTCTAGACTTCTATTTTAGTTCGACTTTGAAGGTCTTTCTTATCAGGACACGATTAGCTTTGCGTCCACACCTTGGCTTCACTGTTGTTGCGGCTTCGGCTTTGCTACGTTTTGAAGCTTTGGCTTTGAAGCTCAGCTGAGCGACGTGTGTAAGAATAGAGGGACATCCTCCTCTCACGCTGTCTTCGTTGTTTTTGTTGCTTTACTCAGTCACCCACAAGATACAGACAAGTTCGGTAGTGTGCGAGCGTGCGTTGGAATCTCTTATTAACTTATGTTGATGCCCACCATGGCGTACACAAAAAAATACATTTTCAATATTGTAGGTAAGTAAGCTTGAAAAAAAGTTTGAAAATGGACGAAAAATTTCGGAGCGCAAAAATTCAACATAGTTTTTCGATTTTTTTCTTAAATTCGAGAAAAAGTTTGAATTTTCGCGCACAAAATAAGTCTGTGCTTGCTTGCAATGTACATAACATCATGAAAATATGTTTAGAAAAGTGTGTGAATTTTTGCTGGCAAAATTGCCAACAAAATTGTTGTTCTCAAGGAAGAACCATTTAGTTTTTTTTAATGATGTGTAATTTTGGTCCACATTTTTTGCAGTGTTTGGCATCTTGGCAGCAGAAATTGTCTCAGCGAAAACATGTCCCGGCTTCCCTGGTTATTGCTCTGAATCCTTTCCGGGACAAACTTGTATTGTAGTCTGTTCCAGAGGACGTCCCAATGTTCCACTTTGTCAGGTATGATGAGACATTTTTAATCCACAGTGCATGCAGCACATTATGCGACTTTTTCCAATTTTCTAACTGAATAATTTCAAGTTTGTATTTGCTTTGTTATTATGTGCATTTTAACACCTAGTTTACTATCCAAATTCATTCATGTAACACCTACTACTATTTTGGCAAATGGTTTAGTGAAGGTGTCAATCGTAAATCAAGCATGCAAACAATTCAACCCAAGATGCATAATTCTACAACACACAAAAAACATTCTCGTTGAACTCGACTTTGATCAATTGAATCATCTGTGACAAAACAGTTATGCCCTTTGGACTTTTTTG
Organism: Oithona nana; assembly: GCA_900157175.1. NCBI lineage: Eukaryota > Metazoa > Arthropoda > Copepoda > Cyclopoida > Oithonidae > Oithona > Oithona nana. Next base: position 203,256 of record LT727966.1, read on the forward strand.
GAAATACTTTACAAAGCATATGTCACTCAGATGCAAGATCATTCTGTTGTTGGTCCTCAGTGTATATCTCAGTAGTGTGACTTGTATATCACGAGTTCAGCAGTGTGAGATGGTAGAATCGTTGCAAAGCAATTAGTCCAACGCGTTTCCGCAATTGCTTTTGAAGCTAGAACCACAATAGAGAACAAATTCCAAATTTTTGCAATTCTAGAAATATTTTTTCCTGGACAATAAAGCATGATTCATATTCACAGTGTTTGAAATTCATTCATAAAGTCTCATGAATTTACAACAAATGAAACGATCTTTTTTTGCGCAAAAAATTCAAATGACACATCCAAACACCGTCTTATAATGTCCAAAATAATTGAATATTTTTAGGAGGATGGAACATGGACTGACATTCCTCGTTGTGTTGAACACGATCCTGGTGTAGATGAACAAGTTCCTGGATTGTGTCCTGGTATCCCAGGGTATTGCTCAGAAGCATTTTTGGGTCAAGCCTGTAATTTTGATTGTTCTTATGGACCTAATATCAGATCAACCTGTGGTCCCGATGGTACCTGGGAACCTTATCCAACATGCCAGGGAGACCTTAGAGAAACCCAAGATGGGTGTAATGGTTGTCCTGGAGCTAATGGAAGAGCACGAAATAGGACCGCTGAAGCAATTTTGGGCATTGAACCAGTTAACCAAGCTAGACCCCAAGACTTTGGAGATCGACGGGTGAGGCCCAGTTTTGCTGGAAATGTTGCTTTTGGGCCCACCCAAGTCACCACTCCCAGGCCCGCTCCCAGGACCACACCTAGACCTGCACCTCCTAGGACTACTGCTAGGCCCGCTTTTGTGCCTAATTTGGCCGCAGCTGGATTAAGAACAACTGTTACACCCAGGCAGCAACAACCCAGACGTTTCGACCCCAGAATTCCTGCCCAAAACCAAATTCCCCAAACAAAGGCTAGAATTCCCCAACAGCAACCTAGGATCCCTCAACAACAGCAGCCCAGAATTCCCCAACAACAACAATCTATTTTCAACCAACAACAACCTAGATTTCCCCAACAACAACCCGCTCAAAATCCTCGAGTTTCCCAACTTCCCCAACAACAATTTGCTCAAAATCCCAGAATTCCCCCACAACAAAACGTACAAAACCCAAGACTGCCCCAACAAACAGCACAAGCTCCCAGACAACAACCTACGAGACAAGGATCAGGAGGATTTTCTCAACAACAATTGAGCATTATTAGGAATGGAATTTCAAGGCTTAATTCATTTGGAGGATTTGGATCTCAGCAGACTCAACAACAGCAACCTAGAGTTCCCCAACAACAACAACCCCGAGTCCCCCAACAACAGCAACCCAGAATTCCTCAGCAACAACAGCCAAGAACCCCCCAACAACAGCAACCCAGAATTCCCCAACAACAGCAACCGAGAATTGCACCACAACAACAGCAGCAACCCCGAGTTGTCCCACAACCCCAACAACAACCCAGACAACCACCCCCATCCCAAGGTGCCCAGCCCAAAACTACTCAATTAACAGCTTTACAAAGAGCCATTTTGAAAAACGCTGGAGTAACCAAAATCCCCGATCAAATTGAGAAGGTTGAAAAAATCGATCCCAGCCAACCTCGATTTGTCAATAACATTTTCGCCGAAGAAAATACTTCGCCAAGGCCTGTATCAGTCTCACCCGTCGATGATGATCGATTCTTTGGAGCTTTTGAGGTTGTACCCTTGGGCAGTGCTGGGCTTGGGGGACCTTTAGGACCCCGGGACTTGCCTGCCTTCCCTGCCATTCCTGACGGTCAAATCCCTCAGCCTGGTGACCCTAATTTTGGACCATTTCAAGTAGTCGATTTGTAATTTTACGGCACAACAATTTTTTAATAAAGTCATTCTCAGTTTCTGATCTAATCAATCATATGTTTATCCTGACCAAAATACCGAAAAGTGCATTTTAGTAGCGGTTCTTCTTCCAAATGAAGGAAATTGATCTTGGACCCCGTGCGTAGCATTGCAACACATTTTTTTTTTGCGTTGCGTGTAAAGCAATTTGTACTAAAGCGCTTGTAAAATATGAACGTTGCACGAAATGGTACATCATGCTTGATTGCGGTAAGTTGCGTGTTTTTTTGGTCAAAGGTTGCGATTTTGCATCAAATATTTCTAACTTTATTTTGTAGAGATTCGACGCCTTTATCGTGGTCAACGAGCGAGCGAAGCGATAGTAATTAAAAGTTTTTAATAATCTTCTTCTCGACTCTGCTCGGGTGAGAAGAAAGCGGCGGTGCGATTTTGATAATCTTCTCAAAAGATGAGTCGTCCGTTCACTTGATGTTAGATGTCAGGTGTGAAAATGATTCAAATATGTACGTAAAGTGGATTCGGAAGAACTAGAGTACTGTGTGAAAATTAATATAGAGCGTGAAATTCGCAATCACTTGACACTAGACACAAAAAAAGTTTGACTTTTCCGGCCGTCAGCGAATAAAAGCAGACACAAGGAAGTAGTAGAGAGGGCAACTACAAATACAATTTGCTACACAAAGTACCATTTACCCTTACAAAGCGATGAAAAGTGTATTTGCAACTGATTTCCACCTATAACCTTATCAAAAATTCAAAAGTTTGCTCCAACGGGGAGTCGCGCCGCCAAATGCCGTTAGATTTTTCTTCGTACGCGTGAAAGTGCAAAGCACTAAAAACGTGTGGGAAAACTTTGCCTTAATTACTTCTATTACAGAAAATGCAATTTTAACGAGGAAAGATTGAAGTTTGAGACTTTTTTTTCCAAATTGTTGTAGCAAATGAAGGAATTTTCGAGCGAGGCTGCAGCGGTCCCCGAGATCCGAAGAACACCAGGGAAAACAGAGCGGAAACGAGAGATGATTGCGTTGCTTCACAAGAAGCAGGAGATGGTAAACTGAGATTAGGTATGAACTACATACTTAATAAACTAAACAAATGATTTTCAAATTATGATTCTCAATCCATTTTTGATGAACTTTTGGGGTGTTCAAACATAAAGTCAGAAACAATCATAAATTCCGTTCTGAAAATGGATTTTCAGAATAAAAATTTTAAAAAAGTGGAAATTTTAAGCATCTTTTTAGAGGTCCAAAGTCTGGAAATAATCTTAAGACCCATTCTGGAAGTTTGAGTGGAAGTTTCTCCTATTATTTCAGAGGGTTAAGAAAAAATGATGAATTGGTTGTGATCAGTGATATTAATCATAACAAAAATTGCTTACAATGGGTAATTTGAGGTCTGAAAAAAAAGTCTTTTGAGAATTTTCACTTGTCTTTCTTCAAGTAGTAAAAAAGGAGTAAAGTCATTTTTCTTCATTTCGTCGAGACACATTGTTTGCAAAAGATCTTTTCATCATGACTTATAATTTGTCAAGACTGCAGTAACAGACGTTTTACTTATAGCAGATTTTCCTATTTAGAACAAAAAAATGTTCTGAATTTTGGAAATTGGAAAGGAAAATGCAATCATTGCAAAAAAATATAGGAACTTTTTATGGTGTTAACTTTCCTTTCTGAGAAAAATAATCAAGGTGCAATAAAAAATGCACCTCCATCTATGTGCAGAAAAAAGATCACTATTTTTTTCTGGGGAGCGAGGACAAAAGTGGTCGTAAGATGGCGTTTTCCGGGTAAATATTGTTATTAACCCTTGTAATTTGTCGATTTGATTGAATCGGACATCTGGTAGCACTAAGAGGGAAACTGAGAGGCGTGCGCGTATACACACACACACATACGATGAGAGGCAGAACACAGCAGAACAGCTTCTTCTCAGCAAATTGTTGAAGCGCGCGCGCACGCCTTGCCCCAACTGCGTTATGCACTACTAGAGATCAAAACAGTACCATGGACTCGTCTCGAAATTCTATTCTCTTGGAAAAATACTGGATCTTCCAACAAGTAATTTTCTTATTTTGGCGTCAAAATTCAAATAATTCATAAACTCAAACTTTGCTCGCTTCGCTCGAATTTTCTAATATTGAAACTATTAAGGAAATAAGAGATAATCGATTCCCTCGGTTGATCCCTAATAAGAAACATCGTAGTGCATGCTCGGGCGTGCCGGTGCGGCCTCGTTTCCCGCTGCCGTTCTCAGTAGTTTTGGCCTTGCCACGCCAACCAGAAATTCTCTCAGTTGGACGGGCGACGAGCCCGAATGCACACCTACTAATAAGTGTCAAATTTTTTGTTTTTCTTCCACGTAATTTTTGGCCAAAAGTGGCCATCTTCCAGAATTAACGGCCATGGGGGCCGTCAAGAAAAAATCCAATTCAAAGGCCAAAAGTGCGTCTTTGAAGACCAAAAAGAAGTCCACTCCAGATGTGAAACAAGTGAAAAAAAGTTTAGCCTCATCCATGAGGTCTTTGAAGAAAACAGTGAAACAGAAAAACACAAGCAAAAAACCTAATGAAAGTAAACAAAAGGCCAATAACAAGAAATCTTCAGTGACAAATAAAAAGGTGGAAAGTGATTCTTCTGACGAAGAAATCAAAGATCAAAAGAAAAAAGTGGCTTTGAAAAAGCAGCCAGTGAAAAAGGCTAATAGCAAATCCCAGCCTTCTAAAAAGTTTGAAAGTGATTCTTCTGGAGATGAAGGAAGTCCAATCAAAAAGGGCAGAAAACAGCCAGCAGTGAAAAAGGTTGCAACCAAAAAAGAACACTCAGAAAGTCCTAACACCAAAAAGAACAACAGAAAACCAGTACTCAAAAATGTGACCAGTGCAACGAAAGAATCTTCAAAAAGCAAGAGGAAACCTATGAAAAAGGCAGCCTTAGTCAATAACAAAACAGCGAAAGAAGAAAGTGATTCTACTTCAGATGAGGATCCTGAGCCTCCTAAAGCTAAGAAAGCTAAGACCAAAGCTAGTCCACAATCTACTTCGACAAAAAAGCCTTCTTCGACAACACAACCCAAGAAGCCAGTAACACCAGCTGCTAAGACTAAGAAAAGTAGTCTTTCTGCCAAGACCAAAAAGGCTAAAGATGAAGAATCTGATAGCTCAGATGAAGAAAAAGAATCTGTTAAAAAGACCTTTGGCAAAAAGAGAATCACAAGCAAAAATAACAAAAAGGAGGAATCAGAATCTGAAGAGGATAAGCCAGTGTTAGCTAGAAGAAGAAATAGTGCTACAATTAAGAAAGCAACAACACCTAACAAAAGTACGAAAGTTAAGACTGCTGAAAAGTCAGATTCAGAAGATGATAAACCTGTTAGAAAGAAGACTCCTTCAAGAAAACCTCCAGCTAAGAAGGCTACTCCAACAAAGGCCTCTTCCAAAGTCAAAGTGGAAGAATCAGAAGCATCAGATGATGAGAGTGAATCTATGAAGAAAACGGCTTCTAGAAAAACAAAGGCAACCCCCAAGAAATCAGCCAAGGCTAAAGTTAAAGTAGAGGAGTCAGAATCTGAATCTGATGATGAATCAGATGATGAACCTAGAAGAAAACCACAAAACAAAAAGACTACCAAAAAGGTTATTGCATCGAAGAAAAAGATTGTTGTGGACAAAGTCAAAGCTGCCAAAGCAAGACTTAAACAAATGCAAAAATCTGGATTTCTAGGTGCACCACCCAGAAGAGCAGCCTCCTTGAATGCTGCAGCAATGGTTCATTTCATGTACGACAATGAACAACAACCCTCCAAAGCCAATAACAATACTCCACCTAAAAAGACTATGAAAGTAGAGGACAGTTCCACATTATCATCACCTGAGCCTACTCCCAAAAAGTCAGCAGCCAAGAAGCCTTCTGTTTCTAAGACTTTAACTAAGGTCAAAGCAGAATCATCATCAGATGAAGAAGAAGAAGATTCTAAGCCCACAAAAGCCAAGAAAACTACTAAATCTGTCAAGGCCAAAACAACAAACAAAGGAGGTAAAAATCAACCTATCTACAGCAAAAATCCCAGCGACACATCTAGTGAAGATTCTAGTGATGATGACTCTGAAGTAGAACAAACCTCCAAAACCAAAAAGACCAACAAAAAATCTTCATCATCAACCAAGAAAGCTTCTTCTATTACTTCTTTAAAAAAGAAAAAGAAGAGAGATGAGTTCAAAATGGACATCAAAGATATGATTGTGAAAAAACGTCTGGCTTCCTTAAATGCATCAGCTATCATGTCGGCCAGCTACGCCCAAGAAAAACCTGCTTCTGCAACCACAGCCTTAGTTCCTTACTCACCTACTCAAGCCCAAGCAGCCTTAGTGAAACAGCATCAAAATCAGAAAGAGACAGTTGCCAAAAAAGAATCAAAAAAGCCTAAAAGTCAGAATACGAACCAAGTGGAAAAGAAAGAAGAAAATCACATCATAGTTGAAATCGAAGATGACTTGAAAGCCAAGTTGATTGCTAGTGCAATGAAAAAAGCAAGCAGTAGTAAGAAAAGTAACAAGAAGGATGCTAATGTAGTCATTATGAAAGCTTCAGATGCTTTGAAGGCTGTGCAACAACAACAAAACTTATTACCAGCCAAGAGGCCACTTGATTCAAATAGCAAGAAAGGAGGGCATAAACCTAAGAAGGCCAAGATTTTGAAAGTTGTGAGCAGTGAGTCTAGTAGTTCTGAGTCTGAGGAAGAAGAAGAGGAAGAGATTGAAGAGATTACCACGGAAGGTGCTAGAAACAATGGGATTGTGTCTTCAAACAACAGTAATGCCAATAATCCTTTAGCTTTGAAAACAGAAATGACTATAGTGGATGGACGAAGTGCTATGGCTGGTATGTACCAGGTTGTGCATCATAGGTTTGAGACCATTTCCACTACCACAGCTGTTGTGCCTAGATCAGTGGCAGATGACCATTCACAGGTAAGATGATAATTTTGACTGAAAAAATGTTAGAATCAAAAGGTGTTGTTTGAAAAATAAAAGGCAGTCTGGTAGCATGCAGTAGGGAATTTATGAACGTCAAGAGAACAATAAAGTTGAGATTTTGATGCTGCAAGTCATCATCATACATCTTCTCTCAAGAGAAAATGAAAAGTGCTTGCACTGCAACCTTCCTTCTTGTACAATTTAGAAGTAGTTAATTTGCTGACCTTTAAGGCTAAGTAACCTTTCCTACATATTGCCATTCACTACTTATTCAAAAACTTTTTAGTACTCTGTAGGTATATTTGAGTCCTTGAGAAAAGTTTAGATGAAATTCATCATCATTTGAAAGATATCTGTCAGTAATTTCAACAGGAATGATAAATCTCAGCAGCAGCAGCATTTTTGAGATTATTCTAAGGAGAGGTTTGAGGTAGGTTGTAAAATCAAGTAGTGGGAAGCAAGCAAGTAAGTAGCTGCATTATCTGGCAAAGCAATCAGCTTGCTACTATGTTCATTACAACCTCATTAAAAACATTAAAGTATGCACTGTAAAGGTCTTCAATTTGAAATCCACTACTGACCATAAAATCATATTTCCTGATTTGTAATGTTTTTTTAAATAAAACACTTGCCCTATGTCAATAGAATATATCTCAATGTGAAATCAATCACGAGAGTAGAGCTGCAAGCGAAATTCAACAATCTAATCTTATGTCAACAGAGACCTCATGATGTTTAGTGTGCATAGCTTCACAATACAAAGTGCTAGCTGAGAATGTTTCAAAACATAAACAATATGTGAAGAAGACATGAGTTGAATAGGAAAATAAATTGGCCATGATTTTCGAATAACTAAAGACGCGAAAAGAGCTTTGAAAAAAGGCTGCTTGCAAAAAATGTTGTTGTACTAACCTTCATCATGGCCATGGTTGTTGTTCATGCAACAATCCTTCCAATGCAGGAAAGTAAACAAAGTCATTTGGCAACTGAATCATAAAACCTCAAAGATGGTGTATAATTAACGATATCTAGGAGAATCATGTTCATCACTCGGGGCTATAATATTCAAGAAGGTTTAAAAAATTCCAAATGAATGATTTTTAGTTTCTGGATATTTTTTGGTGCAAAAATTCAAAAAAAAAATTAATATCAACTTGAATTTTGTCCTAGTGTGTTGAGTTTCCACAACGAAATTGTTTTTCCACAAAATGCAACTATCGTTTGGCTTCAATGCACATACCAGAAAAACACGACCAAGAAAGAAAAAATGTTGAACTTCTAATTACAAATTTTCTTTTGCTGCTTTGCTAAAATAACCTTTTAAAATAAAGTTTGCACACAGTAGAAAATCTCCTTGTGAAATGGTGTGGCATGATAAAATTCTTTACATGCCCTAAAAAGTTTGAAAAATGCATAGAAGCCGCTTGCTTCCTTACTCGTCCCGACAAAAAGAAGGCAAAAATTCAAAATGAGGGGCAACATCTGGGTTGAAAGAAAGTTAATAATCTTGCATTTTTGTTGCTGCTCCTACTGCCATCTGTTTTAATTCTTTACCTTTTTTCGGACCACCTACTGGGATTTAGGTTTTAGAAAAATCGCTGCTGTAGACTACTACCTACCTTTTGTTGCCTCTATAATTGCAGGTTATTTTCACAACTTTTCCTTCTTCTCCTTCGTCGTTGTTGCCTAACGTCTATAATATCTACTGTTGTCCTGTTCTATGCATTTCCCGAGAGAGAGACGAACGAATTTCCGTGCATTATAAAATGCTCCTGAGCTTCTCAACGACGCAAGTTGGCAAACTGCAAAAAAACAAACATTTTTTTAGCAAGACCTAATCTCTCGTGTTTTAATGCTGGATATATTTTTTCATGGCAATTTAACACGTTCCAAAACATTTAAAAAATTCAAATTCTTTCACTATTTGACATGAAAAACTTATGAATTTTCGCGCCAAAAATAAGGCTATTTTTGTTGCTTAATCGATGAATTCTTGATTTCTTGAAAATTATGCAGTTTTCCTTTCCATTTCGCTTGATATTTTGTCTAGAAAATCTTGACATTTTCAGTTAGAGTTTTAGCCCTTTTTTTTGGTGCGTCTCGCTCGCCTTTTTTAAGAGCAACCGCGCTATTTTTGCGTGACACTGCAATTCCTGTCAATGTCACTTTTTCTTGACATATTTGCTAAAAGAAAACCTTATGTAAGCAAAATAGAACCAAGCTTTTCTGCTCTCTGATTTTGACCTCTTTTTCTCGTTAACTTTTGATAACTTTGCTGCTCAAAGGCATCAATTTTTGCGGAAAGAACTTTTTTTGGGTGTACCATTTGAAAATTGAAAATATATGTAAAGTTTGAAATTATGATTCAAAATTATTTGTGGGAATTCAAGAAATGTTTAGAATCTTTTATGGGAGGTTAAAAACTGCTGTGTGGGTTAATTTTTGACCTCATAAATTGCACACGTTTTTGCCATTTGTTTCTGCTCCATTTTCAGTCAACTTTTTTCCCATTGTTATGCTTAATTTGAGAAAGTTGTTGTGTATGTAGTAGCACTACTACTACCCTGAGGATTAAAAACAAGTAGAGTAAGTTTGTCGACCCCCTCACAACTTAATCCTAGGCAGGTGGTGGGGGTGGTGTTTGGTCTTTGAAAAAAAGATTCTCGCTCCCCGTGAAAACTGCTGCAGCTGTAACTTTACAAAGTCAATTTTTGTTTGTGGAAAAACTTCCTGCAGCAGAACTGTTTTGGATGTTTGTATAGAACTAGAGACAGTAAATGAATTTTGGAAATGTTTTAGTGTTGTTGCAGTAGGCCAATTTTTGCTGCTGTTCGGAGTTGACTTTGGTGAAAGTTTTTCAGGGTTGCCTCCTCCTCCTCCTCCCTCGTCGTCGTATCGAGCAGAGTTGGCCTTCTCCCACTGCAACTTATTCCGCGCTCTCGCAGATCCTCATAGTCATCAGCACACTATAAAGCAAAAGGAAAATTCAGTAAAAAAGAAGCTTAGGATAAAAAACTTCATAGCGTTGCTTGCTTCTTTGTATTTTCCGCGGGATGGCGTGTATGCAAAAGTTGTACGAAAAATCTCCAAAACTCCGCTAAACCACTAATAGACTTTACTAAAGAGAGAATTTCAAATTGACTTGACGAAGTTGAGCATAAAGTCAAACTGTATTCAAAAATCCCCATTTGACTGGTTCAAAAGAATCATTTAAAGGACATCATTTTGGGAATGTCTCAATTAGTAGTTTCTACTGAAAGGAGATGTCAAGGTTTTATGGGGTTTATAATTGCTTAGTAGTTATGCTAGAAATGTCGTCACTTTTACAAGTTATACTAGCAGAAGAAGGAGGCAAACATGAATGACATAACAAAAGGAATGGTGAGTGTGCATTTGAGCGGAAGAAGTTGGACAAAACATGTTTTCCTGCGGGAATAGGTGTTTTTTTACTTAGTACAGCTTTGTTGCTTCTTCCCTCTAAACTTTGACATTTTTTAGAGAACTTATTGAACTCATTCTGAGACAATCACTTTGTTTGACATCATTTATCAACAAATAGAGAACCTCTAGTGAAAAAGCTATTGTGTTAGTTTAAGTGTCAAAAAGAGAGAGTTGTCACACTTGCAAAGCTGAAAAATGAAAGTCAAAATCGGTGCTCAAAAAATCCAATAAATTACTTTAGTCAGTGTGGTCTTGACTCTACAAAAATGGATGGCATAGATTTAAAGATAGCCATTGAGCTGTCACCTTTTAAAGTCAAGTAAAGAAATTCTTGAAATTGTCATCAATTTGGAAGGCAAGACGAAAACCTTTTTGTTGGTTTGCCTGCCTTCCTTACTTGCTTGAGAAAGGCTTTTAGAGCCAACATTCTCCTTTTTGGACTTTAAGGGCATCTGATGCAGTGCAGAGGAAGAACCACTACTACTACTCTTATGGTATAATAGCACGATAAAATTGCAGCAGCAAAATGCAAAAGACACTTTCCTACTGCAAAAATTGCAAATGATACCATTACTGAGGGGACAGAGAGAGACTAATATAGCAATGAAAATACTGAGAATTTGATATGAACCGAATTGAAGTCATTTGTTTACAAAGAAGTACAAAATTTGAATGTTTGAAGCTGGAAATTCAAGAGTAAAAGTCCAAAGTAGGAGAAATAAACGCATTGGACATTCGAGCTAAAATACAAAATTGGAATTTTTCATGAAATCATTAGCACACTGTGATGCTGTTGGTAAGGTTTTAGTAAAAAAGGTGGAAATTATGAACTTTGCATACAAAGTGTCTATAGAGATGCTAATTGAATCTGGATGGAGTTTAGAACTTTGCATACAAAGTGTCTATAGAGATGCTAATTGAATCTGGATGGAGTTTAATAGGTCGTGCTTGACACCATTATTGTGTGAAAGATAGAGCACATTTCGCTTACGCTAAGCTGAGCAGTGCTGCTCGATGCCGCCGACGGCCGTGCGTTGCCGATTAAAGGACTTTCCCCTGTAGATGGCGTTACTTTCTGCAACTATGCTTTGCTTGGAAAGTCACTATGTTAGTGCACTACTACTATTCTACTACGGTGTATGCTGTTACTCTACACATAAGCCAAGAAGAAGAGCAGCAAAAGCAGAAAGTTTTCTCCTCTCTTATTCTGCCGACGACGCTGCTGCTGCTTCGTAGCTCTGAGCAGAGAGTCTCTTTCACTCCTGATCATGCAGCTAGAGCAGCAGAAGTAGTAATAGAGCTGGAGGTAGGTCCCATAAAAATGGACCCCTTGCCAAAATAATTGCATTTTGAAACTACACTTTTCCCTTCTTCCTTTTTAAATGACTTAGGCCCTTGAAACCGTCAACTCGCTCCACTCGTCTTTAGGTCGCTCCGTGATTGATTCTATAAGCTGATCTCTATTGGAACAAAATGTGCTTTTTATGAGAAATTTATCAAGTAGTATAATGTACCATATAAACGACGTCTACTAGTGCTACATTTATGACTATCTAATGTTGACAAAGTGTCCCCAACTTGCATCATTTCTGGCATGGCATGAGTAGAGAACTTGAGGGAGAAAAGAAGGGAGGCTAGGGACATTCTGAGACAGTCTATTATTATTGTGATGATTTATTAATCAAATTACCACTATGTAAGTAAGACTTACTAAGTCACCACACTCTGTGTTTCTACATAAAACAAGACTGAAGGTTAATTCAGTGCTGACCGCGAGTGTGCTAGGCCTCGCGGTCCTTGCCTGATAAAAAACAACACAGTATATTGCCGATTGAGTGATAGTAAAAAAGACCATTAAGTCTGATTACTGGTTTTCACTTTTTTTCTCTCACTTATCCACCCACTCAAATGATTAGACATTGAGGTTTTGATATTTTTATCGAGTCAAGTTTTAGGGTTATGAAGAATTATTATTGCCCATTTTTTCTCACCTTTTTGAAACAAATGACGTTTTTGTAGGGTACCTAAAGGCTTTCTTTCCATTTACGTTATGGGAAAAGTAGGGGAAAGGTTTACATGAAAAAAGAGAAAGGGTTAAAAAGGCCACATCATCACCTCATATTTGTATAAGTATGAGTTCTGCAAAACGGCGAATTGCGCCGCCATTTGCCGATAGAAATTCTTGAGCTGCTGCGTTCAAGGATTTGGAAAGTGAATTGAAAGATAACTTTGTAGAAAGAGAGTAAAGTAACAATTTCACATTTTTGCTGCAATTTTTCATTTTCTGAACCCATTAATTAGGTCTCTACTCTCTATTTTAGTGGCTTTTGAATCAGGTCAAAGTTTAACTAAAGCTTTTTGTGCATTTTAATGTAGTCGATTTTTTATACGTAAAACTCTTTGAACTTAACCTACATAGGTTAATAAAAGAATTTTTTGGCATGAAAACTCGTCAAACTGAAATTATTTTTTCTAGTGCATTTCAATTCAGAAGTAGGTGTTGTTGCTAGATTTTTACCTGCCTGTTTTGTCGAGCACTACATCGTAGTTTCACAAAAAAGGAAAAAACCACAACAAAAACATCAATTTTTTAAACCATCATAAAATGATTTGACTTTTGCAAAAAAGCAGTATTTCATTCTTCAAGGTTTCGCACAAAAAAAGGTAAAATTCTCTATCTTTCAACTTAAAATTGGCAAATTATCAAAAAGTTGCCACCAAATGTTCTTTGACGCGCGCTGTCTTGCTTATTTGGCTCTGTTGAAGAAGCGTTGAAGCTTCAGAATCTACCTGCTTCGTCTCTAAAGGTAGTACACGCACAGCCTTATTCCCCACTGAAATAGAAACAACCGTTTAGCAAACACTGTTAGACGCAGAGGAAATTGAGTCCCACTGCTCTATGCTTCTTCGCTTCGTGTGTAGTGTTGCAGCTTACACTCCGAAAAAAGCCAATTTGGCAACATTTGATGATTAGCTTGTTTTGTGCAAGTGCCAGGGCCAGCTCTTGTAGGGAAGAACGAAAGCAGGGGAAAAGAGGTCAATGGAGCTGAGAAGCTGAAGATGCATCAGTCAGCGAAAAGAGCCAAAGACTCGAGAGTGGAATCGATAAATCATTTTTTATGAGATTTTCTAGAATTTCAGTTTTATTTGTGGATTCTTTACAATATTTCTATGAAACAGGCGCTGTTGTGGTTGTTGCTGTTGCGTTGGTGACCGGCGCAGCAGCCGGTACTGCGGGCACGCTAACAACAGTGGCGTTGACCGCGGGAGCGTTGCCTGGGCTTGCCGGTACGGCGGGCGCAGTAGGCGCTCCTACAGGCGCTGCCGGCGTGCTTGAATTTGTTGCCGCGGCTGGCATTGCAGGAGGCGCAGCTGACGTTACTGCTGGGCTGACCGGAGCGCTGCTACTGCTTGTTGAAGTCATGTTTCCCATTTTGTTGTTCATGGTTCCAATTCTTGGTTCCATGGTGGCGTTAGTGGAAGTCACGTTGAGTGAAGCGGCAATGGGGTTTAGATTTCCATCTACTTGTTCTCCCACGAGTAGATTAGATTCTCCCGCCTCTTTCACTATCAAGATAAGGCCTTTGGGCGCGGATTCAAGTTCTTGTTCTAATTTGGCATCAAATGTTATTGCGGTGCTTCCATTGGTAGCAGGTGCAGGTGGATTAGGTGTAGGTGCGGCGTTATTGGCTGAAACTGCAGGTGAGGCTGTGGCGGGAGGTGCCGAATTTGCGACAGGTGCAGGTGTAGTTACAGAAGGTGCGATATTTACTATAGGTGCAGGTGTAGGTACTGCAGGTGCTTGTCGTTTTTTTCTTCTGAAAAATAGTGGCATTTTTTGTGGAATTTGCATCCGTTCTTCACTATCTTTGAAATTTCCCATGACTCTTTCCGAATGTGGAATAGCCTTGAGCTTTTTGAATGCAGTAACACGCTCGGCAGAAACTAATTCATTAGATGACTCTTCTGCTTCTTCGGATGATTGACTTTCCTCAGCCTGGAAAAATGGAAAAATGAATATGAAACATTTTGTAATTGTAGTTTTACTTACCTTGACTTCAGCTTCTGTTGTTGTTTCTTTGACTGAGCTTTGATTAACTTCTTCTGTAACTGTGTCAGAAGTTTTAGTTGTTCCAGTTACTTCTTTACTTTCCAAACTTTCCAAAGTTTCATTTTCTGTACTTTCAATATTTGCTTCATTTTCTTGTGGAGCTTCCTTGGTCTCAGTACTTTCCATGCTTTCAATTTTATTGACATCTTCATGACTTTCCTCATCATTTTCTAAAATACTCTCCAAATCCTCGATACTTTCTAAATTGATGTCAATTTTGTTCTTTTCTTCACTTTCAGAACTCTCATTATTTTCTGTGATTTCGGTACTTTCAGATTCAGAGCTTACATCGTTTGATTCATTTTCAATGCTCACAGTACTCTCGTCACTCTCAGTACTTTCGTCACTCTCAGTACTTTCATCACCCTCGGTACTCTCAGTGCTTTCGGTACTTTTGGTACTCTCAGTACTTTCGGTACTCTCAGTACTTTCAGCACTCTCAGTACTTTCAGCACTCTCAGTACTTTCAGCATTCTCAGTACTTTCGGTACTTTCAGAGCTTACATCGCTTGATTCAATTTCAGTACTTCCATCACTTTCGGAACTTTCAGTACTTTCTTGACTGACTTCATCACTCTCTTGCTTTACATTTCTTAAGCCATTTCCCTTAGCATATTTTCCAACGTCAATATGAGGATTTTCCCCACTCTCTGTCCATTTTGCAGATTCTTTCCATTTTCCTGATACTCTGTCGCCTTTTGGAAAGCGCTTCTTTGCTTTCTGACCACCTTTTTTCAGGTGTTTCATTCGAAACCGTTGCTGGTGACTTCTGAAACAAACATTTTCTTAAAATTTGTTTTATGAACATTTTTTGCAAAAATATATTACGGATTTTGAACTTCTCGTTTATCCCGAGATTTTCCGGATACTCGTGCCGAAACCGGTACATTATTACCGGTATTTGTAGGCACCGGTACAACGACACCTGCAGTAGCACTTGAAGGTGCATTTGGTGCAACAACAGCAGATTTGGTTGCGGTATTTGCCGTGTTCAAAGTTTGATTGGCCATTTTCAAAAGTTCTTCAGTTTTGTTCATTTGTACTGCAATCAAATGAAAACATTCGCTGATATTTGCATTAGTACAAGGGTGGCTTTCATTTTTTGTTGCTGGTGTTCCGGTATTTGCCGTAGGTTCCGGATGTGGCAGTGATTGTTGCATTCCTGGAGATTGTGGTGCAGGGTGCACCGCTGAGGCTGCCAAGGGTGCAGGTGAGGGTGCTGGAGGATGGCCCAAGATGGGTTTTTGTCCATAAGTGGTGGAGAATAGAACAGAAATCACTGACAATGTTTGCAAAATCATATTCACAGTAGGCCTCTTAGGCTTTCACTGGAAGGCAGGTGTTGAAGCGGATGAACAATTGAAATCAGACACCTTTTGATGATTAATGAGTTCTCATTATCTGCATAGCGATGTTATTACTAATATTGGTACATTAACATATTTTTCTTACATTTCAGGCTCAAAATGAAAATGGTTCAACAGGGGCTAATAAAGGTCGCTATACACCTTTAAGTGCCCTCGCATCTTTGACACCTGGCGGTGCAGGTGCACCCGGTGCTCCATCAGTTGCACCTTCAGCACCTCGCTTCCAAGGCTCGACAACATTCCAACATTTCACACCTCATCAAGGATTTTATCAACCCGCTGGTCCCCTTATAAGATCCGCATCACCAGGTGGAACCGTTGCACCGCCAAATGCACCGGCACCTCCAACCGCTACCGTCCAACCTACGGTGGTAACATCACAACCAAGTACTAAAGGCAATCAACCAACAAGTGTGAGAGAAGGAGAGTTTTCACCCAGTCAGAAAGACCCAGGCTCGCCAGTCAAGCCCACACCTCAGCCACCACCGAGTGCTGCACCTACAGGTGTACCTACAGGCGTACCCACAGGTGCGCCTACTGCACCTACGTTCCAACCGGGCTACCCATACGGCCCGTATGCCTACGCTGCAGCAGCAGCCGCCGCTGCAGGTGCACCACCTCCACCTTTTTATCCACCCGCTCCACCTCCTCCCGCACCTGCACCCTTTTACGGACATCCAGGTGTACCTCATCATCCCTATACCCCACAACCTTTCGGGTTCGACCCCAGAGGATACCCCATTTATCCGTCACCCTTCACTCCACAATATGGATCTTACTACGTTGCACCTGCCTTGTCATATCAACCAACGTCAACCGCAACAACCGCCGCCAGCACCACAAGCACTCCATCGGCCGGTTCACAAGTAGCGCTACCCCATCCACCTCCTCCCGGAGGGTACTTTTACGGCGGTGCCTACACATATCCCTACTCTGCCGCCGCGGCCGCTGCCGGCCGATTTGTTGCTCCAACCCTCCTAACTCTACAACCACAACCCGCTGCGGTTCCAACGGTTTACCCAACATATCCACCTCCACAACCTCAACCAGGTGCGCAACAATTGACACCTGAGTCTGCACCGGCACCGGCAGCAAAAAACTCCCAGGCTGGACCCCAAGTGGTTGGTAAGGGGTCGAACAGCAGCGACAACAACAATCCTGAGATTATTGCAGAAGTCCAAATTACACCTAAACCTAATTTGAAAAATAGTAGCGAAATAGAGATGAAAGAAAAGTCATCTTTAAGGGACTACAGAAAACCTACTAAACCTAAACAAGTGGCTCCAGCAACTCCTTCTCAAGTACCCAATTCAACCAAGTCGTCCAATGCTGCAGATTATGCAAGAGCTTTATCCGGTGGAGAAATCAGCATTACCGCTGTTATCGGCCCAAAAAATACCCATCCGGCACCTCCAAAGCAGCAACCACCCATCGTTTCAATGTTTCCCGTACCATCATTGTCAAAACCGCCGCCAATGATGTCAAAACCACCGGTTCTGACACCAGAAATAGTCTTACCCAGAAAACCTCTACCACCGACTTTGACACCGGAAATAGTCTTACCGAAAAAACCGGTACCACCGGCGGCATTGATGGCCAATTCGATGAGCAAATCCAATGGAGTGCATGATTTACCCGTCCTACATATCCCGGAATACACGCCGTTTCATAAGAAGAAAAACCGGCTACCGACGGTGCCACTAAGTTCCGGATCCCCCGGGCATCCGGGAATGCCTAATGGGCTACTTCAGTTGTCTACGTCGTTGCAACAGAAAGGCTCGACTAAAGTTACACCCAAAGACCAAAATGCCCGAGTGGCTTTGAGCAAAATTGGATTGATTGAAACATCGCCTATCACTGTATCAATGGCAAAAAGTGCCGCTTCCGCAGTTAAGGTCAACAGGGTAAGTCTCTTTCTTGAGTATAACACATATCAAAAAGTCTCATTTTGCAATCTTATTTCAGGCCAAATTATTGAAGCCGTCCCCCAAGAATAATAAGAGTAAACATATGATGAAAACAAGTCCAGAATCTTCAAGGTCTTCATCGCGCAACTCCAGTGTCAGTCCACGAGAAAGACCTTCTTCATCTATGAAAAACCGTAATGGAACTAATGCCGCCGCCGACATTAGTCCCTCAAATCAAGCCAAAAAGCAGCCTAAAAAGACCTCAAAACCATTGATTCCATGGTGCAAAAAGAACATTGGACCCCCGAAAAATTGTAATGGGTGGTCTTGGGTCGGTGAAGGCTCTGAGCAAAAAGTGTACCTAAATGTAAGTAGTTTAATACATTTCTTCTGTAATTTGTCAAATATTTGAATTTTCACGCGACTTTTTTACTTGCAGAATGAAGAGGCTCCAGTGGCTCGGATTTGCTATGCTTCAATGAAACATGTGGAAGGCGATGTCGTGAGCCCTCGTGATTGCATTTTGTTGGCCTCTGGGAATCGCAAAAAGGATTTGCCTTTTGTTGCCAAAGTCACCGCACTCTGGGAAAATCCAGATGATGGTAAGTGTTTTTTTGGGGGGCAAGAAAATTGAAGATTTATTTGAATATTTTTCTTTTCTTAGGTGAAATGTGTATGAGTTTGTTGTGGTACTACCGTCCTGAACATTTGGATTGTGGGCGCCGATCTTGTGATCAGCCTGATGAAATCTATGCTTCAAAGCACCGTGATCATACTTCTGTAGCTTGCATTGAAGATAAATGCTATGTTATGACTTTCAACGAATACTGCAGGTAATTTTTCAAGTTTGTCATCTTTATTGATGGGGATGATTGACTAACTTTGGACTTTTACTTACAGGTACCGCAAGTTCTTGAAAATGGTTGAGCATAATGTGAGTCCGCCAGCAACATGCGTTCCGGATCCTCTGGAAGGCTACGATCGTGCCAATCAGCTGCCCAAATGCCGTGTAGCTCCGGATCGCGTTTTTCTTTGCCGACGCGTCTATGATTCACGTCTTCGGCGATTGTTCAAGAACCCTGGAACCTTCTACAAACCTGTTTAGATGACTTATTTTTTTCTGAGAAGATGAAAGACTGACAACTTTGTATTTATTATGAAAAGTATTTGCTAGGCATTTTCGTTCTTAAAAATATCATAATTACTTAGTATATTATACCCTGCTTTTCCCCTTTTTTTAAATTTTGAGTATCCGATTATAATGGTGCTTGAAAAATCAGAATATACACAAAACTTGATCCCCTCCTCCTCGAATATCCCGTAATGATAATACTACACTCCTATCCTCACACAGAATAGTCAGACTTTCTAAAAAAGAATGAAACAGAATTGCATACTCCCTGATGATGATTAGTTTGTTGTGTTCACAAAATCAATACTACTTGATGTGCGTTTTTTGATAATACACGAGTTTACTGTATTTGAACAGATACGACTACTACTTTGTATTTCAACCGAGTTCACTTGATATATCGACTATTATGACAAAATCCATCATTATTCACTCATAATGCGACACTGAAGAATGATGGCTCTACTTAGCACTTGGCAAATATAGAATTTTATCTGCCATGTTCAAGGACTATAATTTGAACATACATAAGGTGTAAAGTACCACCTTTAGTTAGTCGTTTGATGGCAACCATGAAGGTAACATTTTGTATATTTATCATGCTCATGGCCTCAAGTGAGGCAAAAAGAGGATGTCCAGACATGCCCGCCATAGGAAATTGGACTTGTGAAGATCACGATTATTTCATGCAACAAAAAAGCATTGAGAATACATTACATTGCTTAGGATACAATAACCTCATTGGACCCAATCAATCCGGATTAACATTGTTTTATGTGAAACGTTCAATTCAAAAACTGTTGGAAATCAACGAAAATGGTATGCAAATTGTTTATGAAGAATCTTTCATTGAAGCCTTCAATGAAAGTAGGTTGAATTTTGAAGAGTTGCAGCAGTGTGAAAAAGTGCAATTGTATACAGGAATTTATCCATTTTGGTTTCCAAAAGAAGTTTCTTTACCTTCAAAGGAAAAGTTGGAATTTGTAACTGGAAAAATCAAAGATTACCCCATGTCTACCTTGGATAGCAGGGGCCAAGTACATGTTGTTTCTAAAGCTATAGTAACTTTACATTGCGAATTTGATTTCACATGGTTCCCATTCGATGTTCAGTATTGTACTAATAACCTAGAATTACGTAACTGTAAGGAATCAAAAGTACATTTTGCAACTTGGTCTGAATCTTCTATAATGTATTTTAGTTGAAGATTTCAATGTGGTGAAACTAAGTAGGTTCTCACAGGTGGATATAAAAGAGTATCAATGGGCTTTTGAAAACGACAAACCTTCAATTCATCATCCATCATGGGATATCGATGTTCTATTCATTAACGAAGAACCACACAATACAACAAACTCACAAGGTAAATCGTATTCAAATACATTTTGAAGCCTTAATTTATAGCATTTTAGGAGAAGTGGTACAAACAATGAAGCTAACTTTGATGATGAAAAGACATACTTCTGAACATGTATTGCATACATTGGTACCAAGTTTGATGCTCTGTGTAGCATCAAGCATGTCTTTGTTCATTCCCTATGATTTGTATGCTGCCAGGATGAGTCTAAGTGGTACAACATGCTTATCAATGATTACATTATTCACTGGAGCAAAGTAAGTCATCTTAGATTTGATTTTGAATTACTACTGATAGGTTGATTTTTTTCAGGGATTCCTGGCCTGTCAATTCTATTGCCATGAGGGCTTGGGTCATTTTATGCTACATAACTGTATTTTGCACCCTAATAGAGTACTGTTTAGCATTATCCTTCATCAAAAATGCCACATTATCATTCAACAAAGTTAATCCGAAAAATGGGACAAGAGGGAATAATGATTCGGCAATAACTTACAAGAAAGTAGGGTTATTCCTGGAGGAAGCATCTAAAATCCTGGTACCAATGTATCTCATCTTGTTCACTTCGTCTTTCTTTTTGCTCTGTATGAACCAAAGATCAGAATAAATTGACTGCAATTTTAAAAACCTTTAATTGTATCTTCTGGAAGTTGATAAAGAAGCTTTATTCTGGAACACTGAAGTAGTTTAGGTAGTAGTAGTTGTAGAAGTCTTCGTAGTGGAAGTAGTTGTAGAAGACTTTGTCATCGTGGAATAGTCATAGTCATTCCAGATCATCGGGTAGCAATAATGAGTAATGACTACCCGATGTAGTTGTTGTAGTTGTTGACATTTCCGGATGATAATAACCACCAGAAGTCTTTGTAGTGGAAGTAGTTGTAGACGTACTTGTGGAAGACTTAGTTGTCCCCGGATAATAACCATTACATACTCCACCTATACAAGTTACTTCCGGATCTTCATTACAGCACAACTTACATTGCATTTCATCCTCAATTTCCGCAGCCACGTAACATTTCTCTTAGTTGTCTTCATCAATGAATACGCAATAGCCGCAATATGATTCTAACACTTGATCAATGCAAACATCATAACCAAGATTAAAAGTTTTAGGGCAGAAACCATTTTTATCAGTTGGATACACTTCGTAAGCTGATGCGTGGTATCGTGTGCAGTACTCTGGTATGTAATCACATTGGATTCCATCCACTTGATCCGGATCGTCTTTAGCCTGATCTAAACACCAGTAACGGTCCATTGCTCAAGACTTATGTTTATCGGACACGGACATCATTGTAGAGAAGAAAGAAAGCAATAAATTGAAATTGAAGCATTTTATTCTGTATTTTCTGGGCTAAAACATTTCGTATTTTTCACATCATTTTATGACTTAGAAATGAAGAACTGGTATTTTGATATTTTTTTATATCTTGACAAAAAACTCGATTATATCACAGCCTATATATTTTTTTTCACAAATAAAAGAGATGAAAATCAGAGACAAGAAGATTTTTAAAAAGTGCACTTAGATATGCCTCGTAGATATGGATCAGATATTTGGATTTTTTTTAAATTAGAGATCATCATCATTCCATGGATATCTTGTCTGCTTGACTGGAAGTGGTACTCCTCAAGCTCCCATTACTCTTCTTTTGAGCTAACTTTTTGCCTTGACTGGAGACACTAGAATTGTTGGATCTGGGAGAATAAGAGAAGGAGCTTAAACTGGAACTGCCAGAGTAATTAGTCATCCTCCAAGGATCTGTGGGCTTCTGCAAGTTACTTGCAGTACTAGGCATAATTGGCTTTTGACTAGAATCATTCAAATCGTCTTCATCAGTGACGTTATCATCGGTTTCAATGACTTCACCAAGCCTTTCATTGTATATACCTTCACCATTAGTGAAGCCTGAAAAAAGTAAATTAGATGTCAGTGAAAAAACTCAGTACCAAGATTGGATTGGTGTACCTGATTTTCTGTAAGCTCCTAAAAATGGACTTGCTTGGAATGGCGATGAAAAACTTGAACCCACAATTCCATAATGCTCAGATGGATTTTCGTAGATGTCCATATGTTGACCACTTTCGGTGGTCATTCGACTCAAAATCCCATTGTGCGAAGAACTCATCAAATGCGGCAAAGGCCTTCGGGTACTTTTAGGGCTGCTCATGTGTGTCGAGGATGCATTGGAGGCCATAGGAGTGGAGGTTGAGAAAGTCGCTGGTGACTGCAAAAATAGAGATTTTAAAAACCAAGTTTACCTACTTAAAAAAAAACGTTTCTACTTTAACGCACCTGTTGCCTCAAGAAATTGTTTCTTGACGAAGTATTTGGCGGTGAGGCTGCTGCAGACGTAGTTGGAATTGGTGGAGGCTGTTCGAGTGGTGGTGGCGGAAAGATTTCCGACCAATTTGGCACAAATAAATGACTACTATTTTGGCTTCCAGTAGATGAAATGGTACGTTTCTTCTCAGCTGAAGCATCACCAGATGACATTGAAGTTCTCATGAAGTCCACAGTATCGTTTTGCGGGATTGATACGAACGTATTTCCATTCTACAAAGAAGTAAGGTTGCGTGATTTTCAGAATTTACTTTGCGCTTCCTTATTAGCTTTGGTTTCCGGAACCTAAACAAAAACTGGCGGGGCCCGGCGGGACCGGGAATTTTGTCAAAATTGAGTTCTTACCAAGGTTCTTATACGGTTTTGCATGGCCAATGTTGTTGTGGCATAAGGCGCGGGGTCGTTGACCCGGTAATGGGCACTAGCAAAAGTCGACATTAAATGAGACTTGGCCGCCACGGCCTCACCAACTTCTGCATAAAGGCCTTGGTCAACAGTATCAGCAACGGAAGCAGAAGGCAAGCGCATGTTCATCTGTTGTTGCTGTTGTTCTTGCAGTTTCTCTTTCCAGCCCCCATTGACCCAAATTGTGTTGCCCGTTCCTGGATGAAGTCTGGTCATGTCCTCGTAATGTTGCTGTAAAGAGCCTGGGCCAGAGCACAAGGCTTTTTGTCTTGACCATTGTTTTCTGTAGAGGATAATGCCAACAAATATGAGAAGCAAAACGGTAAAGACCACGGAGCCAAGCAAGGCCAAAAACCAAGGCTCACTAAGCACATCTTCTTCTTGTTTAGGTACCAAACTGAATTTCAAGTATGACGGATCCATCAGGAAATGAGTTGGCGGAGAAAAGGGGCCAAGTCCTATGGTAGTAAAGGCCACCGCCCGCACACTGTACTCTTCATTCATACTCAAATTGGTCAGTACGTAATTGGTCGTCGTGGCATTCAAAGTCAAGTTGGAATGAAAGGCTGATCCATTGCCTTTGACATGGATTTGGTAGCCTTTCAAGATTCCATTGCGGTGTTGAGGAGAGGGCGGGGCCCAACTTAGATGGGCGCTACTTTGATTGACCATTTCCGCGCGTAAATTAGTCGGTGGAGCCGAAGGAACGTCTTCTAACGTTTGGATATGTAACGAATTCGAAGGCTGGCCCTCGAGTTTTTTGTAGAATGGCATGAGAAACACTTCGTATTCTGTGTATTTGCGCAGACCAGTAATGATATGTGAGGTTTCTTTTGCGCCATTTTCTGCTTGTCCAGAATTCATTACTGTCTTCATGTTGAATTTCTGAGATCCACCAGACATATCGCGGAAGCGGATAAAAAAGCCTTCCACATATCCGGGATTATCACTGATGAGCTGCCAAGTCACCCGAATAGCCGTGCTTGAAATGGCTTCAACGGAGCTCAATTCAACCACTTTACTTAAGAGAGTATTTTGTACATCAGCCAAGTCCACTTCTTGTTCACCATTCTCGCGAAATTCCATTAATCTTAGGGTCCGAACACGTTCCGATACTGGGCTAGGATGGGAAAGCCCATCGGAATTCTCAGCGCGTACCAAGAACACATAAGATGTATCAGGCTTCAAGTTGTGTACAGTATAAGTTTCCGAGGTGACCCGATGCGCGGCCACCACCCACCCCGTTTCTAAATCGAAACTGAAATACTCAATGGTGTATCCTATAAGGGGACTACGTCCATTACTTCCTGTATTTCTGCGCCAAGAAATGGTCACTGAAGTGGCACGTCGGTCCACTATTTTGGGCTTTGTTGGGGCTTGTGGAAAGGTAGCGGGATCAGGCGTTTTATGAAAAATGATATTAGGATTCTTAGGGTTCTCAACGGAT
Organism: Oithona nana; assembly: GCA_900157175.1. Lineage (NCBI taxonomy): Eukaryota > Metazoa > Arthropoda > Copepoda > Cyclopoida > Oithonidae > Oithona > Oithona nana. The sequence continues at coordinate 227,620 of LT727966.1, forward strand.
AAAGAGGCGGAATAGGAGGTCTCCCCGCTCTCCGAACTGGCAGTACACGTATAAAGACCAGTATCTTCCGTCTTGAGATTGTCTATGACCAAAGTCCCCGTTTCCTCCACGATGAGTCGAGACACAGCGTTATCAGTAATGGGTTTTTGGTCCTTGAACCATCGGATGGATGGTTTGGGGGTGCCTGAAGCTTGACAAGGTAGGATAGCGATAGTGTTGATGGGCAGGGTTTGATTGGCAGGTCCCATGGCTATTATGGGCGGTGGTTGATCTTCGATGGCTGTCACTTCTAAATAGGCTTTGGTCACTGAAGAACCAGCTACACTCAAAGCTGAACAGATGTAAAAACCATCGTCTTCTTTGCGGACACCTTGGAGAGTCAAAGTCCCGTCATCAGTGACGAACCATTGACCGTGAGTTGTGCCGGTAAACATTAGATCTTGGCTGCCTTCTTTGGTCCAGAATACTGAGGGTGGCGGGTTACCAGTGGCGACGCATTCGAAGGTTGCGATGCCGTTCATACCAACTCGCTGGTCTTTGGGCTTGACAAGAAAATTGGGGTGAGCTGGAAAAAAGAAATTTATTATGGAACAATACAGTTGTTGCAGTATTTTTTTTTCTGCTTGTTGTATTCTAGATTCTTTCTTTCTTCGTTGCTGCACCAAAAATAGTCTTTGTTGAAAATACAGAAGAACTGCTTTACGCAACTTTTTTAAAAGGATTTTGCACACAAGGCAAAAATGGCAATTTTGCTGACATTTCAGTTTCTCAGTTTGTCTCACAAGAATTTTCAAGCCAAAATTGTTTGTATCCCAAATTTTTCCAATACCTATAAATAGACAAAATTGAATATTGATTTGTTGGCCGCGAAAATTCAAATGTTTTATCATTCCATCCGATTTTGACCTTTCGGTAAAAATGTCCCCAAAAATTGCAGAAATTGCCTACTGTGCAGTGAGTTGTAAGTAAATGCATACAATACGGGACAAAAAACAAGGAAGACAAAGGCTGCCGTCTTTCAAGCAAAATGGTGAAATATGTTTCATCCCCCATAAAAATGGCTTACCGTGAACAGAGAGAGTTGCACTGACAGATATAGTGCCTACGGTGTTTTGGGCTTCGCACACATAAACTCCTTCGTCCTTGGGAGTGACATTTTGGATGCTGAGTTTTCCGCCTTGAATGCGGGTTCTTCCGTGCGGCAAAGTTCCATCTTCGCGATGCCACAACACAGTGGGATTGGGGTCTCCACCGACTTCGCACTCCAGATCTATGTCTTGCCCGTTTAATGCAGTCACATCCTCGGGTTCCTCCAAGAAATACGGTTTGACTGTAAAGAATACAGAGATTTTAGTAGGTCAGTCTTGCTCCTCAGCAATCTCAGAAGAGCAGTTCTTGGTAGTAAAGAGCAATTTCCCCGAGATGCAATAAAAGTTGAGCTCTTGTCTCCTTCAAGACTCACTCGACTCTCCCATTTTCCCTGGCGTTGGATCCACAGTGATTAAAAATCAACACAAAATCTCTCATTTTCAACGCTAAAAACTGTATTTCTTCAATTTGTGCGGCAATTTGAATTTTGAATTTTGGCGCAAAAATTCAAATATCTCAAAAATTAAACGTAGCCATTTTTGCTCGTAATGTCGCAAAATGAGACTTATTGAGTGATTTTCATACACTGTGCTGGATAATGGTACGAGCGGGGCAACAACAGTAGAAGTAGTCCACATTCATACAGATAGAACGTAGAGCTTTCTAATGAGAAAAGTTACCCCAAAGCCCTGATTATTATGCCTTGTAATTTTTTAGAAAGCCAGAACATATTGTTAGAAAGCCTTCTCTTCAAATTATACAGTTTGAAAATCCCCCAATGTCCAACTTGATCTTCAATCTGGTGGAATTGGGGCGTTGGAAATCAAGTTATGTCGTCATCATCATTGACTTTTTCCAAGCATTACCCTCCTTTTGACAGACATATGAAAGCCCTCAGAATAGGGGAGGACGACAGACAATATAACGAGAGAGAGTGAAGGTCTGGCACTAGCAAAAAATGGTAATAGAAAGGCTTTCTTCCTGCTTTAAGGGGCTTCCTTCCATTGTATGAAAGCACCACCGCAGAAGCTCCACTACAGCATTGACGATGGCCACAAAAAAGAAGGTAGAGTACTGAAAAATCCGTCGAAGTATAACAGCTGACAGCAAAAGCATCTATGGAAGAACTAAAGCCATTAGGAAATGGGGCATGCACAGTGCTGCTGCTGCTGCTTTCTAGTAATTGAATCTCCGATCAATTGGGCCATTACCCACAGCTTTCCCTTTTGTCTTCTAGATGGTGGCCTACAAGCATTTTCCCATGGGACTTGCGATAAGCAGGAACTTGCACAACTTGCTCATTATGCACTTCTTCCCTTCAATGTCCTTTTCTAGGATTTCTTGGCACACCTTCCCCACTAAATTAAGACTCTAATTTGATGGTAACAAATGTAATCTTGCAAATGAGCTTCTTCTTGAGAGTAGCAAAATATTTAGAAAGCAAATACATACCATGTACATCAAGCCGAATTGAGTCACTATCTCGAGTTCCAACCATGTTTTCCGCTCGACAAATATAATTGGCTTCGTCAGACTTTTGCACGGCCTCAATAACGAGGCTTCCAACTTCTGTGATATGCCAGCGAGTAGAACTGTCTGTGATGATATTAGCGCCACCGGAGTTACTTGATGATAAAAGAGGCTGGCCATTTTTCAGCCACTGTAGCCTCGGTTTCGGATTTCCCCGGGGCGGAATGCATTTGAGGATCGCTGTATCACCTGAGGCCACTCTTGTGTCAACAGGCATCAACCTGAACTCATCACGAAGTACTGCAAAGAAAGTAAAAGGAAAATGTGACAGTGCTTAAAAAATGTCTCGTTTTGCAACTCAAAGTAGAATTATTTTTGGGTTTCAAACATGAATGAGAGTCTCTTTTTTGATCATTTTTTGCACAGCAGCAGAAGAATTTATCGCAAAAGTCCAGCAGATGATAAATGTTCTCTAGGACAATAAATAAAGGCTGCACCCAACCATTTTTATTGGTTCTGGGTGGTGGTAATTGAAGACAGAGATGGCATCAGAATACTTATTGGTTTCTGCCCAAAAAAGGGTTGCGCTAGGAAAAGGAGGATTTTTCCAGGTCAACCCATGGCTGCTCTGTAGTCTTCAAGATAAATGACCCAGAAAATTCCTGGTACAATAACCCGAAACCATCAAAATGTATTCAAATGAATGCAGTGGTTTTGAAGGCAACTTTAATCAGATCCAATTCATGGTATCATCATGCTTCATCTGAAAAACCTCCCACCCAATTTGGTATCATACCGGCAGGGAAGCCATAGGCGGTCTGTTTTGGTGGGACACAAGGTGCGAGCCGGTGACCCAGGGGGTCCTAGCCAAGTCAGGGGGCAGGGGATTGAATATAAAAAGAGACACTTTTTTTGCTCAGAGCTCAGACTTCAGACCTTTTCAAAATGGTTAAAAAAAAGAATGAAGTTGTTTTGCCAAGCGCGCCTCCAAATATGGTTTTAGATAATGAAGCAGCTCTAGCTACTATAGTAAAAGAGATTGACATCACATTCTTTTAGTGTTCAAAGTGAAAATTACGACTTGTGTGTCAGTTGACTTATCAGTTTCACTTCTCTCCTGCAAAATGCCCTATTATACGAGCTTGAAACATGAGATCTGACTCTGTATTTGGCCATAGCGATGATAGATATGGCCCTTCTCTACAATCTACATTCTCTTAGTCTTGTAGAGGGTGAAAAGGAATTTTGCTACTAAAATGCATTTTTCATAAGGCTTTGGGAAGCCTTGTTTACTCAAAGAAAATGTCATCAGATGCAATGCAGTAGAATGTCTAGTAGTAGAAGGAAGTAACAAACAAACAGAAACGTGACACAAATGCCAAAAAATATCTGCAAAAACGTGACAAGACGAAAACCTAACAAAATTGCTAACGTCACATTTTTTTTTACAATTTCTTTGCTGCTGAGTAACCTAAAGGGTTAATTTTCAAGTTTCTTTGTGTAATGAGTTACAGGGATGAGACGTTACGAGGGAACCACCCAATTGGTTGCTTGTGGTGCAACACTTAAAAGGTTTCGTTTTTGAAGATAAGAATTTTAGGGAGGGCACCAGACGCGCAACGTCTCACCCATTATGATTAGTAGTCTTTTTGACCTGAGATAAGATTTCTTTTAAAGGGGAGCCGAATAATATCGGTCTACAAAACCTCCCTAAAAACTAAAGACTAAAGAGCAAATAAAAGACTCATTAATTTCAGACATTTCTGTTATGAAGTGTGAACTTTTGAAAATGATAAATTGTGAAAAGGCGGCAATAAAATTCAGGGGTTCAGACATACTGGATCTCTGAAGCTGCAGACACTTTTCATATCCAGTTTTGTTTATGACATTTCATCTTCAACTCTGTTTATTTTCCCACGGAGAAGTAGAAAAAAAGTTGAAGTCAAATAAAGTCTTTTGGGCTTGAGAATTTAAGTTTCTGTCTAAGCAAATATGTAGGCCGTTGCTTAGATAAGATACAAGGAGGAGGCGAAGCAGCAGCAGGGACATTTTCGGCTCATTTGCATTTCCTTTACAGCTTTACCAATAAAAACGCCAAGCAAAATTACAGTGTCAAGCTTTAATTGAAAAGCGTAAAATTGTGTACTACAGAATTTGTCTTTTTACTGTCCAATTCCCCGAATTCCCCGAAAATTTTTCCCCCTCTTTTTTTCTGTTAAAACAGGCTGTCAAGAGGGAATTTCTTCAAGTCGTTTTACTATACGGAAAAATTGAAAACACATGCTGATATAAGATAGCATGCCACCCACTGAATCCAATTCAAATAAAATAGATTGAGATTAAACTCCACTGACACTTCAATTTCAAATTCAAGCAGCAACACCATAGTGGCCTGAAATTGTATCCAAAAAGGTCTTCTTCTTTGTAGTAATATAAAATTGGCCTTCTGTGCTTCTGAGTATTTGGGCCAAGTAAATAAAGGGAAAATAATTGGCCGTTGACAAAGAGTAAATAAAAGGAACGCGAATTTGATTGGCCAAAATGAACAAAGAAAATTACTTGTAGATTTTTGGCGTAAAAATTCAAACTAGCTATATTTCGCTCGGGGGATTTTTTTGCCACATCAACGATCAATTCCGATCAATCATGTGCACAGGATCACACACTTTTTCTGCACTGGTCATGTATAAAATTGATAGATTACCTGCCACTTCCAGTGTAGCATTTCTGGATCTGGCTGTTCCAACTTTGTTGGTAGCTTCGCACCAATAGGTGCCACCATCATGTTCCTTTTTGTTCTGGATCACACGTAGGAAAAAGAGGGATCCCGTGGGTAAAATGACTCGATGCGATTCAGGATTAGAAGGAGCTGTAGGAACCTCTAAACCATTTTTAAACCATTTGATTTCTGGTTCCGGAATACCATCAGCTTTGCAATTGAGCGTTAAAGGTTCATTTTTGGGCACTGTCATCGAAGTCGGATGCTCCGTGATGTGCGGAGATCGGAATTGACCTGAAATGTAAAAATAATGTAAAAATGTTGAGAGACAAGCGTGAAATTAAGCGTGGTTGTACGCTGCTATTGGTAAAAACCATGTCAGAACCATAAGAAATGGTTCCCCACTTCCTTCCGCTTTTATTTCCGCCTTTGTTAGGCTTTCCCAAGAGAGCATCTTTTTCGTTAGAAAGCAACCGACCATGTAAATTGGATTGCGACAAACATGAATATTCTCTAAAGCAACAAAAAATAGAAAGCAATGTTTAAACCCCTCTTCTAGTAAAGTAATTTGATACAAGTGAAGATTGACTTAAACTTTTGTCTATGTTGCTTTTGGCCTTAATGAGGATTGGAGTTTACAGGGATGATTTTTCACATCCTCTCTACTTTCACCCCCTACTGCTTTCTAAAAGATTTCCTGCTTAGATTTCTTACTTCAAAGGTGATGAGTGCAATGATCTCCTTCACAAATTAACGAAGAAGAAAAGTTCAACTTTTCTAAATGAGGCAAGCAATTAGAATTGTTAGGCTTTCTAAAGGTTAGAAAGCAGTTTTATGGTTGATATCTTTGATGATAGATAGCAAGGGATGATGTTATTGATTCCCATGGGCGTTTCAGTACTAAAAAGTCTTTTATGTAATGCTAATCCTTAGCTCTCTGCTACTTGAACATGACATGGAATGACTCATCCCCATATCTTCCGTGTTCATCAACGATGTGGAGCGTGTGCCAACATAAATCTGGTTACGCTCTTTTCCCCTTACTACCATCCTGGTATGGTATCCCTGCTGCGCTATGTAAGATAAGCAAAAGCATCATCATTCCTTGCCAAAATGGCTACTTCTCCAACCATGTAACCGCAAATTGGATGATTCGCTACCTTAATTATAATAGACAAAGATACAAAGAGATGTATCTATAACAAAGCCCCCATCTTTGCCATCTTCTCTAAACGCATTTATTATGCTAGCATCATTCTTTTTCCTGTCTCAAAATGGTTTGTCTTCTTTTGAAAGGGGAAGATGATACATTTTCCCCACTTTTACTGCATTGATGTTGTACTATGTTCTTGCCAAAACTTTTTCTCGCATGTTTAGCAGTAATCGAACCCCCACCAAAATACAACTCAATCTTCTACCTATATGAGTGCTGCTACTGTGAGTCATGGGCTAAAAGTGAAAGAAACAAAAGATTTTTTTTCTTGTGTTAAAGTTGGTCATGAATAGAGGTTCCTCTGAAGTTTAGAAAGCACTACTACAATTTCTTGTTTAAACTAACTTCTTGATGAGGTGTACAAAGTTTTGCTAAGCAGAATGTGTGTCCTGCTTGGGATTAGGTTTCATATCCTTGAAAAAGTATGTTAGAAGCCGTTTTGTTCATCAGGCCATGTAACCATTTTGGCACAGAAGCAGAAGCTTGCATACATTATGATGAGAGTAGGGAATATTTAGAAAGCCCTCTTACTACTAGGCAAGGTAGTAAAGAGAAAGGTAGGAAAAAACCTCCCCTTCGTGTTTAGGGTAGCTACAGTAGCCATTTCTGCCATTTGGGTAGTGTGTATGGCAAGAAAGAGGGAAGGAAGGAGAAGGAAAGCCCATGATGACACTACTACTGTGTATACTTTTCCGCCATAAAATCCCTTTCTATAGGTCTTTGCACTTGTAATGCGATACATTGTCTAGTAGTCTAATTACATTCTCGCATAGACAATTCTAGGACAATTTGTTATCAATATTGCATCAACCCTTCCTTTTGATTGTATGATAATGACTTATTCAATACATTTTTTCCCAAGCAAAGTCATTTTCTGTGCTGTCCTTCAAAAAGGCCAATCTCTTTTTAAGGGAAAGAAATAAAGCTTAGGAATGCTCTACTTCATAGGGTAATTGAATAGAGTTTGATTGCCCTCTCGTAATCCTACTTTCTGAAAGCATTTGAATGGCTTGGATTTGCATAGCTAGCTGGCGTTAAAGTTAAAGGGTTGTAGGGTATAGCACACATGTGCAGTAAGGTGCTTCAGTCTACATTATTTGGTTATAGTCGAAGCCAAGATGGGAGGTAGAGAAGTAGTAAGAGGGGGAAAACAGAGAAGCAATCTAATCCCTCGTATGAAAGCTATAGCAATACTTTGCAACATTACTACTGCCCCCTACTACAAATATATTGAGGCAAAACATCACATATCATTTTAGTACTTAGTTGAGTTGGGGTATCAAAGCTTTCCTTTTATAGATGCCACAAAAGTTTTTTTGAGGGATCGATGAAGCAACTGTTGACTTTTGTGTCCAAAGTGTATTTTTGCTGCCCTGCCTCTCTCCCCCTTTTTTAAGTGCCCTTGACTTCCTATGTGACTTCCGTCAAAACCTAGAAAGCTCATAAAGTAACACTGCACCCTAAAGCTAGAGAGGGTGACTTTAATTTAGTTTTTCCACTTTGCGTTAGTACTTGAGTAACTTCATTTATTAGACCCTTTTTTGGGTCCCTCTACAATCTACATGCTCAAGCATGGTACATGCAAAGGGACTTGATTATTGTGGGGCAATCCGAAATAATTAATGAAGCGATACATATTTGAAGGTTCCTTGCTGAACCTTATCTAAAAATCTCGTAATTTCTGCCACCGAAAATGAGATTAGGAGAACAAAGCTATCAGAAGAAAGTAGGGGAATGGGAAGAAGGGAGGTCTCTACTCTACCAAGCCCTGGAGCATTCATATTCTCTGTATAAGAATCCCCCCTGTGTCAAAGGAGTCAGTCAGACCTCGGAAATGGCGCATAACCACTTGGGTTTTCCTGTGCAAAGTGACTACGTGTCACGCCCCCAAAAATGCCCTTTGTCTGCAATTGCATAAAGCTTTCTTTCTAGTGCTCATACTTTAGTGGTGCATGACAAATGACGATTACTGTAGTAGGCGAAAAACAAGGTCTCTCTCTCAATAGAAAAATAAGATCCCCCTTTTGCCAGCTTTAGTGGCCTTGGGTCTGTTTTTTGCTAGGGTGCCTCCTAAAAGAATCTTCATATGTATGCAAATAATCATCAAAAGGCCAATTGGAATTCTTGAAGATTTTTCCGACACACCTGGGATTTCTGGTGCTTTTTTGAATGGACAAAAAGTGAAAACGAGAAGCTGAATGCCACCCAAATTGAACAGTGAAAAGACCAATAAAATACTCGGTCTTCCTTCAGCTAATGGCCCTAAATCGTGACTTGAAAAAAGAGAATAGCAGCAGACTTTGGGGGTCTCATCTTGGCTATCTTTGGTGACATCAAATAGGCGTGGTGTGGCGTAGCAGAGCAGCCATAATGCACAGCCGCTCGCTTTGCAGAATAAGAGGGGAAAAACTAAGACAAGGAAGAAAAAAATTCTCCATCTCTACTTCTTTTTCTGAATACAAATTCAGTTCTACTTGTTTTTCTCTCCACAAGTCCGAGGGCATTTACCTTTTAAGGGGGGTCGAATTTCATTTTGTGACAATCAAATACCCGTTTTTTTCTAGGTCTGAAATGGAGCCATTATTACGAGACAGGAGCAATATAAGAAGTAGCCAGATATGAGAAACTGATATCTATCTTCATGGTGGGACTGGGTTTTGTACAAAAAAATCCGAAGGTCAAAATGGAACAAAAGAAATGAAAAAAAAAAGAAGGGAAAAAAGTCAGATGGTCCGTTTCAAAAACTAAAATGATAAAAGCTTTACGACTTGATTTCACTGCTACAACAATCGAAAAAATCGTTTAGAAAAACTCAGCAATTTAGAACTCTTATCAGATTTCTGAGAGATTGTTGGCTAGAAGTCGCCACCTGGCAGTTTGTTGGCCAGGTTTGCAATCGCAAGAAGAAGTGCTTCAACTTCTTCAGTCATCAGAAAACTTATTTACTCTGATAACATACAAAGAAGTCATTCAGCATTTAAGCTCAAGTGTTTGTCATGACAGACAAACTCTTTCAGTTGTGTCCCATAAAAAATGCCCTTACAGCATGAGGCACCTGTGAATGAAGATCAAACAAAACATCAAAAGAACGTTTTACTACTGTAAATGTGGGTCAAGAATCTTACTCAAGTACACAGGAATTGGGTGCCCTATGGTTATTATTGATTGCGATCATGCTGGGCCAAGCAATTGCTTTATCTGGGGCAAAGAAATGAGGCTGCAAAAGCCTCCTCACACATGTCCTACCTGCGGATTTTCCCTAGAGGCCAAGATAAATGCATAATGAGGTGTTGTAGCAAAGAATGCATCTTTTGCAAGTGGAAGAAAAGCAACATTTGCAAACCTTCTAAGGAGGCTTTGAGTACCAATAGATAAACCAAAGCAAAGCAGAATCAGCAAGAAAATTGTTAGATGGCGTTTAGCACAAATTCATTCGATTTTAAGACCAATTCTTTCCGATTTTCTTTCCAGAAACTGCTCTAAATCTCCTATTTTTTTAGGAAACATCAATCATTATTTATTAGGGAATTTAGAAGATCCCCCATTCATGAAACAATTGGTAAATAGCCTAAGTAAATGGCAAATTTCCTTTTGCACTAAAATGCACTGACAAACAAAGACTTCCTATAGTAAAGTCTGACAGAGAGAGGGATACTTTTTGGCTATACAAATTGAATGTCTGTCCCTTTTGTATAGAAGATTCATGCCAAGAAAAAGAAGGTAAAGAGGGGGAAAGGAAGAGGTAGCAAAAAGCATCAATTATGCAGAAATGACATGGCCTTAATTGCATAGATGACAAATGGCTTAGGCAGATAATTGGTCCCTCGAGTAGTTATAACGATCAAAACAGGCCAGTTAAGTAGTATAGACATCGTTAAGAGGAGCAAAGTAGTTTTGCAAAATCGAAAAATTGTTTAGGAGGATATGAACTCAGTGGGGAGAACTTCCGTAAAATGTGCATCAGTCCACTAATTTTTCCTTCTCACCACCCGAATTTTTCCAGGACTCCCTGCGGTTTTATTTGTCCCTTGACTAGAAACCGACAGACAGACGCACTAAAATGCTTTTTGGAAAAATAGATAAAATATGCAAGTTCAAGTCTTTTCAGCACATTTTAGGAATTTTTCAATTCTGTTTTACATGATGATGAAAATCGGTGTTTCAGACCTAAAATTGAGTAGAGGGCGGGAACAACTTTGACAGGTCATCTTTTTAAGCTAAGCAACTACTGTTTTTTACGATGATTGGGGCCATTTTTCTACTACACACTTTCAAAAGCTAAAAAACCTTCTATTTTGTCAATTTCTTCTCTAAAGCTTTAGCAAAGTGTTTTTGGAAAAGGCAAAACACCATAATTAGTTCCTGCCTGCTGCTTGCTTCTAAATTGACAAGCCACAAAAAGGCAAGAAAAAGTGGAGCAGAGCAACAACAGTTGACGGACAAAAAACAAAGGACGATAAATTGATTATTTCTACTCCTTGTACCTTGAGGGATTTCTACTACTTTCCGAGATTAAAGTCTTCATTGACCTGTATTACAGTATGTTGTGCACTAATGAGAAGTAAGAAAAAAGGGTCAGGAGACATCTGTGCATCTCTCCACACCTCCTCCTTCGAGTACAACATCAGAGAAGACCCCTAATGAAGGAATACTGTAGCAAAAACTTATCTAAATGATTTTTCCTGAAGGTCTTGTTTTTAACACCAAAATGGTTTTTGGAAGTTCTTATCTTTCTACTCCATTTAGTGACTTTTGAGAGTCGAAAAGTGCCTCAAATCTACCACTACCTTGGCCAAAATCTCGTACGCATCATTGAACATGTGAGAAACGGAAACAATTGTAACAAATCGCACAAAGTAAAACGATGGGAAACGAAACTCCCGAGACCATAAAACAGACACTCTAATCAGGTTTTCCTTCCTTCTACTTTTTTGGAAAAACCAAAAAAACTCGAGACAACATTCCAAAGATATGAGACAGTGATAAATGATCATCAGGAACCTTAATCATTCTTTTTTGTCTATGTCCTCGTTTTTTTTCGCACGTGGCTCCTCCTCTAGCAAAGAAAAGTGTAAATCTTAGTTGCCTAGAAGGGCCATTTTTTAGGTAGACGACGGCGGCAGTTTTAGAGTTACTGTTGGTGACATTTCGAAGCTATCCCGCCACATTTTCTTTCCTTTGTTACGGGTTTTGCTTGGGAAATGAGCGGGGGGCTTTGTGTATCCAAAAGTAATGGATTTCTTATTGCCATCTTGCCAAGTATTGCCCATAAGTCTTTTGGTCTCTCCAACATCAACAAAAGACTTTGAAGCCCAAAAAGTCGTAAAAAAGTCTCCTCCACACTGAATTCTAATTCCAAAGAATTCACAATTTTTAACTTAACTTGACAGTTAAGAAAATTGAGTAGTTGTGTTTAGTGCATGTGGCTAAACACACCATTAAAATAGTGCAAGTGTTGCATTACACTTCTAATGGCATGTCATTTTTCAAATTGCAGTCTACTTGATTTTTAGTCCGAAATTCCCTCTTTTTAATGACTCCCAAGACATTCATTTTAGTTTTTACTAACGACTCTGACACCACCAAAAAAATCTCTATTTCACGAAGAAGCAGAGAGGTCTAAAGAATATATGCACGATTTTGCTATCATCTTATTTATGTAGACTTTTGCAAGAACCAAAAAGGATTCTTGCTTGTAAGTGCCATACCAAATATGTAGGGAGTTTTGAGCAAATATGTTTGCATTATCTAGCCTTTGCTGCTTCGGAAAATGTGTGATTTATGGAAAAACGAAGGCAATCATATTCTGCCCAAATGCGCATCAGGGTCATTATTTTGCAACTAATGCTTATCCTCTCAGAGAGATGATGCCTTGGAAGTTGCAAGGGCTAAGAAAAATCGTCTTATCTTTGCAACAAGGCAAAAATTCCTCATCTTATATTCAGTTGCACATGCAGTACTACTTTCTGCATAAATAAACAAACGTATTAGTCGGAATTTCCAGCTTCTCTCGAAAAGAAGGTGTAGTATTGGAATTAATGATTGTTTGAATGATCTTTTAGAGAAGAGTCTTGAAGTTCATCAGGGAGCACAGTTGGAACAACAACAACATCAACAACAAAAGTGAAGGAGGGTAGAAGTAAGAGAGTAAGAGATGACTGACATTCCACATGTCATCAGGCAAGGGCCAAAAATCTCACATCTGTTACGTTGCTTAGGCTAAAAGCCAGGAATTTTCTACAATATCAAGTCGTTCGATCTTCGCTTTAGCAGGCTTCTCTAGTGTGCAAAAACCTTGACAAAAGTCGAGTAGAAGCCCCAAAAAGAAGTTCTTCTTTTCCAGATTGGAGCTGGCACTAACTACATCACTGCATTGCAGCCCATGGCGGCCAGATCATTAGAGTTAGGGTTTCCGGGCATAAGCTCTCCTGGGAATCACTACCATTCCCACTTTACCACCAAAATTGGCTTGAATTAAACGGGGACTTTTGGCAGCACTGCATTAGAACACTTACTCTGCTATTTCCTTTGTGCTTTAGCCCACAAAAAAAAATCATTTACCCCCTCTCCCAATACATAGAGGAAACCAGGTTTCTGCCAGGTTTTTTTTTTTTCTTAATGAGACTGGGACATGCTTTGCTATTTACCCTATCCTTTGTGCTTTAGCACACAAAAACAATCATTTACCCCCTCTCTCAATACATAGAGAAAACCAGGTTTCTGCCAGGTTTTTTTTCTTAATGAGACTGGGACATGCTTTGCTATTTACCCTAGTTCTTTCCCTTTGTGTACTATGTCCTTAATGAAGTTTAGCGTTTTTCTTTCTGATAAAGGAGTTTGGACAAAATTCCAAAAGCAGGAGGAGAGACAGGGTTCAAAGTGGGCCATCCAAATGGGTATTGCTGTCCCAAGAAAAACAAGATTTAGAGGGATGCGCGTAGCGCAACGTAGTTCACAGTATGTCGCCGATGGGTTTCGTGCTGCGACAGTAATTGCTCTGATCTCCATATATTAGCTGTTCTCAAAAGATTAAAGGGAGATTGGAAAGCACTAACATCAATTCTGGTAACACTTTTACATTTGCAGGATCGATTGATGGATGAGTATGAAAAAAGCTTTCACAACATGGATTTTTGGTTTCTTTTATCATCAGTGGTGTGTATAGAAGTGTGTCACAAATCCGGGATTAGGCACTCAACGGCTGCTGCTGAACTACTGAAAAGTTCATTTCCAACATCTCTATTCTATACTGATTTTTTGGTACATAGTGTTTTCATGGCTCTCTTGTCATGGAAATTAGTCACAGTGCGAGCTTTTGTGACAGTTTTTACTTGAGGTTCACTGAATCGATTTCCATATCCCCTTTACTCCTCTAACCCAAGTCCATGACGTTGAAGCACTTCAACACAATGGGTTTTCTCTGGAAAATCCTAAAGGCTTTGCTGTTGGAAGGTTACAATTCTAACAAAAAAATCTTCTTCTGAAACTGTTGTTGAAACTGCAGTTGGCAGACAGTCAGCTCTCTTAATGGACTTTAGAATTTTTTTTTCTTCTCCTCCTCATCCAAGACTTCTTCTCAACTCTCAAGTTGGGTCTTAATGAACTCTTTTGCTTTATCATCTGTGTCTGAAAGAATTTTGAAGTCTGTGTGACACACTCAGATAAGTCTCCGGAAATTGTGTCCTCAATCATAAGCCAAACAAAGCTTTGTGTGGGGGAAGAAAAAATCAAAAATTGCTACTCTTCCTATCCTGGGATGCATTCTGACAAGCCCATTTATCATGTCTTAGTTGATTTTGCATAGTGTTCAGCCTTACAGAATGAGTGAATACTCAGTCACCCTGTCTCGAAATGTGCAGCTGTGTAAGAACATCAGCCATGGATATTCGGCTGTGTAGAGAGGAAGCACGCATTTGGGGCTTTGCTCGCACCCCATTATATGGCTAACTCCAAAAAGCAATAGGCCATAGAAACGTGCATAGCAGGAGGACATATTTCACTCACAGTAACAGTCAAAGAGCACAATGAGAAGAGTACTCCACATTCTAACATAAGAGCTCAAAATAGCTTTAGTGGCTTACTAGCATGGAGAATTTCCCATCAATGAACTACTACTGGTACCAAAATATTTGTCTTAGATGGAAAGAAGCAAAAGATATCGATCAGCACTTTTTGCTACTCAAACTCACTAGGCTGAGCAATTGATTTGGTGGAGGTGCTTTAGAAATTTTGTTTACTTTGAATTTCCTCAATTTCCTGAAGCTTGAGGCAGGGTCTTCTTGAGTTTTACAAGTATCATTCCACCCACATTTCATGGGTGTCCAGGTGGATAAACTGTGAGAACTGAAGCATTCCTCCCTTGCCATTTCATATATCCATTGCAGTTCTGACAACTGGGGATTTGCTGCTGCTGTAGAGTTCAAGAAAAGGGAAGGAAATTCTAAAAGACACATGTTCAAGAATATTATGAAAGCATTCTTTTGTCTCTTTTCAAAGGGAACAAAGTTTTTGAAAATCACTGTCATTTGCATCTTTTGCGATTTGTCAAAAGTCTCTCCTCGTCTTCCCCTTCCTAACTTCTCCCACTTCAAACCCACTCGGTTGAAAATGATTGAAAGCAAAATCAATAGGCAAGCAGTCGTCACATTCAGTATAACAAAGGCGAGCAAAAGTTTGCCGAATGATGGAAGTCTCTCAATCTCCAGTTTCTCCCCATTGAAAACTTCATTAAAAGCTCCCCTTCTAAACACTAAACATTTTCTCATTTTCTGAAGCCAGAGAAGTTATTGGAGTAGTAGTGGATTCTTGTATCCAGAGGGTCAGTTTGACTCTGGTCTTACCTAAAATGGAGAAAAGGGAAAATAAATGGTTGAAGCAGCAACCCTCGGATCTGGTATTGAAGTTTTACAAATGACATCTTAACCATCATTCAAAGTCGGTTGAGCACTAAACTACAGCTGTACTTCTTATTTAGGGAGGGCGTGGGTGAATGCAATTGAGGATGTTGTGTATGATAGTGGTCAAGTTTCCCTCTAGCTTGCCAGAGAAGGGGAGAAAGAAGAAGTTGAGGCTAAAGCAGTGGGTCCTTTCCTACTCCAACAAGCATGTGGGGGGATGTAGGGAAAGGTCCTAATGCTTTGCTGGAGGTGTTAGACTTGATGGTCCAGACAGGCTATAGCATATATTTTTCAACCCCCCTTCCTTCCTTGCTTCATCCTCTATAACAATATCAGGCAGAAAAAATACAGAGATAGTATGGTCCTAAGCATTTCCCATCAATTTCATCCATTTTATTGGTTTTTCTTCGAGGCTTTCTAAGAGTATCGAATTTTGCATGTAACTTGGTGCACTTTAGAGGTGTCAATAACAGTCTAGAAAGCAAGGTATGTAGCAACATACAAACATCTGACACCATAAAACACTTCTAACAGAGCTAGAAGAGTATTACAAGAGAGAAGAAGAGAGAGTGTTTTCCAACAGACTGCAATTTATTGACATTGCTCATTTAGCACCTCTCTTAGTTCTTTCTTCCCCTTGCAGTACTACTAAGTCCATTAAAGAACTTGAGCAAGCAGCTTTCTCTTTGTCTCTGTCTCTATACTCTCTATGCCAATCCTTTTTTTTCCTTTCATAGGCATTGGATCCAGCCAAGTGTGAAAACATGTCCCAAGGGTCAAACTTGGCTGCTGAGCTCTTCTATTTCCTCCTGAATCCTAGCTCGTAAAGTAAAGCCTAGAAAGGAAAGAACTTTTGGGTGGAGGTAGTAATAGTATGAATTCCCCTATGGATGACTAGTTTCTTACAAGAAAACTTCTTTTTAGCCAAGAACTTATTGTCTCATTACTATGCAAAAATGAGAGTGAAGTGAGATCAAGTTACTCCAAAGTCTTCAAAGCCGTTCTTGTTAGAATGTTGGGGTTACATAGTAGTAGCCCCCTACTCTACTTGTGCTCTAAAATAGAGTAGTCTTGAATTTCTAGTCTCTCTTGCCTCAGTGTAGGTATACACAACAATGCCAGGAAATCGTTGATGCATGTAATTCCTCAACAAGCAAGCAATACAGCACTATACCAAAGAGAGAATAGATCCCCCTTTGCTTTTAACGTTTGTTGGCATCAATGAATAACACTTCAAAGAGATTCAATTAGGGCTTTGCAAGAGTGGCCTTGTTCGATATTATAGTTCTTCTTTCAAGATGCTTGCTTCTCCCTAATTTCATTAGCTAAACACAAGATGCTGCTGCTGCTGCTACCAAGCATAACCTAGTTTTTCAACTTTTCTTGGCACATGCCACACTAAGTTATTTTTTATGTTGGAGCATATCGACAGACAGTAGTTGGAAAGTTTCCGGATTTGCTATAGAAGTTTATGATGCATTGTATTAGCATTGCTTTGGCAGTTGCTGAATATTCTGCTGCATCTACTAGTCTAGGTAGAAAGCACTTTTCGCAGTTCAGCGCATTGGATTTTGCCAAACAACAAAAATGTTTGTTCGATACCAATGCATTTTACTACAGAGTAGCACAGTTTTCTAGAAATGCATGTAGTAGTTGCTTCTACACAATGGGAATTTTGACGACCATATAAAGAGGCTTCAAATTACACCATTTTCTACACTGTAAATAGCACCATAAATAATTCAGCATAAAAGCTGAACCGCTTTTAAAATTGAAATTCTTGGTCAACTTCGACTTCTTTTTATCATGCAGCAGCATGAAAATGTTGCTTGAAGCTTGACCGACCGCAAATTCAATTTCTTGAAATTTGAGGCACTCTGCACTACTTCATGAATTTGCATGAAATTGTACCTGGTAATTTTTTCACCTTTGCTGTCAGAAAAATGACGAGTCTACATAGCATGTGAGCTGGTGCTCCAAATCTTAATTTCGGTCATCATTATGTCAATCATGGTGCAAAGATCATACTTTCTACTTTTTCCTACTGTGCCTGCAGCTGCAAGCATGATCATTTGCCAAAAATGGTAGCTTTGAACAACAACATTAGAAAGGTTTCATTTTCAGATGGAGGATCAAGTTTTACTTGTTCTTTCATATAAGGCTTCACTTTTCAATGTACTGATTTCTTTAGTGTCCAGACTTTATTGCGTGATTTTCCAATCCACAAGAATTTGTATCATACCACAGTTGGAAAAAAATTTCTGTCAAGCAAAATGTAAGTTGTTTCTCACAACACAATCACAAATCGATTTGCCACCACAACTGATTGATGGAAATCGGGTGACATCAATTTCCGTTGTAGAGAATGACTCTACATTATTTTTTGGGATTTTTTTCATTTATACCAAAAAAAGAGCCAGTCAGGTGTTGCATTAATTAAGATTTACGAGCATGTAATCACCAGTAGTGCCATAATTATATCCACTTAAAGTACCCAAGCGAAAATAGTAAATTGATTTTACAAGCTCCTCTAAAACTAGCCCCGAGTAAAACTTGTTTAGATTAGAGTTATTGGATGGACAGGATTGACTTTAGTATATTGGAATATCTAAGTGACAGATGACGTTGAAAAATAGATTAAAAGAGGCTTCATACTCTGCATAATTGATGCCCAAAAAAACATTGCTTAGCAACCCTGTGTTTTTGATGACTTTATGCATGAGAAAACGTCAGATCCTAACAAGGGTGTTAATGGTTGTGTGCCAAAATAGGTTACAAGGTCTTTTGCTTCGCAAGAAAGATAGACGCCTAGTACATGGAAAAAAAGCTGTTCAAATATTTGCTCAAGGAGCAAGCACAAGCAACATTTGATAGCCCTGATGGCATTGGTACTGCTGCTGCATGTGTCCTTTTGTTGGGCAAACATTTCACATGTCATTTACTTTTCATACTCTACCATCACTCAAAATGGAACTTCAAGGTGTCAGAAGAATATGGCAAAAATTGTGCAACAAACTTTGTCCATAAGAGGTCAACAATAGCCTTTAGCAATCAAGTTTTACTGAGCTAGCTTGAAAATTCTCTTCTCTCCCAAACTTTCCTGAGTAGCCTATTGGCAGGAGTGCCAATATTTGGCACCAAAATCTCGAAAAAAGCATCTAGCTGTAAACTTAGAAATGTTAGTACATTTTTACAATGGCAGGCAAAAAAAAGGTTTTTTATTGAAGCATCACTTTTGACCAGAGAGGCAAAAACCGTTTATAGCCCTGGGAATAATGGTGAACATTATTGGCCTTTTGACTCGCCAGAAAATTCAAAGTTGGCACCTAGGACTAAACATAAAATCTAGTCTATCTGGTCCAAATATTTGAAAAATGATTAATGTATCAACGCAAAACGAGTCCAGTTTTTTTTGCAAATCTCTTTCTAGTCAATCTGTTTGACACTTGGGTTGATAAATAAATCAAGACTAGTTGCGGATGTGTTTTATTCTGGCTAACAAAACAACATGTGTGGTGGTGTGACTTATGAGTAATTGGAGGTCATGCTCAAGCATTTCCTACAGGCAAAAGAGTGTCAAAAGTCAACATTTGCATTACTGCATGAATCACAGCCACTGGACAGTAAAAAGCCAAGTCAAAAAGGTTGCAAAAAAGATGTCTGTTTTTGGATTTTTGAAAAGGTGTTACATGCAAAAACTGTCTGGACAATAGGACATGCAGAGGACTGAAGAAGTTAGAATTGGATTTTTGAATAGGTGTTGCCTTTCAAAAAAAAAAGGAATGGCTTGTCTAGTAAATCCTAAATATAGTTACATAGTGAAAAATCATTGCTGTGCCCTATCTGTTCAATCTCTGGCACTGTTGCAACGCCTGTCAGTCAATCAAATGTCATTGCTACCCAAAAAATATCGCACAAGAGAGAGTATATTTTCACATCATGCTTTGGCTCTGGAAATTTGATGGACCAGTGCGCTATGGCTAATTTTTCAACACCTAGTATACTAAAATAGAGATATTTTCTATGATTGGAAAAATGCTAATGAAAATCTTTCAAAATGGACTCTTCTTGCGATATTTATGAGGCTCTCAACGTTTTTCTGACTTTATAGCTCTGTCATAAAGCCTCTACACATATGTCTGTTATGGACACATTACCATTTTACATTTTTGTTTCTAAGCTATAAACTGCACTACTATTTGATCCAATAATCATTGAGTTCAACTGCCTTCATCTTTTCTCTTTAGTAAAACCAGACTCAACAAAGTAATTGGCTATTTTTCTGCTGCCATAGTAGCACTACATACTAGTAAAGTAATCGAATTAATTCGCTTGCTAGAAAAAACAAGAAACATGTACAATAACAGAGGTGAAAATTGAATTACCACTAGCAGCAGCTTGTAGTCAAAGTGCGGAACAGAATTTTGGAAACAAAAGTCACTTTTTTGTTAGCTTCTCCATGATTCATGAGAGATGATTATACTTACAAGCAAAGCTCGTAAACTGTTTTTTTCTGGCTTTTGTAAGTGTGCAACGACACATGTAAAATTCCATTTTTGAAAACCGTTAGGTACAGAATGAAACACTATGTAGTATTTGTTCACTTCAAAGGAGGGTAGAGAGAAAGCTTCATGCTCTAAATATTGAGCAATTGTGTTAAAATTCTGCCCTTTTATGATTAGCAAACTTCCCTCTTTACTCTTCTCCCCTTTTAGATCTGTTGAGTAGCAATATGATAAAAGCAAACATTGTCTTCACTTGTATTGGCTGCATTATCTTGGAGAGGATCTAGAGAAAATATGGCTCTCTGTCTGTTATTGTTGCAAAGTTGATTGAATTAGAGCTTCTGACATACAATGAGAATCATCCATCAAGCAAGGGGACATCATGTTCAGCAGCCTCAAATGATGCATCATTACAACAGTGGTGTCACCCAAAAATTCTTTGCCCTATTGACTAGCAGTAGCCATGAAAAGGGGTTCACAAAGAAGAAGAGCAGAGTAAAAACGGATTCCCTCCATTGTAAGTGACAGTTGGCCAATGAGAATCTTAATGCACATCTATCTAAAATTCTATGGGAGCTCCCATCACCACAAACAAAATTGAAAATCTAATGGATGCTCCTGCAACAAAATGACAGATTTTTCTGCTTCCAACTGGGACAGAGCAATTATCCATATGAAAACTGAAAAGGCTCTTTTAGAAAATCCTATTGGCCATGCTTTGGTTTATCTAGTATTGTTCTATTTCAGTGGAATTCACGCTTATCCTGATATTGTTTGGATTTTGTGATTGCTAACACAATAGTGTCGTTGACAACTTGTCACACCGTGTCCGTCTACACGCCCCCTTGTACTACTGCAGTATATACATTTTTGGGACAATATCAGTGGATATCTGCAAACTACATCATAAGTAACTAACGAAAATAATGCATCTAATTAGACCAGCTGCATTCATCAGAGGTTTATCATATCCTTGATCAGTATCAGTACTAATAAGTGGGACTGTGAGGCATCTCTAGGGAAGCGGATCAAGCACGAGCCAGTGAGTTTTAGGAAGCAGATGCAACCATGACAACAGCAGCAGCAACGTTGGTTGGTACAACTACAAAAGCCAACACCATTACTAGTATGTGTGTGTGCATTAAGCTCGGGGTTGCGTAGTGAACAGGGTGACTCAAGTTGTAAGAATTTATGACCCTAAATGTGATTTGCATAAAAAAGTGAAGTATAAAAAAGTACTTTTGAAAAAGAGAACTGGCGTGAAATATGGACCACATGCTGAACATAGTAGTGTGTTATCCTGAATAGAAAATATTATTGATCTGTCTAACTTTTTTGTTGTTGAGAAGATTGACTGATTGTTATTGATTGACTTTTTATCTATGAATGATAAAATAGGTGATATTCCACTTGAATCACCCTGTGTACATTTTGCTTTTGGTCTTATGAAAGCAGGGTGTGAGGATCATTAAACCCCATATGGATGAAAGGGATGAAAACGTTTGGCAAATTCGAAGCTTTTTCAAGAGCTCTTTTTAGGGCTATTTCTTTCAAGATTGAAAGGCCACACCTGTTGTGAACTTTTTCAGTTGGATTTCGCATGTTTAGCTCCATCCATTAGAAAGATGTCCAAAAAGATCATGTACACGCGACTCATCCTAAATGAGGTCGACGTGCGCATCACACTTCTAAAGAGGCGATTTTGAAAGTAATTTATGACCAAGCGTCGCTTTTTGTGAGCATAAAAAATCAATAATAGTAATGAAAAAGAAATCAGCAAAAGAAGTCACATGTTTAAAATATACATGGTGATTTTTTTTTTCGTACGAAAACGTTGCTGGTGAGAGACACGCGTGCTAATATTTTGATTAATAGTTGTCAGCGTCTAGTCAGCAACCGTCCGGCTAAAAGCAAAAGAGAAAGAAAATCGATGGAATTCCTAGTAGTAGAGGAACACATGATTAACACCACGCAAAAAGTCAATTTAAAGATGGAAAATCGCTTAGAATTGGGACTAGAAAGACTGACAAGAAAATCGCCGTTCATTAGATGGGAAAAGTGGCACCTAAAATGACTCTATTGCGTGCTTCTAAAACTTGTAGATTTGATCGGCATTTGGAACTACAGTGGAAACAATTCTATTCCAAATGGAACTATCTAGGAATGAATTAAACTTTTTATATTTTGAACATGTTTTGTGAGATCGATGATAATTTTGCATGCTAAAAAGAGGGCGGGGTAGCAGCAGGCTAAAAGTTGGGGTCAAGTGCATAAATGTAACCTTATCACACCCAATTGAACTAAAGACAAGGCAGCACAAAAAGAGCATCCAATTATGGGTAAGAGAAAACGGGTTTTTGATGGGTCAATTTATGGGTCGAGTTGATGGCGTATAGCACCAAGTGTCGGAATTCTCACGTTAAGCGAAAATTGGCAATTTTCAAAATAAGACGAATAGAGAAGGCTGAAGCTGGACACGTGACTATGTCTAATTTTCTGGCACCCTGGCTGAGAAGAAAATTAGTCTAGAATACTATGGGGAGAAGCGAGAACCGAGTAGAAGTGTAAATCACGCAGAAAAAAAAGTTTACACGAAAATCCGGGGAGAACTGACCCAAAAAAATCACTTGATCGATGAAGGAAGAAGGGATTGGATTTTGCAAAACTTTACTGGTTCTCCTTCCACTCCGTCAAACTTTCTCGATTTCTCAGTGTTAAAGATGGCAAGGGAAGAAGGATAAAAAACCTTGAGTGGGCATACCATCAATTTTTCTTTGCTGGTTTGTGGTTAAACTTATGCTCTGGTACATATCAGATGTGATCAGCAAAAAATTCCGGCTGATGGCGCTTAGATACAATCAGCCTTAGTCATTGCAGCAGAAACTAGAGTTTGTTTAATTGAAATGTTTGCTCTAGGAGGTAAAAAAATATTGCTACAGTATATAATCTAGATGTGCAATCAATGTTTAGTCTTTGTAGAGCTGATTATTTTGTCTGCAGTGTCGAATTCTTTTGGATTCTTTTGTTTTCTTTTCAAATGAATTAACACATATCATTATCAAATCATAATTAGCTGTTTAAGTACATACCAA
The DNA here is from genome assembly GCA_900157175.1 of Oithona nana. Lineage (NCBI taxonomy): Eukaryota > Metazoa > Arthropoda > Copepoda > Cyclopoida > Oithonidae > Oithona > Oithona nana. The sequence continues at coordinate 250,605 of LT727966.1, forward strand.
TTTCAAAAAATAATATGCCTAATTTCTTGAAGAATAATATATGAAAGGTTAATGTGTGATAAATCAGACAATTTGACCAAATATACCAAAAGTCCCAAAAGTATACTACATAAACTGAAAAACTCGTGTCCATCTAAGTAATGAATGTCAAGTTTACGGCGTTTACGTTACTAAAATTATGAAAAATAAAGAATACACTACAAGTCTTACCTTTTACTACGTTGAGTAAAACTGCGGCCACAAAGATGAAACACTTCATCTTTGCTAAGTAAATGTCTGTGTCTTGCAAACTCTGTTTTACATGGTGATCACACTTCACAACAATCAAACCACCCGTTCAAACAGCGGTCTCACGAAGAACTGAGGACCACGAGCGCTAGTGCGAGAAAACTACTGCGCTGCTGAGCGGTGAGCCGCCGTGACTCGTGAGCACTCAGCTCAGTAGTAGCAGTCCTAGCAGCTGAGCAACTTTTGTAGTTGGCGCCTCCAAAGCACTTTCGCGCATCACCAAGAAGTGGTCTTTGAAAGACTTTTGGCATTTTTTCCTGCCTGTTTTTTTTTTGCCTTTCTAAGCCACCTTTTCCGAGTTCCGTTTCGTGCCAAAAGACTTTAATCATGGAGATTGTGTCTAGTGTTGTCAGTCAGTCTTCTTCAGGCTTGGAAAAGCCCCTTTTCAGTGGCGATATGAGATAAGAAGGAACCTTTCCCTTCCTTTTCTTGGAGACAATCACAAAAACGACGGAGAAGGGGGCAGAAAGAGCAAAAAAGGGTCCCACACCTCCCAGATCAAACCCTCTTCCCTGCTTATAAAACTGCTGCTAAACTCGTTAGCGGAGGAAACAAAAGACGTTGATTTTCTGAAGAAAGAAGTGTCCCATTAGTTTCAAGGAAAAGAAAGAAAAGCTAATTTGTACTCTGTTACAAATGTCCCAGTGTCACAATGTTTAAAAATCATTCAAAAAGTCTGTTTTTACAACAATTTGGTCAGCATGAAAAGAGTCTCCTTCTTGAATTGTCCCTAACAAAGTTCCAAAATTTTGACCACTACTGTTTTCTGAGGTTCCTATATTTACTTTGTAATGGACAGTCTGACATTGATATACCACAACATGGAAAGTAATACTGCATATGCTCCTCAATGTAATCAATATGAGAGTGTAGGGAGAGGGCCCTGCCCATCATCATTTATCTAGGGAAAATATGGATACTACATCTGGCTAGCAGCAAAATTGTACATACAACTAAAGTTTTTAATCGGAAAGCATTAGTCTGAAAGCTTGCAAGAAAAAAGGCTTCAGTTTCTCCCCTTCATTTTCCCTCAGGGGATATCGGATTTAACCAAACTTTGAACAAGACCTTTCCATTACCATGTCATGCTTTCACGCTCTTGAGGGAATAATAAGTGAAATCCTCCATTTTAAAAACTTCCATTTGCCTTCTCTCTCTCCTCGAGCAAAAGTTGATAGAGTTGAATGGGGAGAGAGTAGCTAATGATGATAAATTCCCCATTCAGTTTTAGATGGGGAGAAGAAATAGTTAAGGGAAAAATCTCTTCCCCTCATTTCATCTTTGGAAGACTTTTTTGCTTGGTGTCTCTGATCTGACACTTCCACGATTTCCAGACAGACGAAAATGCATCGCAAACCAAAAGTTGGACCAGTAGAAAACTCGTTATCCAATTGGTCCTTTTTTGAATATTTTCCATCAATGTGTCGTGATTCACTCATGTACATTGAAATTCCCCCTAGTTGGGGGATGGAGTAGCGTAGCAAATTGAAAGCTGTGAAAGGAGCTTTCAATTATTTTTTTGTTGATGCAGTAGCTAGTATAGCAGCAGAGACTCTTTTGAATACAAAACCACATAAAGTCCGTCCCTTGGGGCTCCACAGATACAGTTAGAAAGCTGACACCTTGAAATATGTTCTATCCTACATATTTTTGGCTTTCACATTTATTAGACTGAGAGCAAAATGAAAACCGTGTAGCATGAAAGTTAATGTAGTGAACACATCATCTTGATTGTGGTAACCACTGTACTAAAAAGGCGGAAATTTCCCCTTGCTTTCCAAGCTCAACCAAGCGTAATTATCACTTTTGGCCAACATGATGGATGAAGTAAAACATGATATTGAATAATTGAGTTTAGGGGGAGAGAAGATCTGAGCTAAAAGTGCTGACATCACTGTAATTTTATTAGACAACATAATAATAATCGATAAACCGAGGAGTTGTCGATAAAAGTTTCCCCGCCCTATACTTGAGTTGATTCTAGACTGTAAGCTGCTGTTGCGGCGTCGGCGTTTTTTATTTGTCAATGTTTTTCCTTCGACTCGGTCCCCATATGAGATCTACAAATTCTCTACAGAAGAAAGCTGTCAAATGCAAGAAACTGTAGAAGACTGGCAGCAGTATATTGATAAGTAAAACTTTTCCACTGAACCTCCCAAGGGATTTTCATGGGGAGTGCTGGTGTGTTTGGTTTGGCAATAATGATGCATTTCGCTCGGTTCTGAGCACAAAAATGTACACAAAGCTGATTGAAGGCAATCCCAAGGGAGTGCATGAAAGCCGGATTTAGAGTCTTACCCTATTCCTTCTTAGAAGAGACTACTACTCTTAGCTACTCTCAACTTCATTAGGAATTATATGAAAGTAGAAGGTAAAAAGTTTCGCATAGTAGTCGTCGTAGCCAATTGTGTATGTCGTAGCCGAGTTTTACAACTCGCCTGTAAAAAGTTTTGGGGTAATCTCCAAAAGTGGACATCATCTTAGAAGAGAAAGAAGATATTCATGCTTGAGAAAAGCTGTCAGCCCTGGATTTGCTGCTTTTTTACGACAAGCTTAGGGCTTACACTTTGCTTGCTAACAATATATATTTTCAAGCTCAAGGCTAGTAGAATTCTCACATAAGTCTTCTCCAAACCTTAAAATCCATCAGTACCTCCCATTTCTCTGTAGTCACCTACGGCATAAATTCTTCCATCTTTTTCTCTTGTAATGGAATTCACTCGAGCAGCATATGTTGTCATGTTGAGCATGTGACCCCTGGATGCTAAGCCTTCGATAATATCCTGGAAACAGCTTGAATGAAATTCGAGTTTTTATTATAACTGAAATTGAGACCTGCGACAGTCCGGGTTCGTAAAAGATGTTCATTGGGGACAGCTGATGATGGAGACGGGTGTCATCTGTCGATTGGAGAAGATTTCGACCCAACCAAAGAGAGCGGAGCATGACCTTAATTGTTGAAGAAAAATTCAATTTAAAATTGCAGAGTCGAGGAGCAAATCTGCGAGCCTCCTTTCAAAAACTGAGCAATTCGACCGTCATAGTTCGGTAAAAGTTGTCAACGCTTTTTTATTGCGAAGGGATAGAGCAAATATTTAGTCGTTCATAACGATTGTTATTGTTGATTGTATCTAATTACGTGTAATGTATACTACCTATGTTTTAACAAATTGCATCAGCCTTGAAAAATTACAAAGCCGAGCAAATCCGCGAGCCTCCTTTAAAAATATGGAATGTTTCGAATATTTGCATATTTTGCTCAAAAACACTTGAGAGATAACAATCTTAAAAACATGGTTGCAAATACAAAAGACATATATAAAGGCAAAGCTTATATGGGGGTTCAATCTGCTTTGAAAAAACAACTTTCAGATAAGAGGAGTACAATTTGAATTTAGGCAGAGAAGGAGTCCTTCACAAATATCACAATCATCATGCAAAGTTGTGTGACAAGTAATCTAATCATCCCAAGTTATTTGACATCTACAACTAAAAGTTTCCAAAGCCACCTCCACCTAACTCGTCTTCCCTTATATATAAAATTCCATGCATTATTTGGAAAACAATGGTGGGTGGACTTCAAGTCAATTCTAAATTAGAAAAGAGAGAAGATTGAGTTATAATAATACCAGTGCTGTTTGCGATGTAATGTAGGTGCCTCCCGCCGCGCCTGAAACCATTTTGACGTCACCTGTGCCCTCTTCAGTTATAATGACTGGGCAGGTTGAAGAAAGAGGCCTTTTCAAGGGTCGAATAAAATTGCTGGGTGAAGGAGGTACTCCAAAGGAATTGGTCACATTAGGTGAACTGAAGTCGTCCATCTCATTATTGAAGATGATTCCAGTTTGGGGAGACATCACTACGGCTCCAAAACTGCAAAAATCAATCTGTTACTTAGTGTAGCACAGTGTTGGAAATTCACTGAAAAAGTCTCGTTTTTTACAACATTAGAATCTACAGGTATAATTTCGATCACTTTTGATGGGGCAAAAAAAATTCAAATGAGACATTTTTGTTCGATTTTCAAACACTGTGATAGTGTTGTTACTAAGTAGTTGGCGAATATCAAATTACCTCCGATTGATGGTGGATGTGACGGCCACTGCATCTCCATTAGGCGCCAATACACTTAGGTGAGTGGTGCCATGATCCTCAGGCGCAAAAAAGTCTGCTCCATAATGACTGGCGTTATTGACTGTATATGAATCGTTAATGTTCTGCCAAGTCACGTAGGCATAATCCTCAGAAGTCAAATTTCCCACTAACTGCAAAAAAAAGTTACTTTCAAAAATTGAATTTTTTTTCATTGGTTGACACAATATTTGAAAATCACCCAAAAAGTCTCATTTGAGTTTTCAAATATTTGAACTTTTCCGCCAAAAATGATAATTTTAAGCTCGCAATGTTGCAAAATGAGACTTTGTGAGGGGTGAGCATAAAACACAAAAGTAACACCTTTTTGGACTTTTGTTGATTGGAGCTTTTGTGTTTTCCATATATTGAAAACACAAAAGTTCCTCCATTATCCCAGTATAGAAAATGTTGAAAACACAAAAGTCCATCCAACATCACAAATTCAAAATGTGGAAAACACAAAAGCTAACCTAACCTAACCTAACCTAACCTAACCTAACCTAACCTAACCTAACCTAAC
>LT727966.1:260318-275029 GCA_900157175.1 Oithona nana
ATGGCTAATTTGAGCATATTGGTACACCATTCTTTCTTTCTGGTTTGGTCTGAATCTTGGTCAACTAGGTCTTGATGGTGATTTTCAAGGATGTAAAAGGCCATTGACCACATCAAGGATACATGCACTTCACAGACACCTACATGAGGTGTTGCAGAGTGTTGTAAATAAGTCTGTAGATAGTCCATAATCTGAGGCATCAAGGGGTTGACCACTTCTTTGGTCACTTCTGGATTATTTTCTTCACATTGGACTAAATACAGGAAACTGTGTATGCATCCAATTCGAGTGGACAAATTGGCAGCCTTTATGCCACTTTCTAAAGATTTTCGAATTCGTTCCAAAAGGTCTGAGGAATCTGAAGAAGAGGCAAGGCCACAAACAGTAGCAATGCATTTGCAAAGGCCAATTCTCAAAAGGTTGGTCAGCATCTCGTCTTCCACAGGATGGGTTTTTTGAATCTCGTTGAAATGGTCAAACATCCATTGAAACTGGGACGTTTCCGTGAAAAGGTCACTCAAGGCCAACATGGACCTGACTGTTTCAGTCAAAAGGCCAAGTGGCGTTTCTTCCGTTAACCATTGACCATACAATTCTTGCAAAAACTGGAGACAAGAGCGTGTATCAAGGCCCGAAAGGCTCATGGCATCTTCTCGTTGAATCAAGGCCAGAGGAAAGGCCGTGGACGACGACCTTGTACTAGTAGTCTCTGAGAATGATACACTATTGTAGCGAATGCTACTTTGGATGAAGTGAAGGCTTAATTGGCCTAGGCCGTAATTAGCCACCATTAGTCCACTCCTTTCAATGTTGCAAATGCTGTCCACGGGCAAATGGTTTAGACCTTGAATATCCTTCATTCCTAGAAAGTGAGAATGCAGTTCTTTATAAATAAGTCATTTTACTCTATGCATAATAATAATAGTATTGCAATTGTTACAATTCATTGTGGGTGAAAATTCGTATTTTAGCACATACCTTCGTTAATCATGTTTTGGATCAAGGTCAATTGTTGGCCTCGTTTTGAGGTCAAAAATGACCTTGGAGTATCACGAGAATGATGAATAAAAGTGGATAACCCAGGATGACCAGGCTGAGGTAACATCAACGTTTGTAACAAAAGGCCTGTGATAGCCGAGACAGCAACTGTAGATGCTTGAGCTAAAGCTGTCACTTCAGCATCACTCAGCAGATCCTCTTTAGAAAGGCTGAATACACCAAGTAAGGCCATCCAGGATTCTTCGAATTGAGTTCTTGACCTCCAACCCAGAGATAAGAGTCGTTTCACATAAACCTCCAGAATATCTTTGTCATGCAAGTAATCGATTGGGATACTAGGAAAGGCCAAACTTTCAAGGTCTACCATAGGAGACCATCCTAAAGTCCACAACTCTGGAGGGATTCGAACGTACGCCGTAAATCGATCCAATCGACAAAGTCCTGAATAACAAATCGTAAAGTTTGACCTTAATAAACACACTGTTCGAAATCTTCATTTTTTGTCGAAAAATTCAACTTTGATTTCCCGAGAAAAATTGTCGAATTGTTTTGATTGAAAACTCGTGAAAATGCTGTGGTTTTTTGGACTTTTTAGCTGTTGACAACTTTGATTTCACGTGAAAAATTGTCAAAAAAATGTTGGATGAAAACTCGTGAAAATGCTGCGGTTTTGCACTCTTTAGTGGTTGACGACTTTGATTTGCCGAGAAAAATTGTGTAAAGTTTTGTCAAAATTGAATTTTTGGGCAAAAATTTGACTTTTCGAAGAGTGTGAAAAGAAAGCAAAATAATGAATAATAAAAAGTTTACTACCTAAAAGGATATCCTTGTAACTTTGGTACCAGGCTTCCGGCATGATCCCCTCGGCCTTGCCAATTTGGCTAAATAGCTCGCTGAGCTTGATACAGGCCATAATGGTGGGCGTTTCTTGGCTCTCTTCCATGGCCACTTTAAAGGCAGGACAAATTGGCACTTGATTGGTCGTTATGGAAAAGCGGACGTAGATGATGTCGTTCAACATTAAGACCATCGAAGTGGCCCAAGAGTCTTTACAAAGGCCTGAAATAGTGGGGTGATTCAAAGCTAAGGCCACAGTTTTCAGACAAAGGCTGCCAAATTCTTCAATGGCCAAAATTTGTCCTGAATCGTCCGTTGCTACTTCGTCTCCGTGCAAATCACAATGGATCCATTTGCAGAATTCCATGATCAAAACGGTGAGTCTGGTCAGAGCATTGACATTGTCCTCTTCTTGATCATCTTGAATGGCCTTGGTTTCAAAGGCCACTTGTACTGCGGGTAACAAGTGGGACAAATTTTTTTGGAAGTCGGCAGAATGAAAGTGGTTTTCCAACCACTCGGAATATCGATGATCTGAGCTTCGCAAAGACCAACATGAAGGCTTAAAAAGGCCAAAAGGCCTTGGCAAAGAATCCACTAGAGTATTGACTTGCCTAATTAAAACCTTCTTGGATGCACTATAAAGCGGGCCTTTGGCCTTAGCATCAAAGGCCAAGCAAGATGCAAGCAAAGAGTTGCTAAAATCCTTGAGGCTCATAATTTCCAATATCTCATTTTCCTCCTCTAAACTGTTAAGGATCTCGGCACATACTCGACCCAATTGGAAATTGACATTTTTGCTATTCATGTTGTCTGGATGACAACAGCGGACTTTGATTTGACCAAGGAGCCATTCTCGATTCAAATGGACTTGGGAGACTGATCCTGGATGGAAAGTCCTTAGATCATCACCGGTGATTGGCGACAAGTCGAAAAAATCCGTTGCTACTCTGTTGAGTAAAGTGGACAATCTTCCAAATTTTTTGGTCAATTTCTTGGACTTCAAGGTTTCCAATAGTCGACTCAGTTCATGATCAGTAAATAAACTCATCACATCTGACTTATCTGAATTAATCATTGCTTCTACCCTTGTACAAGCAATGAAATTGGCTTGCTTGGTCAAAGACAAGTGTGGACTGACCAAATACTTATTCACCAGAAAAGTGACCAATTTTCCTGCAAATTGTTTATGCACGTTTTCAACAACGTTGAGAGCATCTTTCAAAAAGGCGACTTGAGCAGTACTCCCAATGGTGGAGACTCTTGTCATCACTGCTTGTAAAAGCAGTCCGGAAGACGAGGGTGATCGATGCACCGACATGACAAAATCCTGGACTGGACTCTCATTGACACTACTGAGCAGGTTTTGGGTATAGTTGACAATTACCCAAGTGGTATACTCGACGTTATTGGTATTCTCACATAGGTAGTCACATAATAGGATGAGGCTTCCTTTGCGCAAGATTTCGTAATTCAATGATTCACTTTCCAAGTTGCTAGGGTGCACTTCATTTAGAGTTCTCTGTTCGGGTTGTAGTACTTTGTACCATAAACTTTGTGGGCTATGCTGCATTAATTTGAGAATATAGCACCATTGGAGTGTAATGAAGGGACAAATATGAGCCAACTGGATGAACATTTCAGTCATGAATTCTAAGCTGTAAAGCATTTGATTTTTGTTGCCATCTCGTTCCTGTTTGGCAATAGTTTTGGCGGCCCTAAAAAATACAGAAAAATTACAGTTGATAACCCGTTCAAAAAAGGCGGGAAAATTCAAATTCTTACTTGGTAACCCGATAATATCTTCCAGATTGGAACATGTAGATGACAAATAAGAGTAAATGAGACAATTCCTGTCTCAAAAAAACAGTTAAGTCTTGGTCCTCAATGGAGTATGCCAATTGGTGGAATTTCGTACATGCCGCTCCAATGGCTTGCAACAAAAACTTGGCTAAAGTGACCTCGGGTTTGACTTGGAATTCGCTATTAGTAGTGCTGGTGCTCGACTCCATTGACATCATGGAAGTGCCCATTACGACGTTACTATCGCTACTGTCAGCTTCGCCAGCAGAAACTGAACTTGTCATCATCATTTGAATGCCTAGTTCTTCCAAGCGTGCTAAAATAGCTTCTTCTGGACTCTGGTTGGTCAAGATGGGTAGTGACAAGACGACGAATCCCAGCCATCTTTGAACATCGCGCAATTTCGTCAAATCCACAGTGCAGGTCAAGACGGCGGAGAGTAGTGGATCGACGGGTCTTAGTGTGCCAGGGGCTAAGCCAGCAAAGATTTGGTGCAGTAAGTCTAAATGTGACTTTTCCTCGATGTGGATTTTTTGCGCGGCTAAAAGTGGGATTAGAGCTTCGGTCAGTATTCGAGAGAGTTTGCGCCAACGATCATCTCCCTCTGATTTGGTGGCTCGTAGCATTCTTGTAGCCAATGATAGAACCTAAAATAAAACAATACAAAAACTTTTTTATTTGGCGGAAAAATCAAACATTTTGATTTTGACATTTTTCTCGTGAAAATTCTTGGGTCAATAAGTGAAATCAAAATAAATGTTGCCATTTGACGGAAAAAATAGATTTTGACATTTTCCTCGTGTAAATTCTTCGGTGAATAAGTTAAATTAAAACAAATGCTGCGATTTGACGGAAAAATTAAACATTTTGACATTTTTCGCATTTTTCTCATTTTTCTTGTGAAAATAATAAATGTCAGTTTTCTTTAAAATAATTTAAAACTTACTTTGGAATAGGGTAGAAGTTTGATGAGCATAGTAATCATAACCTCTCTTTGGGCCTCCAAATCAGATGCTTGATCAGAAGTTGTCCTCGAACAAAACAAATCCTCCGCCACAGGAATCAAAGCCGGCATGACAAAAGTCTCATCGTGTTGTCCACTTGCAAAAAGTCCTTCGCACAATTGCAGTATTTTGGGCACATCAATAATAGGTTTAGAATGATACTTTTCGTAGGAAAGCAGCACCAAAAACCGAAACATTTCCGGAATGACCACAGGTGCTCGATACATTTGTCCCTCCTCAATCAAATCCAACTGTTTCAACACAAAAGTCACAAATATTTTGTCCGAGTCCAAGAGACAATAATTGACTCTTAAATGAACCAGTTGAATCAAAAGTTGTAAAACTTGACTCTGTTCTTCAACATTACTTGTGATAGTGTAGTGTTTCAAGGCTCGAATGACCATAGGTTCAAACAACCTAATGTAATTAGACAAAGTCGATCTTTCCACACTTGTCTTGGAAGTCCGTCTTGAGCTTGAACTTCTTAATGCAGTTTGCCTAAAAAGCATACTTTCCGACCGGTCCGGAGTCGAAGTTGAGTCTCGTGCCAAATGAAATGTATGCACCAATTCATTGTAAGGTTGGTCAAAACATGGGAAAAAGAGACCGTTTTGTGAGATGACAATGCTACTGGTTCCTTGAACACTAGATTCACTTGATGATGCAACCTGACTCGAAGCTTGATTTGCCGTTGCAGCAAAATGGGTTGCAAAAATGCAACGCAGTAAAGCTTCCACGCATTTTAAAGTGCTGAATGGATCAATGGCAAAAGTGGATTTCAAATAAGTTAGTAATTCTTCAGTGATTTTGCCAATGCTTTTGTCCGATGTTGTGTACTCCAATAGGTGTTGCAAGCAGCCTAAAGTCTCGATCATCAAAGATTTGACTTTTTCTTGTGTACCCAAAGAATTGCGTTCCACAGTATAGAGATTCCGCAAATTCTCAAAAAGGCGCATGTAATGATGCGATTCATTGAATTGGCCACATTTCTTGGATTGTTCTTCGTTATTCTTTTTTGAATCGCTGGTTAACTCATTGAGTTTCAATTTGATGGGTGATGCATTGGGATTAGTGATTGAATTTTGGTTGACTTGTTGATTTCCACTTTGTGATTTGATGCTGACGGAATCTGGAGCAATGCAGTCAATCAAATGTTGACAAATATTCAAGACAACAAAACAATGAGTAGAAATCTCTTGGCTGATTCCACATACTGTTTTCCATTCTTTGACTGCTAAATCTTTGGTTTTCTTCATTTCATGACTCATTGACTTGACCAAGTTTGAAATCAACTTCAAAATGTTGGCATGGAAGGAAATATCAGCGGAAATTAATGATCTGCTAGAGAGGATTTTACTGCAATAGTTGAGTAAATCCATCGAGACTAGTCCACTTTCCGACAGCTTTAAAAGGGCTTGAATGGTACCAGAAGTCATATTGGGACTTTGCGAAGAAGCACTCAATAATTGATTTTGTAACAGAAAAGTGAGTCTTTGGTGATTGCTTTCTTCGTTCCTAATGGACTCTCCAATAATAGGCAATAACAATTTGGAGGCCATTTTGGTAGCGGCAGAGGTTATGCTACATTTATCACCATCTTGTGGCCAATAAAAATGGGCTTTTGTTAAGGCCGTTGCAGCCTTTTCTCGGACCTTGGAATCATCATCTCCGAGGTTTCCTAATAAAATACCAATGCAGGCTTCTTGCAATGCTTGATCCGGCACAATATGGTGGATCGCCATGTAGGGTAATGTAGACAATAATTTGCACAGCTCAACTTTGACTAGCCAATATTTGTAACTGCTCGAATAAGGAATGCTTAACAGATCTTTGAGGAGGGAAATGGAACGTCGACTATGGATGGATTTCAGCATAGGCGGCAAAAATTTGAGGGCACTAGATAAAATATGCTTGGTGGCCATGGCGGATGCCAATTCGTCGTCCAAGAGGTCCTTGAGAATTTGCAGAGTATCGTTATGGTCGGGTCTGCGGCCATTATACCAGAGAGCCAAGTCCCCTCCAGACTCGACTAGGGCTCCCTTGAGTACTTGTCCAATTAGAATGACCATTGACCCACGAAGTTGTGGATCCTCGTGTTGAGTATAATTAGCTACGTCTCTAATTAGAATTGTAACGATATCTTCTTCGTCCTATTATAAAAAGGAAACTGAATGAAGGGCAAGTCAGTAAATAAAAATAGAAAGAGACACTTACAGAATCCGAATAAAGCGTTAGTAAAAACACCTTAGGAGCCATAGTGATTGCATGAGTCAAACAACCAATGGCTAAAGCTTTGGTACTGACTCGAATTTTAGAGTCCGGAATCAACTTTCCTTTGTTCTGACTTAACAAAAACTGCATGACTAACTTTCTTGAACAGAAAATCAAGGGTACATCTTTGTCCAAAAACGAACCAATGTCGCCTTTATCCCCACTTTTGGGCCGTTCCTTTTCGAAAGGATTATTGGACTCTTCGTTGGCCTCGGACTCTTCTTGGTTGTCATGATCTGGATGATCATTAGGTGTGCTTGGAATATCCACGGAATCCATCAATTTGATCCGTCCTCGTTCCAAAGAACTTGTCATACTTTCTTCGTGTTCATGCAGTTCATCTTCAAGTGTTTCATGAAGACTCTCGTGTTCTTCCTTTTGGTCATCTTGAACACCTTTGCTCAAATAAATGCTAGATTCTCTGATGCCACTAGGTGAAGTCAGCACTTGTTTGAATATTATTGATGGATGACCTAAAAGTTGTTGCAATGTCTCCAATGCTTGAGCGACAATCGTCACATCCGCTGAATTCATCAGACAAATGCACAACTCATACAATTGCAAGGACTTTTCAAGGATGACATTGGCGTCTATGTCCAATTTGGCTTCGTATCTAGCAATCAAGGGAATCATAGGTCTTGAACCGACTAAAAGGCCCAAGACTTTTTCGTTGGGAATGGAATGTGGATCGGTGCATGGAATGCAATTAGAAATGACAGTCTTGAACAGCCATAGAGTGAAATGTGGAGGTTTTCTAGATCCGACGCAGAGCGAGGTCAAAATATAGGCTGTGGATCGACGTATGGAGGGCGAAGGATCACTTAAGTTGTTGAGGAATGTTTTCAATAATTGGTCAATTTCGTTGTCATTGGCATAATGCCCTAAATAGGAGAACAAGGTGTTCATGGCTTCAGCCAAAGTCTCATGCACAGCCTCTTCTTTTCTGGTAGTAGCAATTTTGATCAGACAGGGGATCAAATTAACAATGTAAGCTCGACATTTTTGTGGTCGAATTTGTTTGCAAATGGCTGCAAACTTTGACAATGCTGATCGCAAAGATCTGGAGGATCCATTCTTCTTGATTTCTTTGTACAATTCAACTTGAATTCGTCCCACATTCGTTCCGGATTCAGACAATTGTTTGACAACTTTGGTCAAACATTCATCGGCTAATAAGCGAATGTCAGCATCTTCGTCGTTGCTTAGGGTGAAGAACATTTCAGTTGCCACTGTCAAGTACTTGGAAAAGTCCGAATTATTTTTGACTAATGCTTGTTGACACACATTTTCAGCCACATTTGAACATTGTGTCATTTTCTCTTTTTTCCTAAAATGACAATAGACCCGTCAAAAATTCGTCAGTTTGTTTACTTAAAAAAAGCATAAAACAGTACAAAACTCCCTTCATTTTCGAGACATTTTACTAAATAAAGATTTAAAAATACATAGCTGTCAAATTGACTTTGCACAAAAGTATGATGAGTCACAAAAGTTCTTACGTCAAATTTTGGTCCATACTGATTGCTGGACTTTGGTAGAGTCTGAGTGACTCTACCGTTTTGACTAACTTGTCCAAGGTAGCCATTTTGATAGTCTTCTCGGCCTTTATCGACAACTCCAACAGCTGTCCTCTCTCTAGTCTTCTTTCATGCCGCCGCAACTTTGACAGAAACTTCGTGAAAAGAGAGCAGCACTCAGCAAATAAGCAATGTCAGACAAACGAGGCGAAAATGACAGCAAGCGTACACTCCAAACAAATATTTCTTCAATTCAATAACCAATATTTTGATTCAAGTTTTTGATATAGGAATATAAAAATAATTCTCGTTTTTGTGTCGAATTTTGAACAAAAACAAAACTTCCCGGCGAAGAAGAATAATCAATTTAAAATGAATTTAGAAGATGATTTTAGTTTCCCATTTCAACCCTATGAAATCCAACTCAATTTTATGAAGAAATTATTTGAAGTTTTGGACAATCAAAAGCTTGGCATTTTCGAAAGTCGTAAGTAATTTCAATTTTGCACAAAAAAAAATGTTAATTTTGAGTATAATTTCAGCCACTGGAACTGGAAAATCCCTCAGCTTGATTTGTGGTGCATTGACATGGCTGAAATATTTCGAAGATAAGCACGTTGAAGATTTGAAAACCAAAATTAATGAAATGACCCAAGATCAAGATGATCAAGATGAAGATGACTGGATTGCAAGCAGTGCCAAAAAAGTTGAACAAGACAAACAACGAGATCAATTAAAAACTGAATTGAAATTTCTTATTGACAAAACTCAAAGGATTCAAGAGATGAAAAAACAGTTAAACAATAGATCTTTAAGTCAAATTAGTGATTATGTTCAAGATGATGACTTTGATGATAAATACCAGTTCAAAAAAGAATTGCAATCATTGAAAAGTGGCTTGAGTGATGATGAAGTCAATGATATCTTGGATGACTATCATAGTGATCCCGAAGAAGAAACTGATACTTATGATCCTACTGCTCCAGAAAAACCTATTGATTACAGTCTCAGAATTATTTACTGTTCAAGAACACATTCCCAATTGAGTCAATTTGTCAAAGAAGTGCAAAAGACCAAATTTGTGCAAGATCTTAGGCTTGTCTCTTTGGCATCCAGAGCCAACATGTGCATCAATGATTCTGTTTTAGCCTTAAAAAATCCAACCTTGATCAATGAAAAGTGTCTAGAGATGCAAAAGAAAAAATTCAGCAAAAAAAGTGAAGACTTGTCACCTCCCAAAAAGAAAGCCAAGACAAGTACTTGTGCATGTCCATACAACAAATCAGGAGTGATTAGTAAATTGAAAATCAAGGCACTGATGGATGTTCATGACATTGAGGAATTAGTCTCCAAAGGTCGTCAATTGAAAGCTTGTCCTTATTATGCAAGTCGTCAAGCTGTCCAAGATGCTCAAGTTGTTGTAGTCCCTTACAACACTTTATTGCATCAAGCCACAAGAGATGCTTGTCAAATTAACTTGGACAATTCTGTGGTAATCATTGATGAAGCTCATAATTTGCTTGAGACCATTGCTTCAATACATAGTGGTGAAGTTTATGAATCACATTTGACTTTGGCCAAAGATCAACTGAAAAGTTATGATCGGAAATATGGAGCAATGTTTTCTGCCAGTAACAAGTTGTACATTAAGCACCTCATGTATGTCATTGGCAAATTGATTTTCTTATTGAGGACAAAAGATTCTTCCTTGATGCATTTTGGAGACTTTATTAGTCAGTTGGATTTAGTTCAAGTTGATTTGTTCAAGTTGATCAAATACATTGAAAAAAGTAAACTCTGTTACAAACTTCAAAGTTATAGCAAACGGTAAGTGCTTGAAAAAAAATGTCCTACATACATATTAGGACTATGATTAATTTTTTATTTCTTTTTCAGGGCATCCAAAACTGACCAAAAAGAGAAAAAGACTGGAGTTTCAGCATTTTTAGCCAATTTGAAACAAGATAAACCCCCAGAAACTGACAAGAAAATTGAAGCTAAATCAGAAGCCACATCAAACACATCCTGTCCAATGTTGTACATTGTAGCCTTTTTGCAAGCATTGGTCAAACCCAACAGTGAATTGAGAGTCTTGATAGATAAGAAAAAGAAGTCAATAAAAGTGATTTTGCTCAATCCAGCATCACAGTTCAAGGAGTTGGTGAGCAAGTGCAGATCAATAATTGTTGCAGGAGGAACTATGCAACCCATGTCAGAGTTTGAGAATCAATTATTTTTAGCTACAGGTGCTCCAAAAGCCAGAATTGACAAGTTTACCTGTGATCACATTGTCTCTAAAGACAATGTCTTACCCTTGATCATTAAGGCTGGACCTTCCAACCAGACTTTAGATTTCACCTTCCAACATAGAGATAAAGTGTCAACATATGAGGAATTGGCCAGTACACTTATCCAGATATGTAAAAGTGTTCCCGGAGGTATGGTTGTCTTTTTCCCATCATATGATTATGAATCAAGAGTTTTCGAATACTTTCAAAAACATGGCAAGATTGATACTATTGAAACCACCAAGAAAGTGTTTAGAGAACCACGAAAAACCATGGAGATGGAACAAGTACTTAAGGACTACAGTCGCCAAGCCAAGCTTGGCCAAGGAGCACTTTTACTCAGTGTAGTTGGTGGCAAAATGAGCGAAGGTATCAATTTTGGTGACAACCTTGGACGTGCCGTGATCATGGTAGGTCTACCCTTTCCCAACAAAGATTCACCGGAATTGAAGCAGAAAATGGATTATTTGAATCAAACAGTGGCTCCTAATGCTGGAAAATTACACTATGAGAATCTGTGTATGAAAGCTGTCAATCAAAGCATTGGAAGAGCTATTAGGCACAAAGATGATTATGCTAGCATGATCCTACTGGATCATCGGTTTGAAAGACCCAATATTGTTGGACATTTACCCTCCTGGATCAGAGGACAAGTACAAGTCATTCCAAAATTCCAATTAGTTTGTGATAAACTGGAGACATTTTTCAAAATTAGACACAGTTGTGAAAATACAAAATGAATTTTACTTCCTTTCATTTCATGAGGAAAGAATATTTTTGTTAAGATTTCTTTATATTCCGGAATGTTCGATTTTTTCCTTTTATTTACTATTGGTATTGCTTGTAATACTCATTGGCATTGATGGAGCCATCAGAATCTTCATCTTTACTGAAACCTTTCTTCATTTTTCGTTCTAACGTCAAGATTTTTTCCTAGGTGGTAAAGTACAAAATGTCTTGGCCCTGTGTTCTGGATTGGATCCAATTCATAAATTTAGATTAATTTGCAAATAAATTTTTTTAATGTTAAATTCTTTGCTTTTCATTGAGTCTAATTATCTTGAGCTGACTTTTTCAATAGATCCAGTCTCGCGCTTTTAGACTGGAAGCCTTTTCAGTCTTGTTTCTCGTGTTTTCTGTGTTCTTCTTTTTTGGTAGTTTGTAGGGAGGAAAAACGCCCCTCTTCACAGGTTTCTCTTCTAGTCTTCTAAACCAAACTACAATTTTTGCTCTCATGGCCCAACTGTGAACTTGGCTTAGAGTGAAAATGCTCAGCGAAGCTTTTAACTTCCTATCCTTGTGCTTAGAATTCATGATAGAAACTGATTCCGGAAAGCTAAAATGAAAGCCTTTATGTATTCATCCATATCCTCCCAATTATCACGCAATAACTAAGTAATATCTAATCTACTTAGCAGCTTTTACCCTTTTTTCCTTAGATTTGACATGCGTCCTACATACAGACATGATGTTTTTGTTTAGATTAGTGTTCGACCAGTACAGTATTTTTACCGAAATACCGAAACACCGAAAAAAAATTACCGAAACCGAAATTACCGAACCGAAATCGTACCGAACCAGATTGTTAACAAATTCAATGTTTCTAAAATGAAACTTTGTATGGAAACATGTTGAAAATATTTCTGAAGATCTAATTGATCAAATTGGTTGCAAAAATATCGAAATCCAACATTTTTACCATTTTTCCAAAATTACTAAAAAATAACTTTCAGAAACTGTCCATTTTTGAACACATTTATGGGTTGTTTTGAAGGATTTTTTTCGGTTTTTTTCGGTACACCAAAACAGTGTTTCGGCGCAACTACCGAAACACACCGAAACTCCATTTCGGTTGAATTACCGAACTGAACCGAAATTTCGGTCGAACAAGTAGTTTAGATTGAAGAAAAAATATGTAGGGGTCCAAAGTCGGCATTTGCGTGCGAACTTAGAAAACGTTTACAGACAATTTTCTGAACTGTTTTTTTTTTTTTTGAAAAACGTCTAAAAATCTTCCCAAAATGTTTTATTTTATCTCAAAACACATTTTTGTCTAATTTTAACATCAGACTTTATGGACCTTTTGATTCCAACCAGAACACTGTGCATTTTTAACCTTGACTTTAGTATATTTCCCTATTAGTAAGGCAAAATCTATTATAAATCAAAACCATATTCCATCCTCATCACCCTCTGAATTCGGAGGTTGATTAGCATCCTCAGAAGGCGGTGGAGGCTGTGCCTGTGGAGGTGCTTGTGGTGGCTGTTCTAGAGCAGCTGTATCCTCAGCCATTTCTTCATCAGAGTCATCAGAAATGTCTAAATCTTCAGCAATCAAATCATCCATATTAGTTTCTTGTCCTATTCCAGGATGATCTTGAGCATTATTGACGGCCTCATTGATAGCTGCAGTAACATCAGAGATGATTTCACCTCCAGATGGATCATTGGGTTGTTCTTCATTTTGTATTGGCAAGGCAAAAGCCCCTGAGGTTAAGAAGTCTGTTGGATCATAATTTTCATCCACTTGTTCTTCCTCAAGCTCCTCCTCTGGATTAGCAATGATCAAGTTAGGTGCTTGAATCTGTACTTGACCTGAAGCATCTTCAGAATACAATGCAGATGGATCTTGAACAGTGACTGTAAAGCCAGGCTGTTGTTGATCCTCAGCCACTTCCTGCCAGTCTTCATCCTCCTCTTCTTCTTCATCATCAAAATCACCAAAGTTGTCATCAGAGCTGTAGTGAAGGTCATCTTCTAAGTTGTTGTAAGATTTGTTCAATTTGCCTTTTCTTAGCTTGGCCTTTTTCTTGTCTTTCTTTTCAATGGGTGCTTCTTGACCAGACATCCTGGAAGACTCATCTAACTCACCCATTGATGTAGCTAGAGATTCAACATCTCCTTCAATTTCACATTCTTGGATTTTGGCTTCCAATTCAGCATAATAATCATTATGTGCAGCTTGATACAGTTGTCCTTTAGTAAAGTCCAAAAGTCGCTTAGCTTTGGCTGTGTACTCAGATTGTTCACCATTAAACTGTTTAGAGTTGTTGTAAATCAGTTCCATATCCCTTAGGAATTGAGCACGACCTTTGTAACCATAGTGAGCAACACGTCCGGAGATTTTTTCCAGGTCCATAGGTTCTTTGATCTTTTCGTAGTATACCTTCAGTTGCTTTCTGTTCACAGGCTTTTGGAATGGCCAAGAGTCCTGGAAGAACAAAAATAAATATGAATTTTAGTTTGAAAATAATTTTCGAATTTGACTTACCTGCATCTGCATAATTTTTGTCAAGACACTTTCCAAAATAAATGAGAATTTGACATGTTCATTTTCATCCAGCAATGGATTAATTTTCTTTTCCAACTCTTGCAAAGTATCCTCATTTTCGCTGAATTTATTGACCACTTTTTCCATCAACAATTTGGCCTCTCTCGTGATTTTGTCATCATCTCCATTATAAATCTGAGAATTTTTGACAATTTGTGCAATGTCTGTCAAAAATCCCTCACGAGACTGGTACTTATGATCATCAATACTAGCTTTGATCACCGACAAATCCATCGGGAAATCAATCTTGTCTAGGTAGTCCACAACCAATTTGGTATTGACTGGTTGTCTAAATTGCGCAGCTTCATCCATATTTTTTAACTCTTTCCAAACATCATCCAAAAATGAAGCCAAAGTGGTCACATGATCTGTACGGACTCGTGCACGTTTCTTATAACTAGGTTTGGACAGGTAGTCACAATGTTCTACTGTACCCGCACGTTTACGTCCCTTTTGTGCCTTCAAGATCTCTTTAGGCACCTGAATCTTCAATGAGCGTCTCCTCACTTCCTCAACTTGATCTAAAAGCTTAGATTTCAAGGTCATTTTAGTTCCATCCACACTAACCAGACCTTCATCTTCATTCTCAATATCAATGATTCTTTTCTCTAATTCTTCCTCATCTTTTTCTGTCAAGGCAACATTGATGGGTCCAAGACCT
>LT727966.1:275451-292826 GCA_900157175.1 Oithona nana
ACTTCCCAACGAGAGAGTCTTTTGATTTCTTCTTCAGGAACACCATTTTGCCTTAGAATAGCTCGGGCTTCTTTGAGAGGCAATTTACGCAAATCTGCATCAGTACCTGTCACTGTTCTTTTAGGTTGTTGTGCAGCCTCTTCTTTGTTGGTAGGTTTGTTGGGGATCCGGACGTATGAAAATCCCTCAGCTGCTGGACCAGTAGGATCTGCAGGTCCCGTCAATTGCAACAGACACTTTCCCTTCATAGCCAAAATGTAAGCTCTGGTGGTATTCCAAGGAGCCACTTGGACTTCCACATCAAGTTTCATGCTTGTTTCTTCATCATCATCATCTTGTTGAGCAATGATGGACTTTTCACCATAACCTGCATCCTTCAGCCGCTGTTCAGCTGCGATCATTGAAAAGTAGGAGCAGCATTGCTCAGGACTGACCATAGACCTGATTTCATCTTCAGTTGGCAACCTAAAGTTGTGCTTGACCACCCACCAATTAGAGTCAGGTCCAGTCCGATGGAATTCCGCACAGGGTTTCAACCTTTTCCGTATAGAAGATTCAGAATGTGCTTCAAAGGCTTTTTTAATAACATCCATTTTGATCCTTCTGGGATTGTTTTGTGAGCTCCAGAAGAGGCGATAAATAAAAACTTGCAAAAAG
This sequence comes from Oithona nana, assembly GCA_900157175.1. Taxonomy (NCBI): domain Eukaryota; kingdom Metazoa; phylum Arthropoda; class Copepoda; order Cyclopoida; family Oithonidae; genus Oithona; species Oithona nana. Next base: position 276,109 of record LT727966.1, read on the forward strand.
TCACGAGTGAAATTATTGGCCTTTTTGGAATTGGGTCCAGGTACTTCGTACAATGGACACTCTTGACCAACTGTATATAGTCCATTGACTTCACGAACACTGAATTCATTTCGAGTTCTTATGACCAAAAAGTCTGTGGTGGGTACATCTTGCTCATAAATTGGTGCCCGAAACATGTTGTTCTCCATAGCTTGTATTGTTTGGCCAGGTGACATTTGTCCCAAGAATGGTGAAGTGTGTGCCAAATTGAGTTCGCCATAAGGTAACTTGGCGGCTTCCTCATTACTGTCTGTTCCAGGTTTACGTTTAAAGTAATTCTTGATTTTAGAACACATCCCAGTTAAACTTAACAATGGAGGATATTCTTCCATGAACTCCATGAGTAGGATTTCACCATCTTTGCCACTAGTGTCCTCTGGAGTACGCATGAAAAATATTTCACCACCACCAGCTTCTTCTCGTTCCTTTTCTCGCTCTTTAGCACGTTTCTTCATATGTTTCATTAGTGGGTTAACTCCATGATAATTGCTAATGTTGGCCAAGACACCATGAGAGTATCTTTTTAGTGGACCTCGATGAAATAGTCTTAGTTTTGGTGCACTAATATAAGTAGGTATAAAAGGTGCTCGAAGTTCAACAACTGGAGTGGCATGTTGCAAAAATTCACCTGAAGTCACCTTGATTTGGGATTCATGGGTTTTAGAGGTGTAAAACTCATCGTTAGACATATTGTATGGATCTTTGTCAACTACTTTAGGTGGAGGTGGAGGCGATTCTTCTTCTATGACATTGATGATACCTGACCTGTTCAACATCATCCTGGATTTCTTGACATGTTTTTGAATAATTTTAACCTTTTTGATTGGGCCTTCTTGAGGCAAAGTTGCTGGATCGATGTCTTCAGGTATGCCTAATATGATGTTGTCATCATTAGGATCCACAGTTACCATTTTGGGCTCAAGCTTGACTGGCATTTTTTCATGATCCCAAATGACTTGATCTTCCCAACGACCATATGTAAGTTCTTCATTCTCAACAGAAAATATGCTAAAGAATTCTTCATCTTGTCTGGGTCGCTTCAAATGCATTGTCTGTGGCTTAATACTGGTTAATTTACCAGTCATTGAACCAGCAGTTCTGTTAAAGGAACTTGGCACCCATCCAGCTGCATTGTTTTTACTATTGAGTTTCTGAAGAACTTTGTGTCGTACATCATCGCCATTCCAAATTACATCTTCTTCCCAATTGGCTTGAGTCACCATCAAAAATGCATCATCAGGAATCTTATTTTCAACTAGGTCTTTAGAAGTACTTGCTACTGGTTCTTGCTGAAGAATAGCATTTTCTTCATTCTTTTTCATGCCATAGTCAAAATCTTCGACTTTTTCGGGTAAACCTAACATGTCATACCAGTACTCAGCCGGTCCATTACGCCAATCAGTAGCCTGTGGACCTTTAGATTGTTTGACTTTGTTTGCCTTGACCTCTTCTTCATGTTTTTTGGCTTGAAAAGGTCGATGAAATCTTACAGCTTGGTCTTCAACATAAGCATCTGGATCGGTGGGAGGTGGTGCAAAATTCAAACTCCATTCACCTTTGGCCATCTTTGGTGGACTTTCAGGTTCACCTGATCCTTCTTCAGTCTTGAACCTACGCTTGACATTTTTCCAGATCCGTGGTTTGTATGAGGCTTTGATAGGAAACAATCTTGAAAATCGAAGAACTTTGTTTTCACGAAATTCAGGAAAGAGTTCTTTGACATCAACATTTTTATATTTTTCTGGGAGCATGGATGCCAAAGGTTTCTTAACCGGTCCTTGTGGAACCAATTTGGGAGGTGTTGATGGAAGTGCAAGTGCCACTGTGGGTGTGGCTGATGGTGGTGGCATTAGTTTGGTTTCATCTTGAGGCTCTTCTTTGATTTCAGTTTTGATTTCTGGTTCCTTTGGTTTCTCCTCTTCTGGAGTTTCTTTAGGTTCTGAAGATGACTTTGATTGTTCTGGTTCTTCATTTTTGATTTCTGATTCGTCTTCTTCTGATGTTGAATCGTCTGTTAAGGCATCTTTGATTGCTGAAAAATCCTCTGCGTCAGGATTCTGTGAACAAAAAATCATGATGAAATTGTATGAAATCTTAGAGACATTTCAAATCTTGTTTTGACTTACCTTTGAACCAGCTTCATAATCTTCATCGGGTTTTTCACCTTTAGTCTCTTCTTCAATGATACTTTTCAAGCCAAGCACTGAAGATAAGCCACCCAAACTTATTCTTAGAAGTTTCGTCAAGAAAACTATCTTCCAATTTTCCATCTTGATCAATGTTTCCAAATAAGAAACCAGCAAGGTTTAAGCCCTTATCTGTGGTCTTTTCAGACTCTTCGTCACTTGAAGAATTGTCACTTGACATGATCCTTGATCTGAAGTCACACAAAAGTCATCAAATCAATGCATTCTATAATTTTCATCAATATTTTGATCAAGTTGTCAGTGGAACTGGAAGCCAACCATTTGCCATTGGGCGAGAATTTGACTGATAAAACGGCTTTGGTGTAGCCAGCAGGTAGGGTGAATTTGAGGCTATAATTGGAACGTTCCACTTTCAAGCTCAATGAGGATACTGGAAGATAGAAAATATTTTGGTGATTTATTGAAATCAATAGAAATTTTGATGCCAATGGTTTAAGATAATAATCAATGCATCTTGCCGAATCATAATCTTTGCCACCAATCAAAACTCCGAGAATGTAAGTTAAAGCAGTTTCAGTTTCGCTTACATGAATTTGCGATCCAATGGTGATTTTGTCAAAAAGTCTGCTCAAACTGTCAATCCTGGAGAAGTATCTTTAGAGCGGATATTTTTTATCTTCATCAATTTTGCACTTAGAGTTGCCAAAGCAAGTCGTAATCGTATGTAATTACAGCCTTCATATCCTAAATTGGATTCCAGTCACACTGTAAAGGCAGCTAACAACGAAACACACTTGATAATTGTCAAATTCTTGGTCAGTTTCAAATTTTTACGTCTTTTCTGCTCTTTTCCGTCTTTTCGACTTTATTGTTTTCTTTTGTCGATGATAAATCGAACTAAGTCAATCTCAACATTTTTCGAGCACTTTTCCATTATTAATCCTTTCTTTTTATGCCTAATTTGAACATTAAAAATAAAATAAAAAAATTTATTCAAAACTAATATAATAATTTTGAAAAGAAAATATTTTCTTAAAAATCAAATATTATATGTAATTGAAGATTCAACGGGAGAGCCTTAGAGTTCTCGCTTTTAGATCAGATTTTAAGCATAGCATAAACAAAACTTGCGTAATTTTTCACTTCACGATTTCGGTGCCGTCAAAGTGGCAAGAAAATTGAGATTCTGTCAAAGAAGTTCGCAAAATTCTGTCATGACATCCAGACGTAGATCTTCTAGAGGAACTAAGGGCACCAAGAAATATCAGGAATTTGATTCTGGTAAGATTTTGCCCTACAAATTCTGCATTTTTACATTTTTGAATTTTCTTCATTTTCTTCCTTTTCTCCATTTTTTATCGTTTTTCACAAACAATTTATTTCAAGCAAGGTGCTTGATTTCCTATAATTTTTCAAGATCATCGGCTACTTTGAGGTGCAAAAATTCTATTCATCTGTGTTAATCGGCAACGTAGCTTTCTTCTTCTTAGATCCTTTTCGTTTGATACTGTTTCTTTTGACGATTCCAGCCACTACTTTCAATTCCGGAAAATCTTGCTGTTGCAAACTTTTTCGTCGTGGATCAGAACCATTGGTCATCGAGGGCCGAGCTCTATTTTTCAACGAAACTGTACGAAGCAGACCTTTTTCGGCTGACAATCCACCTTTCCATGAAAGAGGTGTGTCCAAGCTTGTCTTCGATTCCAAAGACATGCTAGAAAATGCACCAATTATCTCTTCAGTTTCCATTGCCAATGCCTCTTCTTGCTTTTGCTTAGTTTCGTCCAGGCAGTTTTGCACAATGAAATGGTACGCATTGGAAAAGACTGTGACGTCTTCGACTTCGTTCCGGATCCGATCGCGGTCACCGTCCATCCATTGCTTGCTTTGTTCCATCATGGCTTTGCCAAGTAATTCAAGCAACTCTTCTCGTTTCTTTTCCTCTTTCAGTCTTTGATAAACTCCCGCTTTCATATCCAAGATTTCCAAGGCTTTGCTCTCATCCATGCTCATACTTTGACTTCTTTTGAACATGATTTCTAAAGTAGAATGTTATGAATGTATTGGAATAATATGACTTAGATTTACCTATCGAAGCACGTTACATTGTTGACTGTAAGATATCAAATGCCACTAGGCCTATGACTACAACACGAAAAACCTTGGACAGCTGCTCTATGGAGTAAAAGGTTCTTTTTCTAGAACGCAATAGAAATCCAAAGGCATACCATTCTTACATAAGAGCTGCCATGAAAACACTTTATGGACGACAAAATTGACCTTCTATTGACACGATAATCATTATCATTGCCTCATTTCCTTTATATTTCATGTGAATGAAAATGCATAAATGAAGAAATTTTTAAGTACCTAAAGCATTTTATACCGGGTGTCCCAACAAGTTTTGGACAGTAATTTAGCAAAAATTCTCCAAGTTTCACGAAAGGCGAAAAAACTCGACAAAGTTTGTTTACATTCAAGCTAAGCAGTGTAGATCTCACTCCAATTTGACGATTTTTTTTTTTGACAAAAAAAAATCTAATTTCTAATTTCGCGCAGATTTGAGATTTTCACTAAAACTTGTTGGGACACCCTGCACATTACATTACAGGTGTGAGAGTTTTTAGGAACCATTTTTGTATCTATCTATGAATACGACTTTTTGGTCTTCCTGAAGCTTCGTCTTTCAAATGCCCCAGCTGAGTCCGGATCCCTGGCAGAAGATGGTCTCTTGAAAGAATGTCTTCGCCAATTCTTATTAGACATTACTCCTAATGAGCCATCATCTGGGGCCAAATCATCGTTGGTGCCAAAGGCACCAACAGTCGAATGACGCTTTGTGTCAACCTTGTTGTATTTCTTCTTTTCCTTTTTCTTCTTTGGTTTACCATCCGGATTCGGAAGGTTTAAGGTGTTACCATGCAATGGTTGTTGCGCCTTTGCTGCTTCCATTGCATTACTGATAAGCGCTTCCGGATTTGCTGGTTTATTTTCCTCTTTTCCTTTCAATGATGACTTTGTCCACTTCTTGGCGATGGTTTTCATGGTGAATACTTGGGCCAAACTGGTTTTGCCCTCAGTTGAGCCCGCGATCAATTCTGCAGCAGATTTTCTAGTGAACACAGCATCTCCTCCATCACCTTCTTTTGCTTTAGCTGCGGCTGCGCCCCATTTCTTGGCCGTGTTTGATTTCTTGGTGATTCCGGGCATATCTTTGAAGCTTGCAATGATATCATCCGTTTGTTTTTTGAGTCTGTCATCTTTGTCTAAAGCCAATCCAGTCATAAACATGAAATCTCCCCGTCTGAAAAAAGTAGATTTTAAAATTATGAAAAGAGAAGTATAGGTTGAACAGTACTTGTCTGTGCCCGAGAGATCCTTTGAAGTTGTCTTTTGGATGTAACGTTTCCATAGGTATTCGTAAGCTTCGTCAAAATCTGTTTTTTCTTCAATCCGGGCCTGGAGATCGTGATCAAGTTGTTTTCGATCCCATAAATCCATTTGCTCATACTTTGCGTTGGAAAGCATTTCAACCAACTAAAAGTCTTTAATTTTAAGATTCTAAAGAAGCAAATGCCTTTAAAAAACTTACTTGGTCTTTGGTACCTTCTTTGCAAATGAATTTGTAATCTTCGCCAATCAAGCCCAATATTTCGACTGCTTCAGCTTCGCTTCGAATATTCAATCTTTTCTGAGGCAAAGCAGAGAATCTCCTACGTTGTTTCTTGACCTTCCTTTTACCTTCGAGTTCTTCTTCACCCACACATGCGCCCAACATCTTGGCAAGACTTTTTGAAGAATATGAAGGATATGAATGCTATGGAACCTTTTCCTGACTGCAGCTGTATCCAATAGTTGCTTGTGTCTCGTCGGTTCCTCTTAAAAAAGTTGCTGCCTTGGTGTGTCCTTTCCTTGGAACATTTCGTGTCAAGCCGAGAAACCAAAGAACAAGTAGAAAAGAAGGTAGTAACAATAATAGTATATCGCAGGAGGTTTTTTCCAATTTTGGAAGAGTAGCAGCCATTGCCAAGGCCTTTAGGCCTAAGCCTTTTCTTGAAGAAGCATGAAAGATTTTATATTGAAAAACTTTTATTTCCTTGTCATCGGTCGATCAACAACTTCTAGTCAGGACTGTAAAATACAACATTTTATGGATTTAGAATTCAAGGTTTCTGATCTCGTATATAAGCACAAGCAGTTACTTCATTATTATGATAATTGCTATAATTATTTGTATTTTTGCGAATAAGTTCGCGTCATTGTTCCGTCCTTATTTTCAGCAGTTTTATATGGAGCTTTTTTAACTTTATCGCTCTTCGTTCTAGTCAATTTACTTGGCCCGCCGTGATCAGATCCGGATGTTGATCCACGTGGAGATGGTTTCTTGTTTGTCGCACCCGCACCAAAAGCACTTGCAACCATATTTGCTTTGGCAGCGGTTTTAAAAGACGAATTAAGACTTTTGGTTCTTGTCGGTTGGACTTTAGCTCGTTCTTTTTCAAGTTCGCTAGTACTCGCTTTTCCTTTCCATTTGGAGGCTTTGGATACGAAACTGATCGTACTATCGAAGACATCATCTTCTTCGCCTTCTTTTCCTTTCTTTTTCTTTCTCTCATTTCTTTTCTGTTCTTCTGTCTTGTTCAAGTCCTGCAAACCTTTCAAGATGTCGTCAAGTTTATCTTCGTGATCTAATGCAACTCCGGTCATCATCAAAAAATCCGATCTCCTGAAAAAGGCGGGGGAATCCGGATCCGGATTTATGATATCTAAAAAAATTGAACTTACTTGGATGATCCTTCGCCACCATCACTTCCCCGAACGTTCCGCAGTTCTTTGCTAGCCAGTTTCAAGAGAAATTCGTAAGCTTCATCAAAATCTGACTTTTGCTTAATATCAATTCCTTCGACTTCGAAAAGCTTGGCTTCGTATAATTTGATTGTCTCACATTTTGCCGTGCTAAGCAAGTCAATGATCTGAAAAAATGTTGCGATACAAAAGTACTAAAGCACAAAAATGTAAGAAATGGTGATAGTATGTGGTAAATATCAAAATTTGGGTAATTTGAATATCCCGCACTTTTTTGGTCTTTTGTTTATTAGTCAAAAATTACGGGAAATTACAAATTTTCATAGTCAGTATGGTCAGTATCACCATTTCTTAATTTTTTTTTTGTGCATAAAGTGGTTAAAACTATACATACATCATCTTTTCGTCCTTGTTTAACGACAAATTCAAAATTGTCGTAGTCCAAGTCGAGCATTTTCAATGCCTTGGATTGAGTCAGCTGGAGATTACTTCGTTTGGATCCAAAAAGTTCCGTTTCGACCTTTTTTTCTATACACAAAAATATTTTTAAAGTTATTATTAATCGTCTTTTAAACACTTACTTGGTCTATTTTCTTTATGTAGTGGCTCAATTGGGCAAAACATTTTGGCTTTTTCTATGACCAGCTTTCACGCTAGACTGCTGCTTCTGCGACGATTATTCTGCTTTTACTCTCTGTTGTTTACCAGGAGACACGATATCGAACTCTTAGTAGATACTTACCAGTATGGCTTGGGAAAAAAGAATCCTAGCTTTGGTATTGATAAAGGTAGTGACTGACTGGTTCTGGCTTCTTGACTATGTATTGCCAATGCCAAGCAGGTAGACCGTTAGAATCCAAGGTCAGCAGTAGCAAGGTGCGGACTTATTTTAGACCTTTTTTATGATAGATATCAAATAGATAACTGTCAGACCAGTCTCTGAACTCTTCAATCAAAATTACTCAATTACAGTCTGACAATGCTTTGACATAGATATCAAACATGCGTAAGGGGAAGCATGCAAATTTTCTTAGAATGTAAAAGAGCTTTGATTTAATTAGCTCATGGAAAAACTGCATTGAATCATCAGTAACCAAAACTAAGCATTTTCAAGCTTTACATACATATAAAAAACTACATTATAAATGCAACATAGGTACCACACAAAGGTTTGGAGAATGGAGTTTAGAATATTGCGTAAGTGAGCAAAGAAATACTAAGGAGTTTGACACAAAATACATTTTTTTCTGCATTTTCGGTATTGTGAGGAAATGATGGTTGTACATAGTTTGTATTTTGCTTTAAGCATTTATGCAATCCTCAATCCGGATTGCATTATTTTACGTTGCCATTCTCCTAAAAGGTTCTATTAATGTTTTGCAACAATATGAAGCTAAAGGCCATCCACTAAATGTATCGAAAATACAGCTGATATTAGAATGTATTATGATTTATGCATTTCTACTTTGATCGAAGGCAAATTGTTTACAGAAGGCGATCTACTTGATTGTCAAGTAGTGCTTTTTGACTTTGTCGGTTTTTGCGTTTTTTGTGAGTGACTTCTCTTGAAACTGTCCGCAGCCTTGTCCGTGGCTTTTGCCTCTTGATAGGTCTGGTAAGTACTTTTTCGTCGAGTGCCAAGTTTTTCGTCTGCAGAACTTGTGCTAAGCGTTTTGGATTTGTTTTTCTTTGTTGATCCCTCAATTTTTACATTAATTTTTGATGATCCGGATCCTTCTTGGAACACATCATCATTGCCCGTGTAGGGGGCATCTGACATATTCAACCATTGCTTGACCATGTCATCTTTAGTCTTAGCCTCTCTTGGATACCGATTGGTTGAACCTGTATGGAAAGCTTCAAGGAGTTCTTCTGTCTTTTCCTTCAGTTTGTCATCTTCATCTAAAGCCAATCCTGTCAACATCATGAAATCAACACGTCGAGAGTCCAAAGCCTCACTGTTAATATGCTTGAGTAGGAATTGGTAAGCATCTTCAATCTTAAGCTTTCGAGTTAAGTGAGTTATGTTAACGTCACCTCGTTGGGTATCCACTTGCAATAATTTAGTTTCTCTAATTGCAAATTGTGAAAGCAATTGTACGAGCTGAAAAGGAGAAAAGTTTGTTTTCTTGCAGCATTTTTCCAAGAAATTTAGAGCTTGTCTCGCAACTTGTCAGTCGTCACACCTTTCTTTCTTGAAGGTCCTTCACCTTTTTAACCTTGGACTGTAGTCCGAAAGCAATGTTTTAAAAAAACCAGTCATGATACTAAATGAGTTGGTCTCATATTTTAGTCGTTGCAGTCAGCACGGAACACCATTGTAATTTTTAAGCGCGAGCATCGCATCGCACTTCTATATATCTACATTTCCAACCGGGTTATATCTCTCTTTTCCGAGATATGTACTTATTTCTATTCAAATTTTTTTGAACAATTCCAAACATTCAATTCAAAATTATTTTGAACTTTGGGACTTAGAATTTTAAAGGTTCAAATCCAAAATATTTCTTAATTCAAAATTAATTTGAATCATTTCTTAGTTCAAAAGCTTCAAGCTCGCGCTTCTAGACTGGAAGCCTTTTCAGTCTTGTTATTGTCAACGTTCACAAAATCAACATGCTATAATGTAAGAAATGTCACATAGCAACGGAATGTAAAGATTGTTTTTTACCTCTTCTTTTTTGTCAGCTTCTAGCAATGTTTCAAATTGTTCCGGATCTACTTTCAAGACATCCAGAGCTCTTGGTTTATCCATTTTGGCCTTTTCAACTTTGCGTAATTCTTCCTCTTCCTCGCTTTGTGCTAATTAAAAAAGCTATGAAAAGATGATTTCATAAAGTTTGAAAAGAATTTTACCCTTTTTCCTTTGGCTCTCAGATTGGAACATCACAATCATGATGATGGTGTTTTGGTAGCTGTTTGTTCGCACTGTCAAGAAACTGAAACGAGACTGGCAGTACAGCTCGCAACGGTCTTCGCAATACTAGACCAAACCAGACATTAAGAGAAGGTAAAAAAAAAATCGTGCCTTAAAGGCCGTTGCTTGCTCCCCAGCTCTCCTATATTGTAAACGCAACTGTCATGCAACTTTATTCACTTTAAAAAGTACTTTGCAATCTCGAATGTTTTAGAAAAAAGGAAGTTTTCAAAAAGAAAGCTGTCAATCAAGGCTGAAATTGGTCTTTAAAAATCCGTGTTCCAAATCTCAAAAATGACGTCATTTTTCAAAGCAAACATGCAATGTAACTTTTGACTTTTCCAGATGATGAAGATGGGTGCCTGGCAGCCTTGGATTCCGGATCAGATTTTGAAAATGATCTTAAAAAGCAAAACAACAATTTGAAAAACCCCAAAATGTCAAGTTCAAGTTCGGAAGATGAGGTCGAAGAAGATGAAATTCCTACGCCGAGTCCAAGTCCACCACTACCTCAAAAGAACAAAGAAAAATTAAAAAGTCTTGTACCGAACAAAACCAAATTATTGATGAAACAAAGAGAAAAATTATTAGAGGCCGGAAAACAAAAGAAGAAGAAGAAGAATCCAAATGCCAAATCATCGTTATCCATTTTGCCCTCGTCATCAATGAACACCTTGAGCAAATCCTTGGCTTTGTCAGAATCCTCAGATTCCGATTCGGAACCAGTAAATAATATCCAGACCCATGTCAAAAAATTGTCAAAGAAAAAGACGCCCAAGCCCAAACCAATCGTCACCGAACGCATGAAAAGTGACTCGGAATCCGATGACGAGGAAATGGTGGATTTTTCAAGTCAATTGGAATGTTTGGCATCACAACAGAGTCAAAATGTCGGAGAAAAAACATCACCCAAAAAGAGTCCAATGAAAAGTTCATCATCACTTTTGAAACCAGATTCTTTAAACATAAAAGACTTATTGGCCCAAGCAGGCGAAGGAGTATCCCTTTCAGATTCTGATAATGATGACAATAATACCGAAGATGTCAAAAAAGAAGACGAGATCGTCAAGCCATCAGAGGTGAAACAAGAGACGATTTCTATTGAATTGCCACATGAAGATGGGATCCGGAGACGTAAAAAGAAAGGATTTGACATGGAAGCCTGGGTCCGACGTGAACTTGGACGAGCTCAACGGGAGCTTCAAATGCTCAAGCATCAAGCTCATGTTGCTTGTCTTTTAGCTCATCTTAGATACCTCAACAGCTTTGCAGGTTTACCTTCGTTTTTCTGAATGCAACAACAATGACCAAAAAATGTTACCATGCAATCTTTTTAGTTACAAAAACGAGCTTGTTATTCCTTAATTGTCATGTTCCTTGCATTCATTTTTCCACAGTGTTTGAAAATCACCCAAAAATTCTCGTTTTATAAAATTGGTAGCGGATTTTGACTTTCGAAAGATAATCATGAAAAAAAAATCGTTAAACTTTGTTTACAGTAAAACTTCATTCATTTTGACAATATTTTTTTTTTTCGAATTCCAAATTCTGACTTTAGAAGAAAAAAAATCGTGAAACTTTGTTTACATTCAAGCTTCATAGAACTCCTTTCATTTTGACGAAATTTTTCCAAAGAAAATTCAAAAAGTTTTTTCCAAGATTTTCAATTACTGTGACTCTGTAATTTCCTTGAAAGCTTTATGACATTTGATTTATACTTTCAGCTTTCCCACCAGAAAATCACGAGTCGGCTGAAATGCTAATCGGTATAGCATTGTCAATCATTCCTTCAGCTCACAACGTTCATTCCAAAGATCTGACATTAGTCAGACTTTCTTCATACGTTTCATGGTTTTGTTCAGCTTTTCAAGTGCTCAAAGAACCAGAATCAAAGTTTCCTTCGCCTTTAGAAGATTGGCTGATGCGAGCCATGGAAAATTTTATTTGTACATCTCCGGTACAACGGGTTTTGATATTCTTATTGACTGCACGAGCAATGGGATGGCCAGCAAGACTTGTGTTGAATTTTGATGTGATCCCATTCAAACCTGAAAAATCTTTAGGCTCGTCAAAATTGACTGAAATTCTTAAAGGAAAAGAAATCAAAGAAGAAAAGACTGATGACAACGACAAACCATCAACCAGTAAAAAAGATGACAAAAGTAAAGCTAAATCTACCAAGAGAACACACATTAAAGAAGACATTGACGAGGATAGTGATGGTGAAAAAGAAGTATCCAAACCTAAAAAGTCGTCAAAAAGCTCAAAGCCTAAAGATCTCAAGTCTAAAGGAAGTAAACACAAGAATTTGAAAACGAATGAAATGTCAGACGACAGTGATGATGAAAAGCTTAAGAAAAAATCCTCAAGCAAGAATGAAAGGAAAGGCAGTTCAAGATCATCTAAAAGTGTAGCAACTACTTCGTCGTCGTCATCAAAGCGAACTAGTTCGAGTAAATCTAAAATCAAGGATAGCAAAGATGAAAGTGACGACGATGACAAATCCAGGAAATCAACTAGAAGTCGAAAATCTAATAACAATAAGACTGAAAAATCAAATGAAAGCCAAGCCAAGAAGAAAGCCAAATTATCAGATTCAGCCATGATTGAAGCGGAAAAACGAAGCAACAAAAAGCAAACCAGAAAATCCACCAGTGTTTTCAATCGTACCAACTCAGATTCAGACTCAGATTACTTCGAAAAAGAAAAAAGTCCCAAACGAAGTAAAAAAGCTCCAGAAACCAAAAGTAAGGTAAAGAAATCAGAAAAACCCAAAGGTCTGCCCTACTGGCTTGAAATCTATGTCCACAAATCCGGTTGGATCACGGTTGACGTTGACCAAGCACGAACCAATTGTCCACTAGAATTAGAAGAACGTTGTGCCATCAAACCAATGCTTTACGTCGTTGCAGCCAACGCTGACAATTCTCTCAAAGACGTGACGAAAAGATATGGAGGTGACAAATACGACACTCATATTCGCAAAGCCCGCAACATGACTGAAGAATGGTTCAACTCAACCTTAAAACCATTCGAACGACAACAGAGAAAATCCATTGATGACGAAGAAGATAAACAACTAAGTAATATTTCCACCGCAGCTCCAATGCCAACCTCCATTGCGGCCTTTAAAAATCATCCGTTATATGCGTTGACTCGACATTTACTCAAATTCGAAGCGATTTACCCGCCGGAAGCGCCACCTTTGGGATTCATCAAAAAGGAACCAATTTACGCTCGGGAATGCGTGCATACCCTAGAAGGTCGAGTTTCGTGGCTAAAAGAAGGCCGGATTGTGCGTATCGGCGAGGAGCCTTATAAGGTTGTCAAGGCCAGACCCAAATGGGACCGAATGTCCGGAACAGTGACTAAAGATCAGCCTTTGGAAGTGTTTGGCAAGTGGCAAACGGAAATCAATATTCCGCCTCCAGCAAAAGACGGAAAAGTTCCGCGAAATGAGTATGGCAACGTTGAATTGTTCAAGCCTTGGATGTTACCCAAAGGAACGGTTCAATTGCATGCACCCGGGTTGCATCGCGTTGCAAGAAAATTGGGCATTGATTGTGCTCAAGCAATGATTGGTTGGGATTTTAGTGGAGGACGAGCTCATCCTTGTTTTGATGGCTATGTTGTATGTGAAGAATTTCAAGATACTTTAATGGATGCTTGGAATGCTGAAAATGAAGAAAGGGAACGAAAAGCAGCGGAAAAGAAGACTAAAAGGGCCTTGGATAATTGGAAGAAACTGATTAGAGGACTTGCCATGCATGAGAAAATTCGCAAAAAGTATGCTAAACAGCCTGTGTCTGCTGAATAAAACATGAACAGTATTTTTGTAAGTTTTTATATGAGCAACAATAAACATCAATTTATAACAAGAGTAGAGGCATTCGCTTAGCTTTATCATCCGGAGTCCGGATATCTTGGCAAATCAGGACATACAGTCTCTAGAGTGTGATAAGCTTATCATTAAAATCACTACATTAGTACACCAAAATAGAATTTAGTAACTGTTTGAGTCAGATCTTCAAACTATGTATTTAACAAGCCTGAAACTGGTTCAGCCCTAGACCGCGATTAAGGAAACTGTGGTGATTAGCTTCTAACAAAAAACATAAAATAGTAACTTAAACAGAACTTGTATCTACTTTGGATATTTCAAAGAAATTTAAAATACATAGAAATACATAAAAAAAGAAAGATAAAAACCGAACCAAAAACTACTTTAGAAATTGATAGAAAATTGAGAAATTGGAGAAAAAAACACTGTGTATTCATTCTCTGAATCAATTACTATTTTTCTTGGAAATGGAATGATTTTTATTCCTTCTACCCTGCCTGCTAGCAGTACTTGCGTAAAATAGGAATTATTTTCATTCCTTTCACAAATAATTGATTGATTTCTTCTAAGTTCAATTAATTCCTTATAACTTCGGTTAATTCCGATTTGAACATCGATTAATTCCTAATAACTTCAGTTATTTCCTAGTAATGTCGATACATTTCTATTAACTTTGATTAACTTCTTATAACTTCGGTTAATTTCTATTAACTTCAATTAACTTCGATTAATTCCTATTAGTAACTACAATCAACTTTGATGTATTATAACTCATATTATCTTTTAAGACAACTTTTATAACGATTATAAGCGATTTTAGCTATTTTTTGGGTAAAGGCTGAAGAACAACTACCCCAACAACAACTACTATACTTCTAGGACCGCGATGCTTCGCTACTCGCGGTCAAAAATTAAAAGTAGGTAAGTACTTTTATGCTATACATATAATTCTTTGCAGTGATCAAAGAGGCCAAAAAGTTTGAAAAGTGTCCACAAAATCTAAGGCATTTTTGTCGGAAAATAATGTAATATGTAATTCAAAATAAACTCAAGTATGAAACAATTTGAAGGTTCAATTTTTCTGACAGCATATTTTTTTAAATATTAGATGTCGCAATACTTAAAATATATAATTTAATTTGATTTATGTCAAAATAATACGAGCTCGACTTATTTTCGCTCCTGTAAGAGAGGAGAAAGAAAAACACGCAACTGAGAAAAAGAGCCTCAATTTTGGGTAAGTTTGCCTCAATTTTTGACAGTTTAGCTGAGTAGTTCCAAACTTTAATTAGTTTTATTTTCTTCCGTTGGAAGTCAGACGTTTAAAAATAATGGAAGAATGGCGCCGCTTCAGAAACTTAATTCCAAACAATTTGACTTCTACCGTTACAGGAAATGTAAATGCCAACTTGAATCAGCATCAGCCAAGATACGAAATTCTACTCAATTCAGAAAGATTCGCAATTGAGTCCTACACTCAATACATGAATTCTTCGTCCACAAACAACTATTCGAACTCAGTATATGGGAATTTGGGTGCACCCGGCATGGGCTCATTGCAAAATTTGAACCGATCTGGTTCCTCACTCACTCAATTGTCTCAATCGGCCATTCCTTCAGCTTCACCAAGTTCTCAAGTAGCAAATCCTGGAAACATGGTCCATTCTGCCATAGGCGGCGGCCGTATCACTCCGACATCGGTTGGGTCAACATTGGTGGGACCACCAGGTATTTCGGGACCTGTCTCTTCAGTCTCTAGTTTCAATTCTGCGGTGGGTAGTGGGTTTTCTACCGGGTTTGGCTCCAGCCAACAGCCTCCATCCCAACTCAGTAGGCAACTTGGGATTCTGCAGAATACCTCAATGTCATCAGCCTCTGTAGTAACTGGAAGAAATCCTTTGTTCAGCAGAGACCGAAAAATGTAAGTTTCCTTCAGTCTTGTTTGCTTCAAATTGTTCAAATTGCAAAATTCAATTTCAAGTGAGAAAAGGGAAAATAATTCTTCAAAGTAAAGTCTTTTTTAACTTGTTTAGCTTATAAATGTATTTATCAGTTTGATGAATCTTCTTATCATATTTTTTATGAAATCATAACTTACTGATGTAAATTTCACATGTGTAAAATCAAGAGAAAGTATCCAATTGAAGCTTAATTGATGATTTTTCTTTTTCAGAGATTCATTATCTGCATTTGATCCCTCTGAATTCCCTTCATTAGGGAGCAGAGAGAACAACTTGGCACCTAATCAAGGATTGGGAACTCGTTCCAATTATGGTAAGAACTAATTTATTTCTAAACTTGTGCAGTAGTATGTGTAATTTGATATCCAACATAAATGATAAATCTTGCAGTTGGTATGGTAAAACAGCCAGTGATGGAAGGCAGTGAATTCACCATATCAAATGAGGACTTCCCTGCACTGCCAGGAGTACCCGGACCCAATCCGGCTGCCCCTGTTACTGCTGCCATTTTGGCTAGGCCAATAACCTCATCACTAGAAGAAGTTGTTGCCAGGAAGGTCAGTGTGCCCCAACTATCCCAGCTAACCCAGCAAGGCCCCATCAGCACTCCCAGGTTGTCAGACAACCTCATGATGAAGTCAAATCAAGGTTCAAGTGATGTTCCACCAGGTCTGCCTCCAGGTGCTGGCTTGCAAACCCCACCTCGGCTGGGTATCCAAACAAGTCCATCAGGTATGGTGACAAACATTCCTTCATCAATGGTGACTGATCAATTTGGCATGATTGGCCTTTTGACCTTTATTCGGGCGGCGGAAACAGATCCCAATATGGTGTCCTTAGCACTTGGCGCTGACCTCACAACGCTTGGCCTAAATCTCAACTCCGAAATCAATTTATATCCCACCTTTGGTGGACCCTGGTCAGATACTCCTTGTCGGCCACAAGATATTGACTATCATGTGCCCTTTGAGTATTTGACTAACACCACAATACGGTAATTTTTTTTT
>LT727966.1:297480-308381 GCA_900157175.1 Oithona nana
AAAGGCGACAAAGAAGTCCCTTTGCTCACTGTTCAAGGTGTTTTACGTCTTGAAAAGTCATTTGTGACGGCAATGCATGAAGATGCCGATGTCATCAAAGTCAAACCCAAAGAGAGCGAAGAAGCCAAAGAACTTAGGTTAGTCCCCGGTGAATCGGAACATGATTTGGTTGACTACCGAATCGGATATGATGTGGGTCCAAGCAACCCTTTTCCCACCAATGAACCGGAAAAAGTCATTTATGAAGCCCAGAAAAAAGCTGATGCCAAAATTGATGCTTTTGAAGCAATGAAAGAACAGAGTGAACAAGAACGCAAAGAACGGGAATTGAAATTCCGACAAGAAAATTTGATCCCCGAATCTGAACTGAAACCTCCAGGTGATCAAGATCATGATCAAGAACCAGAAGTTCAAGCTCAAGATCCCAAAGAACTTGATCCGGACAATCCGGAGAATTACATTTTGCCTTTGGCAATGACAAGCAATGTTCCGAAAGAGACAAGTAAACCTCATGATCTTGAGCATGTCAATGAGGAAGACAGTCAAGAACCATTATGTATGGACGAGTCCCAAAGCTACTTGGTACCAACGATGAAACCTTTGCCCGATGAGCAACAATTTGGCAAAGACATGGTCTTGTCCGTGGCACTTGAACATGAAGAAAAACGCCGAAAAAAGAAAAGTAAAAAGGAAGACTTTGAAGAAGAAGAGGTAGACAATGCTGGAAATGACATAATTTACAGTCTGGATGAAATGACACGAATTAAGAATCAAGATGATCAAGTTGTTCAAGGTCCGGATGTCAACCAGGATGAGATCATCAAAGCCAAAGCTGAGCAAGAGGCCAAAAGTCTTTTGGATGCCTACTGGAAATTTGTCAATGACAATGACAAGGATTTCAATGGGTGGACCTATTTACTCCAACATGTGGAGAACATTGATGTTTTAGATGAAATTCGCAAAGCTTACAATGATTTCTTGCCAAGATTTCGCTACTGTTTTGCCTACTGGATCAGGTACTCTGAGCTGGAAATCAAGCATGGGAATTACGAAAGGGGATTGGAAATCTTGCACACAGCACTCAAGGACATCCCTATGTCTATTGAGCTCTGGATAGCTTACTTGGAATTGTACCACAAAATGTACTCAAAACATTTGGAGAATTTTGATGAAGCCTTTCGTGAACAATGTGAAAGTGCCATTATGAAAGTGGGTATGGATTTTCGATCTGATGACATCTGGGAAAGATACATTGAGTGGGAACATGAGAGGAATAATTTGAAGTTCATCACGGAAATTTACAATAGGTTGATAGGTGTACCAACCAAGTTGTATAATAAGCATTGGGACAACTTTATTGCGCATGTTCGTGACCATCATCCAAGGTAAATGGACTTTGTCCGATTTTTGTTGACTCTGTCAGATTTTGTCATTTGTTGTTGCAATGTTGTCCAATTTTGTCCATTGTCCAATTATATCCAACTTTGTCCGCTCTGTCCAATTTTGTCCAGCTACTTCCAACTTTGTCAACTCTGTCTAATTGTATTGATTATTGTCCAAAT
Source organism: Oithona nana (assembly GCA_900157175.1). Taxonomy (NCBI): domain Eukaryota; kingdom Metazoa; phylum Arthropoda; class Copepoda; order Cyclopoida; family Oithonidae; genus Oithona; species Oithona nana. The sequence goes on from LT727966.1 coordinate 299,043, forward strand.
ATGTCCATTCTCATCAAAGTACATTTTGTCCATATTGTCTGATTTGGTGTTAATTGTCCAAATTATCAAACCATTGAATTTAGTCCAAAGTTTTTCAAGCTTGTCTTGGGCGATTGATTTGATTACTTCATTTGTATTTTAGAGACATTTTGGATTATGACAACTATGATAGACTGCGTAAAGTCGCCTGTGCAGAACTTGGCCTCACCTACCGTCCTGATCCAATCATTGAACCCCACACAGTCCGTGAGGTATTTTTGCCTGAAGACAAATTGAAAGCCGGAATGAAGGAACGAATCGTGGCCAGTTTAGTCAATCAGCATGAAAAATGTGAATCTTTAGTGGAAAAACGGTTGAAATTCGAGGACAACGAATTTTTTCACAGAAAATTAAAAATTCCAATTTTTTTTTTTTAAATGCGTTAAACTTTGTTTACATTTAAACTACATAACGCAGAACTGATTGCATTTTGACGATATTTTTCACAGGAAATTCAAAATTCCAATTTTTGTTTTTTGAAAAAAATTCGTTAAACTTTGCTTACATTAAAGCTACATAACGCAGAACTCATTTCATTTTGACGAAATTTTTCACAGAAAATTCAAAATCCAATTTTTTCTTTTGTTTTTTGAAAAAAAATCGTTAAACTTTGTTTACATTTAAGCTACAAAGTGCATAACTCATTTCATTTTGACGAGATTTATCACAGGAAGTTCAAAATTCCAATTTTGGCAATAAGATGACCTCTAGTGGCACTTTTAGGTATTTTTGGTACTAAAATTGATCTTCCCTTATTTCAGAGACATTTTGGATTACGAAAATTACGATAGACTGCGTAAAGTCGCCTGTGCAGAACTCGGCCTGACCTACCGTCCGGATCCAATCATCGAACCCCACACCGTCCGTGAGGTATTTTTGCCCGAAGACAAATTGAAAGCCGGAATGAAGGAACGAATTGTGGCTAGTTTAGTCAATCAGCATGAAAAATGTGAATCTTTAGTTGAAAAACGGTTGAAATTCGAGGACAAAATCAAAAGGCCTTATTTCCATGTCAAACCTTTAGATTTGAAACAACTGAAAAATTGGGATTCATACTTGGATTTTGAAATTGCTGAGGGTTGGCAAAATCATGAAAGAATTGTGGTGCTTTTTGAAAGATGTTTGATTCCTTGTGCCAAATATGAACAATTTTGGGCCAAATATGCATTTTACATGGAAAATCAGGCTCCCAAGAAAATGAACACCAGAAATCTAGACAAAGAAAATCAAATAGGTAAATCATAAAAAAATCCATGAAACTTACATTTTAGCTACATTTTAGCAAACCTCCTTTCATTTTGATGTTCAATTTTTAAAAAGATTGAAACTAAATTCTTTTTCTAGTTGAAGAATCCATATTGATCCGGAAAGCTCGATGGAGCTTTGGAACTGGCTTGACCAATGTTGATGATATCCGTGAACGTCGCTGTATGTGGACCTTGAGGGGATGGATGGAAACTGATGAAGAAGGCAATGAAAAAATGGTAGCTGAACCTATACCTCAAGAGAAAGCAAGAGTTGAAAATGTCATCACTGAGGAAGTTGATGATGTTAGCAAAGAAGTAACCAAAGATGAACCTATTGAGAATGAGATTCATGGAACTGAAAATCAGCATCATGAAGAAGTGCGAAAGGTTTACAGGCGAGCTTGTGAAATCCATTGTCATGAAAAGGCTTTGATTCACATGAAGTGGGCAGCATTTGAAGAAAATTGTGGCAATGCTCAAGATGCCAAGAATATCTTGACGAACCTTTTGAAACGGTAATATTTCACACTATTCTAAAAATTGGATTTTTGTTTATCTCAACTTTTCAGGTATCCCCTCCTCATTGAAGCATCAATGCAACTCATTGACTTAGAAAGAAGAAATTCCAATACTGAACTAGTCCAAGACCTGTATAAAGCATTGATGAAGAAAATCCCTAAAAACAGACTTTCAATCAAAACTTGGTTGGCCATCAAGTTGGCCAGATTCCAATTCAAGGTGCTAAATGAACCCAAACAAGCTCTCAAGACTCTGCAAAAGGCCAGAAAAAGTGATCCCAAAGATGCAAGATTGTATACTCAAATCATCGACATTTGTTACCAAAGAACACCTGCAGATATCACTGGAGTTGCAGCTGCTATAGGTAACTTTAATCCATCTTAGGACAATCATTAATTACATTTGAACACTTGGGTTTATTTCCAAGTTGACCACAAGATTTGTCACTATAAGGTCACACATGTATCTTCAGTAGTAGAAGAGTTATGCCACTTTGTGACCAAGTGTGACAACTTATATGACACTTTTAGATACATTGCGACTTCTTTGTGACAAATGTTGAGACCAACTTGGCAAACTAACCCAACTGTACAAAAAGTCAATAGAAACATAATTTAGCAGTGATTTGAAGTAATATTGAAACTAAAGTTGATCTTCTCCTATAGAACTTGCCATCATAAGTCCAAATCTGACTTCAATGGAGAAATTAAGTTTTGTTAAGAAGAAATTGGAGTTGATGCAAGAGTTTGGTGATGTGGGCAAATACAGAGAAGCCACAGAGCAGTTGAAAAAGTACAAAAGTTTGAATGCAGCACAAATCAAGTTGGAGGCTAAAAAGAGGAAAGAACTGGCCAAAGAAGAGCTAAGGTTGAAAGAAATTGAAGAGTTGAGAGCTCAAACTAGAGCACAAGCTAATCTCAAGGCGAAAAGGTATATTTTCCAATCCTAAATTATCAAGCTTTTGAATTTACATTTATCCCATATTTTCTACCAAAATCCATATCTTTTCATGCTTTTAAATTCACATTTTTATTGAAAATTCACATATTTTTTTAGTGCTGAATCTGAAGGCAGATTGATGTGTACTCAATGTCAAGTTGCCATGTATCCCAATGCTCAAGGATTGTATGAGTTTGAAGGGTTCAGACCAGATGTCAATGCCAAAGGTTGTGAACCTGAGAAACAAACAAGCAAAGATAATGAAGTTGCAGATGATGGGATTGTTGACCTTCTGGACATGGAAATCCCTGAGGATCAAGAAGAAATCATCAAAAAGACTCTTGAAGAAAAGACCAAGTACAAGGAGGTGGCACCCACTTGGGAATTGAACATTGAAACCTATGGATATGGCAAGCGGCGAAAAGTCTATGATCCAGACTATGAACATGTGGAATCTGCCAAGTTTCGTGAATATGAAAGACTGGAGGGTGATGGCTATGACAAGTCCTTGTTAGATCCCGACAAAGACAAGATCAAGAAGTTGCATGCTCCAGGATTGGGACATGATCCTCGGGCTCCCAAAACTTTGAAGAATTATAGTGAAGCTGAAAGTAACAAGTTCACCACTAGTGATTATGTGGTGCCTCCCAAAGTGCCTCAATTACAGCTTGGACCCGGCATTGGACCTAAAAGGTTGTACCAAGAAAATGAAGAAGGTCAAGATCAGGATGTGGTCTTTGAGTTGCCTCCAGATCTGGTCAATCCACAGAAATCTCCATGTGTCAATGTACCTGAATGGTTTGTCAAAGAAGGTGGGGAATTGTGCTTGAGTGATACTAAAAATGGACTGAGTATAATTCGATATTGGCCCAAATTCTTGTCTGAAAAGGGAAACCATTTGATGTTCAAAAGGCTCCGCAAGTATTGCAAATGGCATCAGAAACAAATCAAGATTGGCGGTGAATGGAAATATGAGACTCGTTTGGTAGCTTGGTATGGTCCCTGTGATTATGTCAATTCAGGTCTGGAACTGAAAAAGAACCTCAATTGGGCTCCAGAGCTTTTGGACCTACTTCATCGACTCATTGGCATGACTCGCCATGATTTTAATTCATGCTTTTGCAACCTGTACAGACATGGACATGACATGTGTGGTTGGCACTCAGATGTTCATCCCCAACTTGGGCGCAATCCTCCAGTGGCCTCAGTCTCCTTAGGTGCAGTCCGAGTCTTTGAATTTCGTAAGAAAAATGGACCTCCTAATTTCATTCGATTTCCATTGTTTCCTGGATCTCTACTTGTCATGGAAGGTGCTACACAGGAAGATTGGCTTCATTGTCTGCCAAGAGATGTCAACTGCAAAGAAGAAAGAGTGAATTTAACCTTTCGGATTATGTATGCAGTGGACAAACGAACTTAACATAGTGAATAATAGCAAACTTTGCACATCATCATCAGTGTTTAGAACCAATTTTTCTTTTGAGAATTGATTCTAACCTTTACCTAAATCAAATCTGAGCAGCCCTGTTACTACTTTATTCGATAAACTAGTAATAGCAGCCCTCAGAATATGTAGATATGAAGTCAAAACTTTTGAAATATTGAAAAAGTTTGATTTCATTTCTGATTATTTGCTGATCATTTTTCAGAGCCCGTCAAAAAACCTGCTCTTTTGCCACTTTCTTACCTAACTTGAACAGCAAAATGTCTCCCAAGAAAGTTTGTATCATTGGTTCTGGAAACTGGGAATCAGGGCCAGGGCCCGGAAAATTTCATGCTGAAAGGCAAGAATATGGAGAATCAATTTCTCTTGTTCACAGCTGTGCACCACATTTTCATTAATCAAATGCAACCTGAAGAGTTTATTGATCACATTTTGTTGTAGTCGCATTATTCCAAAAGGTCCAAATCCATGTATCTTCATAGTTGGACTGGACTTATACCGCGATCATTTGACCGAATTTTTCACCAATTTGACGATTTGAGATTGACTTTAGAAATCAAAGCTTCAATTTCAAACGCAATTTCACTCAGAAAGTATGTCAAAATGCAGTCAAACTGTCAAAAAGCAAGGTGAAGAACTTTACATGCGTAGATTTGTACATCTAGATTGTTTTGACAATCTTTTAATCAGCGATTGGATACATTTGAATTTGCGTAAAATACAATGACTTTTTGATTCCCATCTTTGATGTATCAGTTTTGTAATTCAGGTTCAAGAAATAAATTGATAATTATTGCTGCATTTTAATAATTTCAAATTCACTTGTTTTTCGTCGGTGGGATCTGCAAATCTTTGGCGTATGGATTATACTTGACCGAGCTGGGTTTCCCGTCCAATTCTACACTTTCAAACATCCATTTTCGATTCTGTCTACATTCATTTCCGCACTTGTTTGATCGACATTTTGGGCACGGGAAATGACAACCTGGGCAAGAATCATCCATGCAATCACATACATCTTTTCCACAACTGATTAGAATGCCTTTCTCGTCATACACATTGTTTTTGTTACGTCCTGAAAATCAAACAAAAACTTTATAGAAGCCATCATAAAGGCTACTTTTAAAAAAATACCTCGTCCAGAAGGTTCTTTGTAATTGTTTTTCTTGTTGAGTTTTCTTTTTTCACGTTCAGATGCATTCCGGTCAAATTCACTTAAAAATTCTTGCCTTTCTTTGTCAATTAATTTTCTATTCTTTTTATTCCCCTCTTTCCTCCTATTCCTTGGAATTCGTGTTCGTAATTGTCTTTCAGAACCCTGATTAGAGTCTTCGTCTGTTCCTGTGTTGACAGCTTCTTCAATTTGAATTTCTTCTATGTCACTTCGAATTCCCATATTTTCTTCTGGCTAAAATTCTTTTTGACAAGATTCCGTTCCGGCAAAGTTTGTTTTGGTTCTGGAAAAATTGACGCGCAGCGCGGAACTTTTCAGAATTATCACGCAACTTATCGCACATCAAGCTTTTGACATGACGATCCGGATTGATCATTGATGAACGGAGTTCAGGGACGAAAAACTGTTTTTAAGATTCTGATTCTATATTTCAACATCTTTTAAAATTCATCGGCGGGAAAATGACATTAATAAAGGTTTTCTTTTTTTCTTTGAGTTAATATTTATGGCAGTTCAAAATCCAGTCCTTTGTCGTTACAATATTTTTGTCTTGCTGCAACATCCATTTTAAACAGCAACTGGGGTTGTAATTCCGACAAATTGATTCTTTTCAGGGTGATTTTAGAGACGGATCTAAAGTGGCAATATATTTGGTAATCTTCGTTCCATGTTATATACAAACCGTAGGGTTTTGAGTAGGCGTTAAAAGTATCTAAAATCTCAGTCATTTGTTTAGACCTGTAATTCCATGTGTAGTATTGTATCAGATACAGAACAATACAGATGAGCAAGGTAATGGATACACCAACAGTAATCGTCAAATACACATACATCATTCCGTCTTCTTCATCCCAATAATATTGGCATAATGCAAATGTGACAAGGCTTGTCAGCATTGGCAAAAATGCCAAAGGATAAACATTTTTTCCGGTCACACTGAATAGTTCTTCGATGTCTACTAATAGTTTCTTGATTTCGGGTGAAAATCCAAGTTCTATCACATTTCTTGGAATACTGTCGACATAACTAAACCTTTCCTGAAAAGACAAAAAAATGGCCTTGATAATTTCTTGATTTTCAAATAAGCAAAATTGATCGCAAAACTTACTTGAGTGTCACTTTTTCTTCCAGGATATCCCCATTTTGATGTATGTACATCCAAATTGAATGCAGTTACTGTGACATCTTTGCCTGCTTGTTGGTTTTCCATTTTGTGTAAGTTGGTTTTGGCATGTTTTGTCAATTTGCCTGCTTTCTAAAATGGGACACGCTAGGGCAAAAGAGAAAGCTTTGGGGAAGGCTTGGGGCTGGAGCTCAAAGGTCAACTTCATTCGCGGCGTAGTATTTGCTCTGGTGGTAGGCAAAGCCTCTTGAGAAAGTATATTTGTACATCATTACATCTAGATAGAGACGATGATGATGCATACAAATGGATTTGCATGAATGGTGGACTTAATGTTACCGAAAAAAAAGTCATGGTTTTCTGGATCTCATACATTTCAAAGCTCATCATGATCAAAAACAGACCATTCTTTCCGTGAAAGGAAAGCATCCCGGTTTGTATCAAGCTGATCAAAAAAATTCTTTCCAATTTCATGCACTTCCCCTTCTAATTTCTTGACTCGGGCATGTTCTCCACTCCTAGACTTCAATTCAAAGTCAATATGCATTTGCAGTAACATAACTTCAATAACTTCCACTTCAGACAAAAAATCAAAAGCATTGGTCGGAAATGGAACAGCAACAGTCGCATTTATGAAGTGGGGAGTGTATGGAGTTGGGAAGTAAGCTTGTTGATTTTTGGCGCGAAAATTCAATTATGTATTGTTAACTTTAAAAAAATAAAAGCTTCGCTTTTATTTCATTTCTATTTCATATCCATCAACCTTTGAAAATGTCCTTTCCATGTACCGTTGGACGACATCTCCCCATTTTTTCCCCAATTTTTCGTTTACATTCACATCCACCTCCATAAGACGAAGCACAATCAAAATTAGTTTCACATCGACTGCCTCCACAATTGCTAACCTAAGGCAAAAACAACAACATTTGAAAAGTATAGTTTTGTAAAGTATGTAATAAAATGTTTAAGTACCAAGAATGTTGCTTACCAAAGTGCCAGATCCTGCAGCCCATCCTTGAGGATTGGCCTCCACCACAACCACCAAAACCTAGGAAACCACAGAGACGGAGCTTTTTTCAAACTTTTAAAGTTATTTAGGTAGGTACTTATTTCCTACCAGTAGAACTACAAATATACAGGTTGAAGTCTTCATTTCGAGGCTCTTCAAATCAAACTAACCTAAATAGAATTGCGTCTTACAAGATTAGAATTGGGGCCCCAAAACCAGCTTGACTGGTTCAGACCTCAGCAGGTACTAAACCTCATGTGCAAGATTCACACAACCGATTGGCATAGGATTTTTATTTGAGCCGATAAAATCTATAAAATATTCTTTTTTTGTTTAACATGTGTTTGAAAATTTTAAATCTACATATATGTTAGCGGTCCTGACTTGATTTTGACGAATATAATAAATATAATAAATAAGTATCATAAATTATTTTTAAAGTATTTTAGAAGATACAGTATCTTGATACAATATCCTGTATCTTGTATCTTGATCCTTTTTTCGGGGAGGATCTTAAAAGTATCTGGATCTAGATACATACTTTTCAAAAAAGTATCTGATTGAGATACTTTTTGAAAGGATCTTTAACAGGTCTGACCAAGATGAATTTTTCTGCCTCATTTGAAAGTTTTGGTGGGTTGGTTACTCGCAAAAACGTTATTGGCCTTTCAGTTTGATTGATATCTTGAATCCATTCGTCTGCTACGTGGAACCGTAGGAAGGTTGGGTGAATTTTCGGAATTTTGTTCCGTGTTCTTTCGCTTGAAGGGAACCCTGTCCGAATCCATTTCTTAAACATGTCACTCTTAGTCCTACAATACATTGCTTTATGATTGAGATTTTATAGAAAGTTTAGTTTGATCGATTTACTTACTGGTTGATAGAAAACCCATCCTGTTCGCCTTTGATTAACCATCTTGGTTTGGCGATCGCAAATCCAGAAAACAGTGCGGAAGTGCACAAGAGCAATAGGATGACGAATTTCATGGCTCTGATCCGAATGAGTACGAAGCAAGGAATGATAACATTTTAGCAAAGCATTGGAGTTTATTAGGCTTTCAAATCCTATGAATAACGCCAGAGAGAGGCTCTTTGTCTTTAGGGAGTTGTACAACAACTTTGATTGCTTTGTACTTCTTTTACAAATTTTGCAAAAATCTGCACACAAAAAATAAATTGAGGAAAAGATGAAGTACGTTGTTGCTCTTTTACTTCGCTGACTCATTTCTTTTTTCGCAAAAGATTCGATGCAAAAATACATTTCAAAATTACAATTATTGGATAGAGGTAAATTATTTGTATCAACCATATCTCTCCAAGTTTATATTTCATTTAGCAACACAACTTATCGTCCTTGCTTTATCGAATTACAATGTTAGAGTTTTGAGCAGCATGAACCTTTCTGCCTCGTTTAGGATTCTTGGTGCATTTGGTTTTTCTTGGATCTGAGGGATTTGAGTCATGTGACGAATTCCGTAGCGTAGGAAGGTCGGGGGAATTTTTCTGAACTTTTCTGCCTGCATCCACTCTTTAAACATTTCGTTGTTGATGTTTCGGTTGGCCGGGCCAAGATATTGAAAATCTTGTCCAACTCTGGATTCGTTGTTAATTCTAAAATGGATTGGAAATCATCCTTTTAACAGTACAGTCCCTATCATATTTTTAGATGCAGCGAAATTAGGAATTGATCTCATCTTCTCAGTTTACAACTGAGATCAACCAAAATTGGTATGCAAGGGTGCTTACCCAAGGGTTATTAGATACCACCTTGAAATCCGACCTCAGCCTCAAATCAGCCTCAGTGGAGGCCATTTTCCTCAAAAACCAGGTTTCAGAAAAATGGCT
>LT727966.1:310461-321611 GCA_900157175.1 Oithona nana
AAAAAAAAAAAAAATTCAAACAATTCAAAAAATTCAAACAAAAAAAAAAAAAAAAAATTCCAAAATTCTAAAAAAAAATTCTAAAAATTTTTTTAAAGAAAAAATAAGAAAATTATATTTTTTTGATTGACATATTTCTTTTTAAAGGTTGAAGCTAAAGAATTGGAAGCTTGTATTGGTGCCGAAACTGGTGAAACTAGAAATCTTGCCAAAAAGGTCAAATATTACGTGACAGCAAGAGAATTTATAATCCCCATGGCGATTATGCTCTTCTTGTCCATTGTTCAAGGCTCGTGTGGTGTGGACACCATTTCTTACTACTCTCTGACGATCTTCCGATTAGCAAAAATATCAGTGGATGAATATTTGATGGCAATTTTACTTCAAGTAAGTTTATTTTCAATTTTAGAATCCCATCATGGATTTGGCATTGGTGTCCAAATCTTCAAGGGTTGCTCTGCCCTTGAAATTCTTTTCAAGATCAGATTCTTTGCCCCTGGAGGGTAGGTCCATGTTGTCAAAATCCGGTGGGATTGATCCGGATTGAAAACAAAGTTTGGCCCTTTCAATGTACATCCGGTTCAAGGGACAATCCGGTCCGGTCGGAATGTACATGACGGTATTGGTCTTGGTTCCGTCATGTGATGGTTCAACAGCATGAACCAAATCTCCATGCCAAAAAACACAATCTCCAGGGTAGATTTTGGGCATACTGATCATTGCTTTGATGAGGTCCGCATGCAACTCTTTATCGATGAACAAAACCGAGTCAGGTTTATAGTCGGGAAATTGAGTTTTCGGAATGTCTTCCGAAAGTGGACGAATGAGCACCGAAGCCAAGGATTCTTTTAGTAATGGCAATACAGTCAATGTTCCATCTCCTGGTCCAGCTTCGGATAAGCTGACCCATCCTTGAAAAGTCCTAAAATGATTTTAAAAAATTCAAAAAAATAAGAAAAAAAAAAAGCGAACAAAAATTCCAACAAAAATTCGAACAAAAAAAAAAATTAGAAAATTTTTTTAAAAAAGGCATAAGGTTATGCCAGAAGGCTAAAGGTTATGCAATTTGACTCAATTGCGGAACAACAAGAACAATAGAAAATACAAAGATATAGAAGCGCGAGCAGCATGAGCTCGCGCTCGCGCTTAAAAATTAGGGGTATGTACTGTAGAGACAGATAATGTTTAATTTTCTGTTATGAGAATTCAAAGGCGACATGAGAATGAGACAACATTTAAAAAATGAATAGATTAGAGATTCTTTATTTCTGCAAAACTTTCGCACCAGACACACACAAAAAAAGAGATATTGTAGACATTGTTTCAAACATGATTTTTACTATCATCTAACACGATTTCATATAAGGGAGATTATTTCTTTTAGTTGAGACTCTTCATATTTTTTAAGATCACATATTTTTTTAGAAGATTGAATAATGCAAACGGGGAAAAAATTGCACTTTTAGTTAAGAGTGCGCTTGTTGCGCGTGCGCGATTTTGCTTTGTATTTTGCTTTTAAGAGAAAGAAGTATATTTTCCCTTAGTAGGCGTTTTCTTGGATGATCCTGATGCTCCTCCTCCGGAACCGGATGTTGATGTTTGCCCTCTCTCCGGATCCTCACCTTCAGTATCCGTATCTTCTTCATTGACTAGTGGTTCAGCGCTGAGTAATAAATTGTCCTTTGAAGGTGCTCCAGCAGCATTCAATAATTGGTTTTTACGTCGAGAAAACATTGATGCCATCTGTGAAAATTTCTTTTTGGAGCTTTTGCTCATATTCTTCAACTTTTCACGGAACTCATCAGAGTCCATTGTAGGTTTACTGGATTTGTTAGCTTTTTGCAATTGTTGATCATAAAAGGCACGCTCCTGAAAAAAAAAATCGTCAAAAGGAATGGAAACATGCAAATCGCTACACAAAAATACGAATGCTGTTGTGAATTGACGAGATTTTTTTTTGAAGTCATTTTTTAATTACCTGTTCCATTTCTAAGGCTGACATAAATTCGGAATCTCTTTGTAATTCAGCCACGAATTCTTCATTTTGTAACATCAAAGCTATCCGTTCATCTTCAAGGTACTGATTTTTGGCTGAATTTCCTTTGGATCCTTCTCGCAATCTCAAATTTTCTTCATAGACTTCATGTAATTGTTGTTGAGTCGGAAGCATATTAGGATTACTATTCCCTTTATTTTCATCTTGTTCTTGCCTTTTGGGATGAGAATAGGCATGTTTAGGACTTCCAGCATATTTCAATTCTGACATTTCTGATGAAGGCATTGAAGGATTTGAAGAAGAGGCCGTGGAGGCTGTTGCGCCAAGTTTTTCAAAATCTGACATCATAAGGTCCATTGAAGGCTCCTCATTTTTCTCTTTGGGAATAGGTGTACCACCAGTTGCTCCCTCCAGGTTGATCAAGTCATCGGTGACAGGTTCGTTGGTAGCTTGCTGATATGAAGGCGGTTGTCCTGTGTATGCCGGTGGCGGTTGATCCGAATCTTGCTTTAGATCGTTGCCATCAGCACTCATAGCCAACAAATGGTCAATGGTTGTGTCGACAGCACCATTGTTGGCTCTTAGTACTGCTTCAATGACATCAGCATCCATGTCAGGAAACATGACTTTAAAGTCAGTCATGGCCTGGTTGAACTCCAGCTGTGTTGGTGCATTCAACGAAGAAGACATCTTGCCGCCGTTGAAACTCTTTGGGGATTTTTTCAAAGCCTTCGACAAACTTTCAAATCATTGTTGTCTTGATCAGTGTACCTTTACAGGCACGACTTGAAGAAGAAGCTGCTTTCAGTAGTTTTTAGAGGCTGCAGCTGCTTCGGCTACGCTGTGGCCTACTGCACAGTGAGCTACTGGAGGTCGAAAGCTGTCACACTAGTCTTACACTGGCCTGACGTCATATTCGTAGTTCAACATTTACAAAAAATGACCATTAATTTGCAAAAATAGTTTCAACTTTTTCTTTTCTTCATTGTCAGATCAATCATGCAAAAAATGAAGGTTAGGCCTTTTACTTGGATATATTTGATGAGAATTGGCTGATTTTTGTTGTGCAAAACACCTGGTGCTGAGCGATTGCTAACCTCACTTTGGCTTAGGGACTCAGAAGTTGAAAATTCTTCCGAAAAATAAAAATTCGCTTAATTCTACGATTTCTCAACAAAATTTGTCAATTATCAACCATAAAGGTATTTCTTTGTTGTGGTTTGAATTTTCCACCATCGTTTTGTCGAGTTTTCTATTGTTTTTGCCAGAACACAAATTCTTTGTATTATTTGGCCGTTTGCCTAATCGATGCCCTCCACTTCGGCCATTTTCTCCACGGCCGCGATCGGGAAATTTGTATCAGGCGACCACCCCCAGGGATCAAAAGGACTTGAAACCGGGATTATATGGTTGCTAACAGTGCGCTAATCCGGGTTCCAACAGTCTGTCAAAATTCTAAAGATTCATTCATTCAGGTAAGAATAAATCAAGGGACAAGTTGACCCAAGACAATATTGCTACTCCTCAGGCTACTCTCCCTCCTGCATAAGCTGCCTTGACTATAAATGACTTTGAATTTGACTAGAACAAGTGCTATTTCTGTTCAAGACAACACTTGTCTTATGTAGAATCATATCCGGATTTGTCAATTTCCCACGTTCCACGTCATTTTTTTTATTCAAGAAACCTTAGAAATGTCTTAGAAGTTTTTTTTTGACTTGACTTGAAAAATTCTTGAACTTCTTCCAGGTTTTTATTTTCCCCTCGTTCCAAAAAGTGTGCATTTAACCGGGCATGGACTCCATCCCCTTGGAGGACTTGAAATAAGTGAACAGTGTGTGAGTGCCTAGTCTGCTTCATCAGCGAAATACAATTATGTCCTCCACGGGTTCGGGGACCTTTGTCGACCGGATCGATCCATTTGCCAAGAGGTCATTAAAGAAGAAACAGAAAAAGAGCCAAGGCTCGTCAAGATATCGCACTGGTGGTGATGTCGAACTCACCGCTCTTCCATTGCTAAAAGGTAGGCTAAAATTCAAGTGAAACTTGACGGCGGCGGGGTGTGACACCTAAAACGCTAGAAATCGTCAGCTGAAATCATGGTTAAAAATAGAACGTCAATCATGGTTGAAGCTATGTTCTTCAAACAACCGCAGATTGCATCAGAATATATTTTCTTTTCGACAATGATTGATTGCTTTGATATTTTGAAAGTTCATTGAATTCATTAATTTGATTTTTATTTTGAATGAAGTTTTGGAAGAAGGCCTTGTTTAAATTCTTAGTTTCACTTGATTGAACACCTGCTGCTGCACCTTATTGTAGTACAATTTTACAATTTTGACAAATATTTAAACTTTTATGGCAGGTGATAAACAGAATTAAAGTTGTCCTCAACGTCAATCCAAAAATCGATTAGAACTGATGATAATACTTTTTTCTTTGCGACAATCAAACCATTCTTTGGTGCATAGTTTATTTGGGTTTTCCTTTTGTTTTGTGATGTTATAATATCACTTATGACAACAATCACGTCAATGTTTATTCAATGATTGTTGGCCTTTTGAACCTGACTGAAGTCAAGTCAGTTTGATCATGATGTTCAACAAGACATGAGCTATTGGTTATTAGCAGTCTTTATAGCAAGTTCAGTGTCCATTTTTGCCATATCCACTTTAATCCATCAATGGATCCTTGTCTTAACTGGTACTTCTAAAACTGGGTTAACAGGTACCGAAGTTCTAATTGAGAGGTACTACTCAAAACTTTTCCTTGTTTAGTTGACATGACTCAAATTCCGTCAACATTTAGCCACTCGTCGTGCTAGAAATATCAGAAATTATTGATCTGCAATAAAACCAGGCGGCTAGACTTGTCAAAACCTTGTGTAATCTATACATTGGTGTAAGAGGCTTTCCTTGTAGCCGAATTCATCATGCAACACTATCTTATCGCTGATTCGCCACCCTGAGTTGTGCTACTTTTTTCAAAAAGTAAACTTTTAGATAATGACACATAACGAAGCCAAGGAAAAAACCAGTATGAACCGTATCTGTATACAAATTATATGTATAAAGGAAAAAAATCCAGTATCAATTTTTTTCAAAATTAGTGGGTTTGCCTGGATTCGAACCCGGGACCTACCGCGTACGGATACTTTGACATGCCACTAGAAATAGACTGGAGCTGAACCAATCTGGTTCGATAAATTCGATAACGTCGTAGAGAGCATAAATCTGATTATGGGTAGGATATGATAAATCCTATTTCTTTGAAACTAATAAAAAAATAGCCTTAAAAAAGTCCTGATCTAATAATCTTAATTCTTATGCGAAAATACCAATTGTGGCCATTTATGCCTTCTTTTGAGTGTTTCACTTCAAGCAGAAATGATTTTAAATTAGCAAAAGTTTCAATTTTATTTGAACATAGCAAATTCTGCTCGGGTTCGGTAATTCCGGTTTGGTCTATCACTACATGCCACTAGCATGGATTATTGGAGAAGCCACCAAATTTTGCTTTTTGTAAGCCGTGAGAGAGATATTTTGATTTTAACAAGGTCCGAGTATGAGTAGGATTTGTTATCAGCTTGTTGCATTGTTGTCTTCTCACATTTTTTAAAATCATTGACTTTTTACATTGTATGATGCGTCGTTATTAAAACCTGTTTGAAGTGATTTAGTTGTTGAAGGTCATTGTTTACTAATTGACAATATTGCATTACCAGATATAGAGTACATTAATGACGTGTAAGTTTCCTTATCCGATTAGACTCAATGTTTAAAAAACCTTATCTACATACAGACAAAAAGAACGATAATTGCCTCGGTATTTGTATTGATAATTGACAAGTCCAATATTTTAGACTTCAATGTTGAATTGATGAAATAGACGAAAAAGGTCCAAAGTCTTCTTTCATTCACCAAAATGTATGAATGAATGGGCAAACTATGCTTTCTCATTATGAAACTACTACTTCAATAGTAGCCCTTCGTCGTCATGAGAGCTTGAATCCCCTCGGATTCCGGATTGAATTTGCATTGAAAAGGCTAATCATTGAAATTGAATAATGAAGAAGTAATCTAAGTATGGACTATGGACCTGTCGGATTGTTAATCCTTTATCGATGCAAATAACCATCGATCTTTCAGCCTGGCAGGAAAACGAGAAAGCAAGGCCTTCTTGGCCTTTAAGAAAGGCCCATTCTGTCCGCTATCGCTACGTTGCCGAGTAGTAGAAAGGCAGTGGGAGAGACAGGGCGAGAGAGAGAGAGAGGCAAGCCTAAGAGGCTGTTCTGGTAGTACAGAAGAGGAGAAGCTGCTTGCTCTCTTAACATCCTAGTTGTGTGCACAATGCTGCCTCGTCAACTTGCAGTCATCTGCTCATAGTATTGTGAAAAAATGACGATGATTTTGCAACAATCCGCCACATTTGAGCGAAAATCCGACGGAGCTATTGCCATCCAGTGCTCTGTCTGCTTTTTTAGCGGATTCTCAACTTGTCATTGCTCAAATAATACTACCAATGCAGCACAACCACAAACGCAGTCTTCCAAGTCAAAAAAGGTTTCAGCTGCCAATGCAGCATCAGCGGCGGCGGCCTCCATACTAGCCTCTAAGAAAGGCCCTGGTTCGGAAACCAGCAAAAATAACATCATCACTACTAAATCTAATGAAGAGACTCATGAAGATGCAGAAGCGGCAGCCAAACTACGACTTGGTACTTTGTCTTCTCTCATCAATTATTTACTTAATACTACTTCTACTCAGATGTAGTAAAGTCATCTGAAATATTGATGCATATATACTCAGCTCCGTCGCCTACTGCTATATATTCTAGCACAAGAAATGATAGGAAATTAAAGTTGATATTTAATAGTCTGTTGTGAAACCGGATAAGATAGGAGAAAAAAACGAGTGTTGTGTTTTCTTTTTCGAACACAAAAAGATGGTGACCGAACTAAGATGTTACGATTCGGTAGAGCCACAGTGCTTTTGGCTTTCAGAAAAGGACAAGCTAGTATTGTGAATACTATCATCAGTACTGAAGGTCACTTTTTTAAGAAGCATTATTATCAGGTTGAAGAGGAGTTCTTCTACTCTCTACTTATGGGATTAGATTGGAAACAGAACATAGTATTGTCTGGCCTTGAATAGAAAACAGTAGCGGCATTGATACAGAGAGAGAAATGTAGTCCAAATATTGATTGCAAAACTTCTGCACAACTTGTCTGGAAAGACGATGTGTCCCAACATGTTTTGGATAGAGATTTAACAAAAAAAAAATTAATGTCACAAAAGGCGAAAAAAAAATTCGTGAAAAGCAGTGCTTTAGAAATCCATTCAATTTAACGAATTTTAAAGTTCAAAATTCGAATTTATTACTACTCGCTGTGACAAGCCTCCTACAGCGAGGCCTCCGGGGGGGTTTGCTCGCTTCGCTCAAAACTCAAAGCCACCAAAAATCGTCAAAATATTTCGATTTTGCGATTTTTTTTGAAAGGTTTCCAGTCCCAAAAAAATCTGAAGCATAGGAATGTGCTGCACTGTATAAGAAAAGGAAAACTGATGTTTCGCGTGTTTTTGCTGCTTTGCCTTTCTTCCAACTTGGAAATATCTCCAGTGTTGTCTGACTTGTCTCAAGACAGAGTTGATTGATAGTTTGACATTTGTTTCAGATGTACCTTCGTCAGAGCAAGAGGAGTTGTTCATCCGTAAATTGCGACAATGTTGCGTCGGATTCGACTTCATGGACCCCGTGGCCGATCTGAAGGGCAAAGAAATCAAAAGAGCAACACTTAACGAAATTGTCGATTACATCACGGCGGGACGAGGTGTCCTCACAGAGGCTGTTTACCCTGAGATTATACGCATGGTAATGTCTTTGTGAATGAAAATCCATGAAAATTTTTAATAAAATTTTTTTTTTCTAATTATAGATCGCATGTAATCTGTTCCGGACATTGCCGCCTAGTGATAATCCAGATTTCGATCCCGAAGAGGACGACCCTACTTTAGAAGCCTCATGGCCTCACTTGACGGTAATTACACTTAATATAACTAATTATAGGATAATTGATTGCATTATTATTGTCATTCCAGCTCGTCTATGAGTTTTTCTTGCGTTTCCTCGAGTCCCCAGACTTCCAGCCATCGATTGGCAAAAAAGTCATTGATCAGAAATTCGTACTTCAATTATTGGAATTGTTTGACTCAGAAGACCCGCGGGAGCGGGATTTTCTCAAAACAGTACTCCATAGGATATACGGAAAATTCCTGGGATTACGGGCATTCATCAGGAAACAGATCAACAATTTTTTCCTCAAGTAATGCATTGAGATTGAATTATTTTTAAGCCCTTTTTAACCAATGCGTTTTGAATTTCTTTTAGGTTCATCTATGAAACTGAACATTTTAATGGTGTGGGTGAACTCCTGGAAATTCTTGGCAGCATCATCAATGGGTTCGCTCTGCCCTTAAAGGCTGAACATAAACAGTTCTTATGCAAAGTCTTGATTCCCCTGCATAAGGTACGATGCCTCTCCCTTTACCACGCCCAGTTGGCCTACTGCGTCGTCCAGTTCCTAGAAAAGGACGCCACGCTCACCGAGCAAGTCATCAAAGGCTTGTTAAAATTCTGGCCAAAAACCTGCTCACAAAAAGAGGTGAATTATAATATTTTTATGACTTTTTCCCTCAAATGTTGATTCTTCAATCTATTGTTTTATTCAGGTCATGTTTCTTGGCGAAATTGAGGAAATCCTCGATGTCATTGAACCGGCACAATTTGTCAAAATCCAAGAACCGCTTTTCAGACAAATTGCAAAATGTGTCTCCAGTCCTCATTTTCAGGTAAGCAAAAAGTATTTGTTATTTTTGACGTCAAGATTTTTTAGGGGGATTACATCCGGATTCCGGATTCAAAAATTGGCTGAAATAACTTTTCTTCTCCTTTGATGTTGTCTTCGTTATTACATTTTTTTTTCATTACTGAGGGACAAAATATTTCCAAATCAATGAGCCGAACATACTCTAAAGGTCTTATTTTAGAGCATACTTTCCTTATTTCTTAATTGTAGTAGATTACGAGTACTACATGCAATTGCTGAATAATTGCTTTTTCGTTACAGGTTGCTGAGCGTGCTTTGTATTTCTGGAACAACGAGTACATCATGTCTCTGATTGAGCAAAACAATCAAGTTATCATGCCCATCATGTTCCCTGCCCTATATCGCATCTCCAAGGAGCACTGGAACCAGACCATTGTGGCCCTCGTATACAACGTACTCAAAACCTTCATGGAAATGAACTCAAGGCTGTTTGATGACCTCACTGCTTCATACAAGGCTGAAAGGCTAAAGTAAATTCATTTGCATTACATTAGGTTTTACGTCATTCATTCATCCAAGAAGCATCCTTTTTTGGTACAACTCCACTGCAGTAGAAAGCAGATTAAAGTTGTTGCTTGTACTAGAAATAGCCTCTTTCATGTCTGAAGGAGACCTACATACGTACGAAAAGAATGAATGAAAGAAAGTTGTCAAAGTGCAGACTAGGAAAACAATTATTTTTTCCATTAGAAATATTAGAAAACTGGCAATCCGTCGCCTTTGGCGAAAGTAGCCTCCAACAGCCTCTTCGGCCTCAAGGATATAAGAGTTATTAAGCTCAATGAAAAGTGCTTTAAAATTAGACGTTTCAAATTGTTTACAGCGGTCATTTTTTAAAAACGGCCTCAAATGACCTCAGAGGTCACAAGAGACCTCGCAAGAAGAAGCCGAAGGCGACAGATTGCCAGTTTTCTAATATTTCTAATGGAAAAATAATTGCTTTCTTAGTCTGCACTTTGACAACTTTCTTAATTCATTTTTTTTTTTCGTACGTATGTAGGTCACGAAAAATGGTTCCTTCTATGAGTCATAGAGCTCTAAAATGAATTTATGAATTTTCTACATGAATTTATTTTTTTTTATTTTTTTGCAGGGAGAGAAAGCGGGAGCGCGAACGCGAGGACTTGTGGAAGAAGCTCGAGACCCTGTCTCTTACCAATGCAAAAAAAGAAGGCATTAGCTTAGATTTGATCAATCACATGAACAGCTCCAACTCCTCGGCCACCACCTCTTCTAACGCCACTGAATAAAACTTTTTTGGAATTATGCCTTTAAAGAAAAAAAAACACTGATGAGACTTTTTTGTGACTACTACAGTGCACTATGCAAAAGAGCTAAACGAGAGCCACAGAGTGCCATATTTAACAATTGAAAAAAGAAATGAAATCGAAGCTGAAAAAACGACAATGAATCGAATTAAAGTGTGCGGCAAACAAACAAAAAAATCGCAAGAAAATCCCCATGCGGAAATACACCTTTAGAAGAAAAACCCTCCCCTTTTAAAAAGCACATTTTTGAACAAGATTTTTTACTAAATAATCTCAAAAAAAAAAAAATTTTGAACTTTTTCCTTAATTTTTTTTTTCATTTCTTAACCCAACTAATCTGGTCACAACAGTCATTAAAAAATAAAGAAAAGCAAAACGGAATAGTCAGAAGAAAAATCAGTAATTTTAATTGGGTGTAAAATATTTTTTTTTTTTTTTTGAGGTTATGTAGTAAAAGTTGCCTTTTTAGGATTTAAAATAAAAAAAATCGCAAACAATTTTTGTTACACTACTGATACACTATCCCTACAGAAATTTGAAAGTTTGAAAGAAAAAAATCCCTTATGTGGTGTAAGAAAATTATGTACTAGGCTTTGAAGTGTTTTACTAAAAGCTAAAATAAAAACCCGCCCATGATAAACAACAACAAAAAACTCACACATCGTAATAATTTTTGACAGCTTATTCCTCCTGGTTTTTTTTTTCGAAACAATGCAGTAAAGAGAAAAAGGAAAAGCTGTCAATTATCACCACATGCTGAAAAAAAGATGAAAAGTAAGAAAAAAATCATCATATGCTATTGAACAAGTGTGATAATACATATGGTATGAGACCGAATTTTTGTAATTCTTTTGCTTCATTACACCGACGAAGGCATTTTTGATTCCACGAGAAAAATTCAGAGATTCAAACAAAACTCCGTGAAATTGCAGTGGTTTTGCAATATTTGGTCGTTTTCACGAGAAAAAATCAACAAAAACAAAACAAACAAACAAAA
>LT727967.1:0-33317 GCA_900157175.1 Oithona nana
CGCCCGCCGGAGGCCTCGCTGTAGGAGCCGAAGGCTCCGTCAACAGCGAGTTTGAATAAAATCAGGGAAGAAACTTTAGGGGAAAATTTTTGGGAAAATATTTATCGTTTTCCTTACAGATGGATACATTCGTGCACTCAAAGCTGGCTGTAGATGTGTAGAACTGGACTGTTGGGATGGACCTGATGGCGAACCTATAGTTTATCATGGATGGACTTTGACTTCCAAATTGGACCTTTTGGAAGTCTTGAAAGACGCTATCAGACCTTACGCATTTTATGCGTCAGAATACCCTCTGATCTTATCTATTGAAAACCATTGTAGTAAAAAGCAACAAGACAGAATTTCTCAACATTTTGTCTGCATTTTAGGTAAATAATTCGATTTCGTAATGTTATCAAATGAGACATTTTTTGCGTGATTTTTAATAGTTTTGTGGTTTTAGGTGATCTTTTGTGCTTTGAAAGTCCCGACTCGGATAAGAAAGCTCTGCCTTCTCCTTTACAACTACGACGGAAGATTTTGGTGAAAGCCAAGCGGCAAATGAACTCTGAGGAGCCCACGACAATGACAATGGTACCAACAGCAGCACCACCAGACCCGCAATTGCACCCGCTAAATGAGGCGTCAAGTCAATTATTATTAGAACAGAAGAACAACAACAAATCGATGAAGTTGAAGAAGACCAAAATGCATCCTAGATCCGCGTCGCTGTCTTTGAGCAGGGGAAAGAGTGAAAAGAACAATAATAGGTAACGCCATCTAATGGCAAATTTTCTCTGGTTTTTCCCCAATTTTTTTTTTTTCGAAAAATTGTACCGGAAAAAGGTTTTCTTTTATAGGAAAGGATCTGTACTGGTGTTAGAGACTTCTACTGATGTTTCCGCCAGTTTTTCTGCTCTAGTCAATTATTGCGAATCCATCAAATTCAAAGGATTCGATACTCCAAGACATTACTGGCAAATGAGTTCCTTTGATGAAAGCAAAGCTGGTCAATTAATAAATGCCAGGTCAACAGCTGACAAATTCATCAAGCATAACCAACAGTTTTTGAGTCGAATTTACCCTAAGGGAACTCGTGTGAATTCTTCTAATTACGATCCCATTCCGTTATGGTTGGCAGGATGTCAAATGGTAGCCTTGAATTACCAGGCCCAAGATAAGCCTGTGGCTTACAATAGAGCATTATTTCGTGCCAATGGACAATGTGGATACATTCTCAAGCCGGAACCATTATTACGAGGTAGATACATAATAGAATTTATTACATTACAAAGTGTTTGAAAAATTCGAAAAAAAAAAATTTTGGAAAAAATCAGAAAAAAATTTTTGGGGAAAAATGCGGAAAAAATGTTGGGAAAAAATTCGGGAAAAAATTCGGCAATTTTTACAAGATAATAGCCCAAAAATATGTATCTTTTTTAAGCTGAAAGTAATTATAATTGTGTGATAAACAACGTCTCCAAACTACGGCCAACTCAAAAACTCCGAATACGTTTGATTTCTGGACACCACTTACCAAAATCCGCATCCAAGAAAATCAAAGGCAACGTCATCCAACCTTACATTTCCGTCAAACTTCGTGGGCATATTTTAGATGAAGCCGAATTCACCACTGAAATTGTACCCAAGGTAATTACAGCTCGAATCTCCAAAAGCTCCAAAAGTTTTTTGTCTCTCGTTTTACAGAACGGATTCAATCCAATTTGGGAAAGTTGCACTGAATTTTACTTGGTTTATCCCCAATTTACATTCCTGGAATTTCAAGTACGCTCAAGTCTGCAGCAAACCAGTAAATCTGCTGATGATCCCTTGATCGGCCAAAGTATACTTCCCTATACATTATTACGTAAGGGATACAGACACGTATTTTTAGAAGACGAAGCCGGTCATCGGCTGACGCCTGCTTGTCTTTTTCTCCATTTGGCTGTGATTGATTGTGCTCAAAAGAAATAATACAAAAAAAGATACTACTATCCTTTCACAGTGTGTGAAAATTACCAGAAAAAGTCTTACTTTTCTAAGTGAAGAATTTTTTAACCTAATGGAAATTTGATCATTTTTGAGGAGCAAATATTTGCAATACTTACAAACTCAATTTTAAAATGAAATGAGACATTTTTGGTAATTTTCAAACAATGTGTTTGCTTGGTCCAAAGACAACTTTTTTGAAGACTCATCAATTACTTCCCCAAAGCCTTGCAAATGTGTCTCCTAGGACTAGTAATCCTATTAATAAAAAGGGAGCCTAAATCCGATCTTGACACCCAGGACGACACCCTACTAGGAATACCAAAGTCACTACAATGCAAACCTTGGTCATTTCCTCCTTTAGTTTAGCTTTCTAAGTGTCATCGGCGGCGGCATCGGCTTTCTAATGTCTTGGTCATATATTGGTACTTTAGAGTTGTAGCAACTGTTTTTGCTGGCACTATTGTTGACCATTCTTCTCACGATTTCCTAATCTGCTATGAGGATAGCTAATGCGTGAAGATAGATTGTTCCTATCTCCAATTTAGATCAAGATTACTACTACATATACTAAAGCACAAAAAATGTAATAAATGGTGATGATACTTAGTAATTTGAATTTTTCCGCGCTTTTTTTTATTTCTGTTCGGGAAAGAAAGTGCGGGAAATTGAAAATTACAATAAACATACTTAAGCAATTAGAATACCTCGCACTTTTTATATATTTTTCATTTTTAGGTCGATCGATCCAAGAGGTCAAAATTACAATTAAAAATCGCCCTGAAATCGGAGAAAAAATATATAAAAAGTGCGAGGTATTCTAATTTTGTTAGTTGGTACTTGGTATATCCCTTTCTTACATTTTTTTGTGCTTTAGGTGTCATGTCACAACAAGTTATAATTGGAACATTTGGGTGGATTTTCCAACACTGGTTTTTAGATTTTGGTTTTGTACTTACTTTCGTCCAAAATGTCTGCATATTCGGTCGTTAGGGCCGGCAAGTATGAAGTCACATCGAGATCATTAGGGTGTCTTATACTAGAGCCCGACGAGCCTCGAATTGGACTGCCACAATCCACCAAGCAGACAGACAGCCAGAGGACTGCAGCCCAAGCTGAAACAATAAAGGGAGAAATAAAGATGAAAAATGACGACACTCATTTCCGACTACAGATAAGCTCGACTGCTGCCCCCCTGCCTGCCTACGGCCCTGGTCACTTAGGCAAAAAAAAAACTTGTAGGATTTTTTAAAACTGCTTGGCACAATGTGTTTTCTGAACAGGAGTGCCTCATTTAACTTTTTTTTTCCTTTTGTTGATGCATTCTTCCCTTTCTTCCATAAAATCTAGAGGTCGCTGAGGTCATGAAATAGGAGTAAGAATTTGACCTCCACGGCCTTTGAGGCCACCGAGGCCAACAATGCAACATGTCCTGAGGTTTAACAGAAGGTCTCGCTGACTCGAGTTTTTGATACGACATAACTTGGATTGAGCTGTCTGATTATTTTCGGCATCAAAAAATGCGTCGCTGGCAACTGCAGCAATTAATCTATGGGATCGAGGCTAGAAAGCATCAAAGGAGAAAAAGGCAGAACGCTTGGGTGCACAGAATGACTGGTAAAACGATGATGATAAGGATCACATGATGATGAGCACTTAGCCTTAGACAAAATACGCACTTTCAAGTTTAGCAAATCATTTGACATTTGTTTTCTTTCTCCTTTTACTACATAGAGCAGAGCGCGCTTTTGTTTGGCGAGACAAAAGAAAATAGGAATATGCAAATCAACTCTAGGACTCGGGTAGGGGGTGGGAAAGTGTCTTCAAGTGGGGGTTCAAGATTATAAATTATTTTTTTTTCTTTGGCTTTTCGCAGCATCAGATTCAGCAAAAATGTCGTCACAGATTAGAGTAAAAATCACTGTGTGTTTGTATGCATGATACAAAGGATTGACGCAATGCGCCTAAGAAACAGTACGAGCGAGAGTTGGAATAGAGTAGTAGAACGACGAATATGATGCTGTTGACGACAATTCTTCCTTTTGCAGTTTGCACCATGGTTTTACACTAGATGAAAAAGACCGAAAAAACTTAAACGGCAGAAAAAAGGGGGCAACAACCAAACAACTTTTGCAATCCTCTTATTGCAGTTTTTCAATGACTTTGAACCTTTTTTATTGTACTACATACTCAAAAAAGTCTCATTTTGCAACGTTGCCAATGAGGTCTATTTGAATTTTCGCGCCAAAATCAGCATCAAAATTCAGAATCTAGAACTAGAGCAAGAAAGTAGATTTCTTCCAAGCTTGAAATGTCAGCAATGTTCATTAAAACTCAGCAAATCTCAGCAATGCTCAGTAAAATCCAAAAAGCTTCAAAAAATCTCAGCAATTTTAGATCAGCAGAATAAGTACTCAAAGTTGACTTGTAAAGCAGAAGATCCGAGGGTAAATCATAAGAGTCTATTTTCGTCCATTCAATATGCATCTTCCCTTGATGGGGCATGAACAAAAAAGCAACTGCTATGCTATCATTACATATGATCAGTCACTTGGAAACTAGGCTCTCACTAGGGTGCGTGCAGCAAGCTATGCTCAAAATCTTATGACATCACAACAACAACCACAAATCTCGTATTTTTCACCGGAAGTCTTACAGTATGATGCTGCTTTCTTTTTATTTTTTTACATCTCTACAGCCTACACAGAATTTACAGTAACACATGTGATATTCAACTGTTACATGACAATTTGTTCTTTTCTGATTTACGAGAACAATGGTCAACATTAAAAGGACATACGTGTGCAATGGGGGATGGTCCAGACTATCCCCCCTCTAAAAATGATCGCGCGCTCGAAAAAAAAAATTCGGGTTGAAAACCCGACCAAGATAATCCTCCAATCTTCCTATTCCTAGGTTGCACAGTTGCACACGTATGGAAAGGGGGGAGAAAATCTACCCCTCTGTTGCCTTCTATATCCTATTGAGATTTTTTGGGAAAGGATTCTTTAGTAGCTGCGCAACAAGAGGGGCAATTTGTTACGCAGACTGCGGAGACGGCGGAAAAGAAAGAGTTCTAAAATGGACTTCCCATGCAATAATAAAATAATGGATTCCATTATGAAGCTATGGCAATGTCGTCCAGAGGTGGTGACCAGCAGTACAGTCAGAATAAAAGGGGTACTAGACCGATTTTCTCTAAAACAGTCTACTAGCTACTACACTACTGCAGTAGTACTCGTAAAATTTGTACGTCTCTATGCAATTCTGTAAATGAGATTCTGTTCAGATTTTCTTAAAGTTTATACAAATATACACTGTTTGAAAATCCCCAAAAAATATCTCAGCTGAATATTTCCTAAAAATTTTTTTTTGCAGAGTATTGCTTAGAATTGCTTAGTATTGCTGAGAATTACTATGAATTGCTGAGTATTGCTGACTTTGTAAAATGAGACTTTTTTGTTGATTTTCAAACACTGTGAAGTACTAATTTTGTTGAAAAATAAGATGAGATAAAAGGATCAAAGCTGGTTTTCTCCTTGTAGATTTGCTGGTAGAATTGCACTGTTGGGTTTGTTCACTCAATTTATTTTCTAAGAGAAGTTTACCTTTGAGAGCAAAGATGACAAGGGGAAATTGCACAAGAGTTTTCATGTTAGTAGTACATATTTCCTCTCGGTCAAGTTGAAATGGCACTCACGGGACAATACTACTACTCTTATGCATAGAAATGTTGTAGAGACGGCGGCGGCGAAGGAGATCGGCGACGGGGTGGTCTTCAAGCTACCAAGACAAGGAGCCAACTAAAGCCACCGTTTTTCGGATGACCATATCACTTTGGGTCCCTACATCTACAATGAGAGAAATGTTATTGTACAAAATATTGATTTGAAATGGGGAAAAACATATTTGGATTTGTACCGGAGTGCTGGTTGGAGCGGCGCTCCACAAATTGAGCTGGAGCGCTACCCGGAACGGCGCTCCGAGAAAAGAGCGCAATCTGGAGCGCCGCTCCGGATTTTGCCGGAGCGCTTATACTCTGAAAGTAGGTAAGAAAAGACCTTGTTAAAGCAACATCCTGCTAAACATGCTAAAAATACAAAGTTACAGTTCTGTGTTACCTCAAGTAATGGAACCACAAGCTTTTACTTTGATTGGATATTACTGGTTCTGTCTGAGTGTCAGCTTATTCTTTTTATACAACTTTCGAGGATATCTCAAGAGAAAACCTACAGGATTTCAAACACTCTTAGATGGAGCAAATATCCATCTCTGGAGTACCTTGGATTAGCTGTCTCAATTCATGATGTCATTGCAGTGTCATTAGAAATTTTCAACCATCAGGTAAACCAGATTTGGGCAGAAATTATAGCATGGATTCTTTTACTAGGCCAGCAATTGTTTTACTATCAATTGCTGCTTTGTGGAATCATAAGGCTAATGGTTGTGCTGGGATGGAATCCTGGGATATCTGATGAAAAACTCCACAAGTGGATTAGGAGAAGTTTGATTGTTCTGACCTTTGCTTCAACATTGACTTTGGTCATCTTGGATTACAAGCACCCCTTGCCCATCATTTTACAAGGAGGAAAAAACAGTACAATACGATTGAAACTAAACCTTGTGCCCACACTCGTGGCTTTGGCCTTTTTTACCCAAATCATCTCAAGATCAATCGTTTTTGTCAAGCTACATAAAAGTAGCATGTCTCATGAATCCGGCAACGAAGTGATTTCAGCAGTGTTTTATACACTTGTCTTTGTCATCATTTTCTTTTCTTACATTATAGTCAATGTGTTTGATTTAGGCTTGAGATTTGCATTTATCTTTGGACACTTTTCTTACCTAACTTTATGCTTACAGATATTTTCCCAATCCCAATCAATCAGAAAATTCATGTTTCATAAATATCCCACCCTAAATAAGCTGAAAAAATGTTTCTTTTATAAAGTGGAACCATTATTTGATGTAAAGGTTTGAACTTGAAGTCCAGAGTACCCAAAAAAGTATATGTATACTAAATAGTGATGTGTTTTATTGCGGTGGATATTCATCTTGTGGTTTGCTGGTTTCTTCATACAATTCAAATAATTGGGCTAATTGTTCTCCTGTAAATAGATCTAAATCTTCTGGTTTGAAGTCTGCTCCGATGGTTCCCCCATATGCTGATTGTTTAGCATCGATTTGTTGAGATATTGTCAGAGCATATTTCTGTAATAAAAAAATCGTGAAAGTTTGTTTACATTCAATTTGACGATTTTTTAAAAAAATACTCACAGCCCAAGCTTCCATAAATGAGGCAATTTGTGCTGGATTATCAATGGCTTTATGTCTTTTAAATTCATCTCTGACATAAGCATCACCGATGATTTGCATCTGCGTAGGTAGTCCTCTATGTAGTCTTAAACAAGTCTTGAACAATATCCTCACTCTTTGCACATGTGTCAATGAAGCCACAATTGAACTCATATCTGTAAGAAAAGAAGCAAATGCAAAGTTAATCTTCACGTTCATTGTAAGCGGCATATTGTTCATCATCCTCTTCATTTTCATCATCACTACCAACAATCTGAATAGCAATATTTTTAGCAACATCAAACCATCCACTTTTGATAGCATAAGCAGTCATCGCCGATGCAGCAACACTAGAAGCCACAGCCACTCTTGTATAATTCACTGGTTCTTCGTCATCTTCCGGATTTTGTTTTGTTTGGGTTTCCGACGCCTTTTTCTTTTCATATTCTATGGCAACTTTCGAAAAGTACGTCAAATTGACACGACTGACAAATTTCAACAAAACATTGCTGGCTTTCAAGTAATTTTGCAATGTTGGATTTGGAAATGGAGCTTTGAGTAATGGAGCTAAATATCCATATAACAATGCATCTGCAGATGAAGGTCCTTGACCAAATAAAAAGTTTTCTTCGCCTAATCTTTCCGCCAACATGTTCAAACATTCTTCGGCATTTTTATGAACTGCAGTTTCAATTGTTGATCTGACATCCGGAGCGTCAGTGAATTGAATGCCAAATCGACTTTCCATGACGGATTCAGCATGGTTTCGATACTTTGATGGGTAGTACATGTTCAGGGGAAAGGTCATTTGCTTGGCAAACCAAGGACAAGTCAACTGGCTATGATTATTCAAGTCTAACCAAAAGACATATAACAATGCTGGATACAACTTTTCTTCCATAAGTTGAGTGATGGCAGCCACTTCTGCTTGTTGTTTGGGTGTTAAATTGTAGTCTGCACTGTAATTCAAGCTCTTTAAATGGTTGACTACACCGGCAAAGGTCGGCAATTCTAAGCCTTCATTAGTGCGAAACACTGGCAAGTTACTTTTGGGTGTCCAAAAGGGATTGGCACTCTCGTGGAAAGTAATAGGTGCTCCGGAGAATTTAGCGTAGGCCATAAGTTGTAAACAATGAGGATCGATTGAGGCTATACCCCAATCCGAAGGCCAAATCCAGGCTTCCATTGTTATGCAAGATGAATGAATTTCAGAACTGCTGAATTTTCTGTCAAAAGTTTGTTTACAAATATTCTCAGTAAAATGGACCGAAAATGTGTCGATTTTAATCTGAGCAAAAACAATAACATTACTATTATTTCATACTTTCAAGACTATTATGCAAACATCAATTTTGTAATAGTTTAGATCGTTTTATGAATGAATTAAGGACTTTTTAGCAATTTTAACAATTATTTTTAAGATCGTAAAATTCGTAAAATTGCCTCAGAATTTGTAACTCAGAAAAAACAAAAACAAATTTTTCAAGAATTGACGGCGAATTTTTTTATCAAAACTAGAATTATCTATCAAAACAGTGGGAAAACGTGATAAGAAAAAGCAAAATGAGTGCTTCAAGTTCATCTTCAGACTCCGAAGGTTCATCAACAGGCGACGAAATGCCTAAAGTTACCACGCATACGGAACGTGTCATTCGCCGATATCAAATTAAGAAATCTTTGATTTTAGAACGAATGTTTGCCATAGAACAGGTACGCACGTTCAAGTATTTTTTAACATATGTAAAACTCAAGCTTTCATATTTTACGACTTCGCCAGCTTTTTCACCAGTTTAATAATTTCTGTCAATTTGTGTAATGTTGCACACTCCATTAAATTCCCTCCAAAATAGTTGACGTCGGCATTTTGGCAATAAAATCAGCAATTTTTAAAGTTTAAAAATAGCAAAAAAATAGAAAAAAAATTGCTTTTCAAATGTTGTCTTCACTTTTCAAAACTTGTGAATTTACTATACGTAAAAAAAATTCGTCAAATCAAACCAGCACAAAACCAAAACAATTTGACGAACAAAATCAAACTTCTTTTCCAGGACAATGAGAATCTCGTTCGACGAATTATAGAAGTCGAGGGTCTAGTACAAGAAGGTCTATGCCATAGAAAATCGATTATGAACCGTTTAGACTCATACGGCGATGCTTACCGAAGTGTTCCCGTCCTCATTCCCAGCGAGGCCGAAGCAGCCTCATCGGTCCGGGGGTCAGCTACTCCGGCTTCTTCTGCAACATCATCTCAAAGTGAAAAGAAAACTCCTTCAAATCCTGGCAAAAAACGAAAGTTAAACAACACTGCGGAACACTCCTCACAATCAACGGAAAATCCATCAACACCAAATAACGAAAATTCAAATGAAGCTAAAAGAACTCCAAGAGACCCAAGTTTACCTAAGCGGCCACACAATGCATTCTTTTATTTTAGCCAGGAGCGAAGACCTGCGATGCAAAAAGAGTTTCCGACGTTGACCAAGAAAGAAATCGCGGCATTGTTGTCACAAAAGTGGGCAGAGTTGCCTCCCAACGAAAAAGCCATGTACATTCATCTACAAAACGAACGGAAGAAAGAGTATCAGGAAATCATGCAACAGTATAATGAAAATCGAGCAGAAATGATGCAGTCGTCAATGATGTAATTTCTGCTACTGTCAAATGAGACTAATTATCAAGTGTACCTATTTGACTCCCGCTCTGCAACTAACAAGACCACCCAAAGGGTTTGGACTACTCATCTTTAATGCAGCTGACATTTATTTCACATCCTGTATGAAGAACTGCTCATCGCTCGGGCGAGTGATCACACGTGTTCCATCTCAAGAGATCATCATCATATGACTTACTCAGTGTGTTTTCTAGTCAATAAATCACTCGCCTTTTAAATCACCAAAAGTAAATGCAATTTGAGTTGAATTTGAAATTTTGCGCCAAATAGTCATTCCAAAATTGATTTTTGCCGCGAAAAATCAAATATTTTCAAAGTTGTAAAATCACACTATTCTAAAAGTCAAATTTTTGTCCAAAAATTCAATTTTGACAAAACTCCAACATTTTTACGAGTTTTTCACCAAATTTTTTTTGACAATTATTCTCGTGAAATCAAAGTTGTCAACAACTAAAAAGTCCAAAACCACAACATTTTCACGAGTTTTTCACCCAAAAAGNTGAATGAGTGAAAATCAGTGGCAAAAAATACACTGTTTGGCATATTCTTCTTCACCGTTTTGTGAGAATGGAATCTTGACTGAAAATGGAGAAGGAACAGAGGAGGGGCGGTATTTTTCAATCAGTCACCAAATGACGACAATATGAGCCATTCATACAAACTGTCACCCTCTTTTAGCAGCAAGGAGAGCTTCAAGAGCAGCATTTGTTGCTCTTTCAAGTTCAAGCGCAGGTTAAGTAAATACTAACAAGACAAGTATTTCTACAAAAGTTATTCCAATTTCAATGCAATTTTTACAGACTCTCCAAGATCGTTAAAACTGATCTATGGTCTATGTACTATTTAAACGTTTGCCTAATTTACGCCTGGCCACTCGATCCACACTGTGGCAAAATCCCAATTTTTGTTCAAAAAATCAAGTTCTCAATTCATCCATTTATGGCGGGAAAATTCAAATTCAATTCATAGTAGATTTCATCAAAATTGAATTTTTCGGTACAAAATTTGACATTATGCATCAGTGTGCTTCAGCAAAAACCAGATGATGTTTGCCCCAAGCAACATACATTTTGGAAATGCTACTTCGTCTTCTTCTACACTTGCAATTATACCTTGAAAACAGCACTGAAGCTTTAGGTGATGAGCCAATCGCTGTAGGAATGCGTTGCTGCTCTACGTTCGTTCGTTCCGACCCATGTCATTAGAGGGAAAATGGAGTGGAGAACAGCTTCTAAAGCTTGGAACGAAGCAAGAAGAGTAGAGCATAACAGCTCATCATATCCTCGTCAGCATCATTAGAAGCTTGCACTGCTTATACATTTCCGGTCACTTCTTCTCCCATCTTCTTCTTCAAGTTCAACCGTTTTTCGGCTCTGTCATCGCTCAAAGATTTTGTACAGATAACTTGGAATCCATTAAAGTTAAAGGTGAGGAAAAGGAATGTAAAACAATTAAAAGTAACTCAAAGAGGGGTCATTAAGCTAATTATGATGCTTAAAAGTATGTCGGCTAGGACATAGTGTACTTAGAAAATGGACAAAGCAAGCAAACAATCACAGTGTTTGAAAATGGCCAAAAATGTCTCACTTGAATCTTTCAATTCAAAATTCAAACCGCTTCGCTTCTTCGGCCCTTCGGGCCTCAGTCGCTCCACTTTAGGAAAATGAGACTTTTTGATGATTTTTAAACATTGTGAAACATGTGCTGAAATTCCTTGTTTCGGATCTGGCTAAGTTCGCTTTCTTAGAGATCGAAAAATGCTTTTCAAGCCAGTGCACACGTTTCACTAACTCAATCAGTCTCTGTCTGAATTGTAAGCAGATTTACTTCTGTTCATTCTGCTGCTTTTGCTTACTTGGCTCTTTTTTGCAGTAGCTGAATGAGGCAACTATTTCTAAAGCAGCATCTGTTGATTTTCTAATCTAATTTAGACCATTCCAAACAGTCCAATTGTCCAATTTTCAAAGTATTCTTTGTCCTACAAAGTACTACAATTCTGTTTGGTAGAAAACCATTATACCAAACCCGAGAATGGAGAGGGGGCACGATCTGCAACGTCATGGTGTTGATGGTTGATTTCTTAGACCTGGAACCCATCAAAAACTGATTGTTCGGTTCTCCAAATCAAAAGCAAAATGCAAAAAAGATTTCTTAGTTGCTACTTCTTGATGACTCCACAAGTCTTTGAAAATCATGACATTAGGTCTCATTTTCTAAATCGAACTTACTGTTTTTCATTCAAGATTTTGTGCTGATCAATTTTGATTCTTTTTGGCGCGAAAATTCAAATAAGACAATTTCGTTGAATTTCAAATACCGTGGAAAGTAGTGAAAGTAGTGCAGTTTCTAACTTTTGGTCTTTCAAAGAGGAAAGTCCTCCCCCATCTTTCCTTTCCCTTTCTGTTCATTCCCTCTTCTCCAAAATGGAATTGAAAAGTTTGATGAAAATGACATAAAGTGAAAAATGACCATCAGCACAGCAGTTCTCCTGCCTTTCAATGCTCTGAAATTCAATGTCAGACGCATAAAAAAGACCATTTCTCTAAATGAAAGTTTGTTGGGTTCAAGGAGGAGTAGAAGTTGAACAAAAAGTGCCAATAGTTTTCTTTCACTTGACACTCATTAGAGGTCAACGTAAGAAGTCAACTCCTCTGTTTATCTTAGAATCATTTACAGTTCAAGTTGGGCAGCACACTAAGATCGGAAATGACGGAATTTGTGTTGTAATCAGAGGCAGAAATCAGGGAGACTCACATTGTTTAGAAATCACCTAAAATTGTCTCACTTTCAATTTTCACGCAAAAAATACATAGGGGGCATAGGGGTCCAAAGTTGGAAGGCTGCGCATTTGCCAACTTTGGAAATTCGAGTGGAGCAGAAGGGGAATCGCTAATTTTGGCGCGAAAATTCAAACTAAAAGTAGCTCGCTTCGCTCACAATGTTGTTGAATAAGACGTTTTGAGTGGTTTTCAAACATTGTGAGACTGTGATTTTGGCCCTTTTTAAAGCAGTCATTGAACTTAGAGAAGTCTGTCACCGGGAAAAGCTATTACGGCCCTCATTCTTCTTTCAATTTTGATGAGCACGAGTGAGGGGGTTGTATGTATAGTAGGGGTACATATTTCGTTTGCATAACATCCCTGACTCCCTGTCTCGTTCCTTATCTTATTCAAGACGGTGATGTGGTAAGATCGGTTGCCAAGAGCAGCAGTTAGCAAAAAATAGGAAGCTTGTTAACCCTCCTTCTCTTGCTTTTCCTATTGAGACTACTTTCATCATCCTGAAATTCCTAAACATGTCGAAACTCTCCTTGAAACTGTTGAAATTCGCACAAAAATTCAAGGACAAATACGAAAATGCTTGAACAACGGGTTAAAAAAAAAACTGAAATTTGTTCCTGATTATGTTGCAGCGTCGAAAAAGTATGTCAAACCAATTTTCAATAATTGTGAAGAACTACTTGAAACCGGCTGTTGGCATATCATCCATCGGTTATTGATCGATTTTCAACTGGGTTTTTCATGAGTGACGCTGAATGCTCTTCGCGTCGCTTTTTTCCAAGGTTTTTCCAACAGATGAAAAATTAATTAGCGTTGCTAGCGAGTCTATGATTTCAACAATGTTTACATCTGCTAAACTAACAAAACTTGAGCGGCGCGAAAAAACATATGGCCAATGATCAAAATCTCATCAAGGATGTAATGATGTCATTGGATCTTGGCATGTGCAAAACCTTGAATGGTAGATCTTGATAAGGCTACCTTCTTCCTTGAAGTGTCAACTCTTTGTTTACATTTTCATGAGGGGTTGAAGATCAGATTGTTCATCAAGGCGAAGCGACGATTTTTGATCTTTGTCATCAATGTTGTACATGTGGAAATGGTCTCCTCGGATTTCTACTCCCTACTCCACATGTGAAACCTAATGCCATAAAAAGCGTCGCCGTTTTATTGTCGACGATGCGGTGGGGCTAATGCTTGAGGGGGAAGAATGAAGATCGATTGGATCAACATTCACCGCCATCGCCTGATTTTGCACTTTTTAATCGCTATTTGACAGTTCACTGAATTTGTCCGCATCACTCTTTTCAATCTCAAACTCATTGAAACTTTTTCAAGTAGCTTTTCGTCAACACTTATGTCCATGAGTAACAAATTATTCACGACGAGAAATCCTATAAAAAGTGCTCAAGATTCACAAAAAATTCGTCAAAGCGGCAAAAAAGTAAACAAAAACAGCGCTACTCAGTCTGCCTGCCACTTCAGTTTCCCGGAAAAAAAATCCAAACACAAAGTTTGACTTTGAGTCTTTGACGCGTTCGTAAGATACAATTTCTGGCACTTATCCTCTTATTTCGTCGGGTTTTTGAAGTACTCGGGGTAGTCAATTGTCTGGTGGGGTGTATGTTGCCGCGCTTTCTTCAAGGTGCACCGAAGAGCTGAGACGAAGACGCAGCGAACGAAGGCGACGTCGTTCGAGCGCTGCTGAGCGACATCGTGACTCTCTCAGTCGGCCGCCGATCTTGAGTCAGTGTTGTTGAGCAGAACTTTCTTAGCACTCAGTTTACAAGAAATTGCAAGTGTGTCTGGAGCTAAGGCGAAACTTGAAACTTCAGAAAGCGAAGCATTGAGTAATCGAATTAAAAAGCCGGATTTAACAATAGCAAACCCTACAAGTGCTCCTCAGTCAATGTCTGAAAGAATCCAATGAAGCCAGACATAAAGTGAATGAACGCGAAGTCAAACTTTTGGTGACGGATGGGCCTTCACTTCTACGCTTTTATGTGACAAGCGGAACCAATTGAAGAGTGTGGCTTGAGGAAATAATGTGAAATGATGCTTAAAGCGTTTCTCTTCTTTTGCTTCTTGGTCTACTTGACCTCCGGCCAAAGATTGTCTCAAGACCCTTTCTTTATAGAAGAGCCGGAAAATGTGACGATTATCACCGGTAAAAAAGTGATTCTCAAGTGTGTCATTGGCAATGCTAATGGTCGATCCGCCCAATGGACCTTTGATAATTTCGGTCTTGGATTGGACCGTGGGCTGACTGATTGGCCTCATTTACGGATGGTTGGAGCCAGTCCCAAAAGTAAGTCCAGATCTAAAATGCACATTTTTCCAAATCATTTGGCTAAGACACATCACACTGTTCGAAATCTTCATTTTTTGTCCAAAAATTCAACTTTGATTTCCCGAGAAAATTGTCGATTTTATTGGACAAGACTTTAGCAAAAAATATCAAAATTTCAAGAAAAGCGAAAAAATTCATCAAAGTTTGTTTACATTCTAAGCTTTGCTTCAATTTGACGAATTTTTTTGACAATTCTTAATTCGGGAGGCCGGTCAATTTTCTGCTTTAATTGAAAGGTCCAATTAATTAAGAGAAGTTTATGCTGAACATTAGAGACAATGGTGCGTTGCACTGCACTTTTCCCGTCATCCTCATAGTCATTCCAACTATGTTTCCTCTGTGCAACTTTTTGGCAAAGGATGCCATCGCCATCGTTGTGAACCCTATGTGTGTTTCACCACTACTAAAATCTTTGACATTTTTGCACTATGATTCATTAGCTTTCTTTCTTCTTTATTAGTTTTCGGATCCGTAATTGTTTTACGATCTATTTGATCCACTTGGGTAACCAAAGATACAGGGTGCAAAGCAGGGTGCAAAGAGGGTGTTGATTACCTTGAGTGGGGGGTGGATGATCGCGTGTCCATTATTTAAGAAATGACCCCTCATGCTTTTTACGACCATAGAAGCCCAAGGGAAGGTTTTTTGCTCGGAGGCTTTCTATTCTTTTTGATTGAAAGTTGAGAGTAGAGGGGATGAAAAAATGATGAAAGCAAGCTGCACAATAATTCTGATCGTAGCACAACAGCTCCTCGTCCATTTTACCGGAAACCAATTTTTTCCCCTTGCTCCTCAATGGAATTTTTTCTATCCCTTTCAGTCCATCTTTCAAAATCAGTTACATTCTCTTTTTTAAAGTGATTTTTGTTGTGACAACAAAGTGGAGCTAAGAAAAGTTGAAGAGCTTCTAATCTTGACTGTGAAAAGTTTTGAAGTAGATTTTAAAATTCTAGAATTTCTAATGCTTTCAGTGACTCGTCGTCTACTCTTTCGCTTCTTCCCTTCTTCTTTTTCTCCAACTCCCCTTACTTACTTGTCAATAGACATTGAGTGGCTTCTGATCGATTTCCCTTCGCACCTTTTTACAGCTTTGTGTACTACACAATTTTTCGCTTTAAAGTCAGAACTCAGACGAAAGTTGTATACAAATTGAAGTGAAAATTAGAGACAGAGCATCTGTATGTCGTTAAATATCATCTGATCTGTGCCCGTCAGATGCCATTTACCCGCTCGTTTGTCATTTCCAAGTAGTAGTACTAAGGCGCAAACAGTTAATTGAGGTCGTCATCATCTTTTTCATCTTTTCAAACGCACAATGCAAAAGTAGAAAACATTCCAAGAAAGTTTGTCTTTGTAGCGTTTTTTGTAGGATGCTTTGATGTGGAGGACAATGAGAGGGCTTGAAAAGTTTGCATTGTGTTATCTTATTCTAAAACAAGTCATATTTTTACTTACTTTTCGAATTGTTGTTGTCTCAAAGTAATCGGAATTTTAAGATCAAATATACTAAGAAAAATCGGTTAAATATGGCTTAGATTCATCAAATCGGTTACAAACGCCATCTAACCATTTTTTCTTGCTTTTATTGTCATCTTCCTGTTATATAAGACTTTGTTGCCCTCAAGAAGTCCTCATTATGTTCTCTCGTAGCCTCATCAGACACATGACATCAGTGTCAAGCTGCTAGCATAAAAGATAGAAGAAGGAGCTCAGAGATTTGTTGCCTTTGAAGGGATTTTGTTAGGCTATATTACTAATGGGGGACATCATGTTTTTTTCCTTTCTTCCAACGGATGATATAGTACTAGGACTACTCATAAATGAGATCTTGCTGCTGAATAAAGTACAATTGATCTGTACCAATGATCATCTATACCAAGGCCATCATGCTCAACGAAGATGTCCAAGCTCAGTTGTTAATGTGATCTCCCTTGCTTGCAAAGAAATGATGCAGTTTTTCGCGCTAGAAAAAACGTTTTGTTCCACTTGTCCATCCCTAAGCTAAGCTCTAGCCCTCAGGCTAATTCCGACTGCTCCTTCCCTCAAATGCACTGTGCATCAACTACAATTTTGTAGCATTTTTATGGCTATTTGATGCCAAAGAAGAGCCTCCCCTGTTTGTTCTGAGGCTGACCTCATTTTTGCAAGTAGTAATAGAAGTATCCATCAATAAGGGGATAAAATGTCATGCCTTCCGTTTATGATGATGTTGAATACTCTAGAGTATCTAATAACCGTACAGCATCTTTTAAACGTACATACTGGAAAACTCGATTTCATATGGCTTGCAAAGAAGGACAATTTGATATTGTTGAACTGATGATAAATGACCAGTTCAAGATTTTTAGTATCAATTTGAATNGGTTTTTAGTATCAATTTGAATGCTCAACATGTGAATGGAATGACTCCTTTTGATTTAGCCGTACATAATGTACGATTATTAGATACTCTAGGTAGGGTTCAAAGCAAGGGGATAATATTGTCACACAACAAGAAGACTTGGATAGAGACAAGAACAAGGAAGGGAAAGGGGGTCCCCATACAATTTTTTTTTCTTACATGCATGCGTTGCACTTATTTATGCCGCCCCTAAGCTTATTTTCAATTACCTTCTTCCCTTCTGCTTTCTTCATGCATATGGCATAGTCAGCTATAATGTAGGAGGAAAGAACCTTTTTTTCATAATGTAATGATCGTTTTTGTTGGACATAAGAGCTCAGCAAGACGTGCCAAGAGTGATAAGACATCTTCTAGATATTTTCGCACACATCAACAGAAATTGACCCCTTTCAAGATGGAATGAAGAAACGTTCAAAAGAAATGTGAGAAATCACTTCCCTATCTCTACTTCTTGGCCGCTTGCCGCTCCTCATGCGAAAATCGTTTGACCAGTACAGCTGATAACGACACCTAACGACACCTTTCGGAATTCACAAACTCTGAACTGAAGATTCCTTAAGAATTCAGATACGAGACATTTTTTGGTAATTTTCAAACTTTGTGCTTGACATATGCTTATGCCATAATAACCTCGTTTTTTTAATATCGTTTGCTTTACGGTCAAGTGAACTATTGTTCAACCCCCATACGATATACCAACGGCCATTCTTTATCTTTTATGAGCGGAATTGATGTGCGACATTAAAGCAACGCTCCTACTGAAAAGCGTAGCAGAACATCACAAATTGCTTTTCGCCTTCTTATGTTGTTGGTGTTGTGGGGCATTGTAACCCGAGGAGATCCAGTTTACTAGTATATTTGTGAAAAGATAATTGACAACAACTTTCGTTGGGAGCTGTTCTCCTTAGACGACAATTTGGAGACAACGTACGCGAGCACACATAGTGACCATATGTCCTCCCTTGACTACCCTTATTTCACCCCCTCGTGTAGCTAGTGTTACACGAAGGGTGCATTTTTATTGTTTCATAAGAAGCCATGACTCGTGAAAAAAGGTGTCTGAATAACGATCTTTCTTTTTTTGAAACTTCTTGGCTGCTGCTGGCAAACTGAAGTTCTCACATCATCAATAGTGTTGAAGATCGGCAATGATAACAAACTTGTCGTCATCACATCGGTAGAAGTCTGGCTCTGGGTCTCACGTGTGTTTTACATCTCTTCAAACCCCGCAGGGCTGGGACAGGATAGAGAGTTCTCCAGTTTATTTCCCTTTTACTACCGAAGGACATATCTGCGAAAAAGACTCTTCTTCCTACTCCTCCTCCTCTTGATATTCGATAAGAGTGAATATCGGACCGTTTACACGGTGTTTGAAAATCACAGAAAAAGTCTCATTCAACATTGCGAGCGAATCTTTTCAAACCCCGCAGGGCTGGGACAGGATAGAGAGTTCTCAAGTTTATTTCCCTTTTACTACCGAAGGACATATCTACTCCTCCTCCTCCTCTTGATATTCGATAAGAGTGAATATCGGACGGTCTGAGTTTATGTGGAGCGCATAAAGCGCTCCTTTTCGAAAAAAAAAATATATTAGAGGTCTGAAGCTCAGACAAAATAAAGTTTGTGCTTTTTCCAATAACTGATCGATTATCATTTTCCAATTTCATGCCACCTTCACTGCTGTTCAATTAACTATTTTTTTCTCGCACTGGAGCAAGAAATAAGATGAGTTATTGGATTGCTACTGACCTTAATAATCCTGATAATAAAGGCGAGACTCTGGGATTTTTATCGCGGGGCGTTGTTCTTTCTTCATTAGTGCAGCTCATTTGACAAATGATGAGCGGCTGAATTCTTGGTCTCTGATTAAGGTTCTATTCCCAATGATGACAATGCTGTGACTAGAATGACAACAAGTGAAGCAACAACTAAGGAAAATGCCACCGAACTTCTTTCTTCTATCGCTATGATTATGTTAGTGATGATGATGACGCGGTCTGGAACCTAACTCAGAAGCAGAACCTGATAAAAATCTCGGCATTTTCCAACCTAGCAGAACATGGGAATTCAATTTAGAACTCTGTCGAAGAAGAAGAACTTAGAGGGGGACCTCGTTTTTGAGTGTCAATCAAAAAGGAGGTCCACAAAAGAGATGCCGTTCCTCATTTAGAATTTAGAAGCTCTCCACCATTCATTCCTTAACGCTTTGAAGTCAAAGCGAAACGACGGGATGGTCACCTTTTTTTACCTTCTTGCCAATGGCGGCGACTTTTGACCGAATTGTTTGTTTTACTCAAAAAAAAATTTCTTGAGAGAAAGTCATCAAAGTTTTGTGCTGCCTGTCAAAGTCTACTTCTTTTCCTACTGCGATGCAGACATTTTTTAGACCCTACGCGTGGGTTGTAAATAGTAATTCGATCTTTAAGTTTTAGTTGACTACTTCAGCATTTTTATGTTCGGAATTAAGTAAAGCAGATTTACGGAATTCGGTCAGATTCAAAAGTAGATCTTGGCACAAAGACAAGCAAAACTAAAGTGTTTGAAAATCACACAAAAAGTATCATTTCAGACACCTTCACAATTTAAAGTTCACTTATAAGCAAAACCAGGTGGGTGAAATCAGGCGTTTTTTACGCTACACCAGTACGAGCTAAAAAAACCCGTCCCAGTAACTGAGACATTTTTGGCAATTTTCAAACGCTGTTGAAAACGCACAAGAAAGGCGACACTTCTTACATTTTGTATTTATTTTTTCGAGTGTACTACTACAGAAATAGGGCGACGACAGCTACAGTAGTGCTAAACTCTAATGTCCTTGAATTTCCGACTACGCCCACCTTCGTTTTTCACAGTATTTTTTGGAGGATAAATATCTAGAAAAGTTTTAGTTGTTGTCACACATGTGTCAGTTTCCATTATTCTTCTCAAGAATCATTAATCTGAAGAAACATTTCCTTGAAGGCCAATTGTGTCAATGTTTTAACGACATCATCGTTTCATGCCTAGCCAAAATAGCTTTTACCACAAGTTTTAAAAGATTTAGAGTTGAGAACTGAGAAGTGTCTAGACCTACTAGACCCAAATCTAGAGCTCGACCGACAAATATTATGCCCTGGAATCCTCGAGGGATTATTCGACCCATTTCTGCTATGCTTAGTGCTTACCCTTTTCTGAGATTGCCATCTTCCGCCGTTTCCTTTAAAAAATGTTCAAAATGTCGAAGGTTCAATCATAGAAGGTTTCATCGGTTTTACAAATGCTCTTGTCATTCAGTAGCTTTGAAATCAAAGGCGAATTCTTCTGTGCAGAGGTAAATATTTAGTTGGCTCGAAATGCATTTCCTTCAAGAATGTCCGGATTTCTCATTAGGCCATGCCTTTAGTTGCTTCATTGAACACTCTTCTCAAAAGAGCCACTTGTGTACTATAGACTCGTGTCTTGTATTCCTCAAGTTACTAAAAGCATAACTTCTAGAGTAGGAGTTCCTGTACATCGCGTCGTGTCAGATGCCAATTTTGCCTAGTCCCACCTACAGCATTGCGTCTCGTAAATTAGGTCTAGATTTGTCAAACAAATCCGCGCTAATGTTTCCTAAAGATGTTAGACTCTTTTAGAGCTTCCTTCTTCGCTCCATTTGAGACCCTAAAATGTCACTTTTTCACGATGAAGCGCGCTTAGAACTACAGAAAGTGCAAGACGACACTCATAAACAAGCCCTTCTCTGTCATAAATGGAGACTTAGACCTTAGTCCTCGTAAAAAGGAGGTCCTTTCTAAGTTTCTTTATTCTGAAAGTTCCAACAAGGAATAATCATCATCTTTGGCTACTGGGGTTTCTGTAATATGCGGAGCTCACGCACCTTGTAATTAATACTGCTTTCGCAACGCAGAAACCCCTCAAAATCATCCCATTAATCATCAGAATACAAGGCGATAGCTTCCTTTACAGCATGCAGAACAAAAGGGTGGGGTAATCTAGAACAACGGTAGACTTGGTATAGAGTAACTTGGTTAGTATAGGAGAAACTCATTTTCTCTCAGGGACTTTACTTGACTCTTCTTCTATCCTTTCGCATCATTGGAGATCCTAGACGTGCGTCTCCAATTAGTCAAAGTCAAAAGTCAAGACTGAAAAGAAAGGTACAGGCACGGCCAAAAATATCTCAGTAACTGGGACGGTTTTTTTGCTCGTATTGCTGCAGCGTAAAAACCGCTTGATTTCATCCACATGGTTTTGCTTATAAGTAAACTTTTGTCATTCTTTCAGCTAAAAGTCAAGTCTATGCACTTTTATTTGGTACTCAAGTGATGGTAGAAACCCAAGTAGCGTTTCAGAAAAAAGACCTCAGCTGACTAAGTAACTTTTGTTGTTTCATCGTTGAGATAGGACCTTGGCCGATATCTATTGAGTGGCACCACTTCTTTTCTCTATATATGAGCTACTACTCGGTATGAAAATGTAATATATGTCATTAGACATTGGGTACTGCACAACGTTATTGTCCTTTTCTTCTTCTGAAGAAGGATCTTGCCAGAGGGTGCATTATTATAGCTAGAGGAAAGATTCTCACAATGTACTTGTGGATATGCACTCAAACTGCACTTAGGGCTTGAGCTCATATGTCAGAAAGGCTCTTCTTTGCCTCGTTCTCTTTTTCGGGTCCATATGCTATTTGGCAGATCTATCTGATGCAATGGAGATACTATCAACCACTATTTTCCGGGGGTCAGATTATTGACGAAGTCAGCAATGCATTGAATAGGGTCACAACTCTTAATTTTCCATCCATCCCCTTGCCTAAGCTTTCATGGGTTGTTTTGTGTGACGGACATTCTTTCTTTGTAGGTCAAAAAGCATATCTATGCATGATTTGAAGCATAGCTCTGCTACTGCTTTACAAGATAACAAAGGCAGCGCAAAAGTCTTATCTGAAGCGATAGTAACGTTGGAGAAAGAGAGAAAAGCAGATCTTTTTACGAGTCTAGGAGGCTAATTAGATTGTTGGTGACGGCTCACAGAGAGGTAGATGGCACAGTGTTTGAAAATCACTCAAAAAATATCATTTCCAAATAAAGAATCGAGGTTGCGGGACTCACTTACCTAACCTAACCAAACTTCAATTATCCTAATTGAGCTCCTCAGTCGATCGAAGGAACTCGTCTAGGTTTGGATGAGACATTTTTTCATATTTTCATACACTGTGGTAGTGTATGGCTACTTTTTGCTCTTATAAGCCATTTTTTGCCTGTTCTCTATCCTGTATTCCTGTTCTTGAAGCAGACTCTTTCGTTTCGCGGATCAAGTTTTTTTAAAAGGGATTAGTATGGACCGATTTTGCTTTTCTACTACTTCAAGGTTTTCTTTCAGATCATTTGAAAGAAAGCTTCTCGTTATGATGTGTCACTTGCACTATATACTATAGGAAAACTGGCACAGGTGTCAACTTTTGTTCGACTTTTCTACGTTTTGCAAGAAAAAATGCCAAGATTCGGAGTTGAAGCAAGGAGCAAAAGTAGCTTTTGTGACAAGGCGTGCATAAATGGTGCGTAATTTGTCAAACCCACCTACCCTATAAGCAAGCCTATTGTCTTGAGTCCTCAATTTTCCCAGAGTCTAACTGTAGAGTATCTAATAACCGTACAGTATCTATTAAACGTACAAAATGGAAAACTCGATTTCCTATGGCTGGCAAAGAAGGATAATTTAATGTTGTTGAAGTGATAGCAAATTCTCCAGTTCAAGAACTTTTAGTATCAATTTGAATGCTCAACATGTGAATGGAATGACTCCTTTTGATTTAGCCGTACATATTAGATACACTAGAGTAACTACAGAAACTTCAAAAAGTCTCATTTGCCAAGGCAATAAGCTTGTCGATAACCTATGGCTTGTATGCTTACATTTGTGGGACAAGGTTAAACTCTTTTACCTCCCCCAATTGTTGACAATGGCAACAATAACATGAAGAATGTATCATCACAAGTCATATTTCATGCAACAAGGAGAGCTGAGGGTCTGCTAACAAACTAGTGACCCACGGTTAGTGGCAAATGAGTTATCACTGGCCCAGAAACTCGAAATGTCCGCAAAAAACATGAATGGTGGCTGCCCTAAAAAGAAGTCAATTAATTTGTTCCCATACCCCCAAGTTGAAAAAACACAGGCCACACAAGATACCCAAACTTTTTTGTCTCCGGCTACTCGACTTCTCTGCATAAGGTTCATCAATG
Organism: Oithona nana; assembly: GCA_900157175.1. Classification (NCBI taxonomy): domain Eukaryota; kingdom Metazoa; phylum Arthropoda; class Copepoda; order Cyclopoida; family Oithonidae; genus Oithona; species Oithona nana. The sequence continues at coordinate 23,699 of LT727967.1, forward strand.
TAACAAAAGTTTTTGTATTTTTTTTCGAAGCATGCTTGAGATTGAGTCCAAATGTGGCACCCCCCTGGGACCCGCTCTGCTTTCTTAGCATTGCAGCAGTGTTCCTCAATGCTCAACAACAATTAGACAACAACAAAGGAGTCACTGTGTTGTTATTGTTTCTTAGTCACTCTCGGACATCATTTGTACAAATCACTTAAGCACACGATGCTACTCATCCTACATTTTTATCACTCTTTGCCATCTAAGACTTCCTTTTGCAGTTTACTTGTACAAAAAAGGGTCGGACGAAGACTCGCAGATTTGTGTGGGTAGCCACAGAAAATGTTGACTATGTTTCTTGCCACCCTCTTAAAAGTCTTTCACTTGATCTAAAAGCACTTTTAAAACATCGAGGGTAACTTTTAATTAGAAGAATTACGGCTTTTCAAGAAGTTTCTTCCGCGTGCTTGAGACAGGGGATGAACGAGCGTCAAAACATCCAAGCTCTGCTTGTAATAGTTGAATTCAAGCACCTGGCTGCTTGTCAATGTGTAACTACAACAGAAACTTTTGGAAATTCCTTTGCCACACTTGAACGAGAGACTGCTGCTAGGGGATGAATACAGTGATTAGACTCCATATGGACACATACCTCAATTGGCTAGAGTGACTGAGAGAAAGGATAAGTTCTGCTTCACCCTAGTCTCGAGACTCATTCTTATTTTGATGATTTCCAGAAACTTTTGTTTCTCTTGGGAAGCTTCTGTACGAGAGACTCCCTGCTGCTCTCTGTCGTTCTTGATTTACGAAGAGAAAAGTAGCAGGTGTAGGACCCTTGAAATTACCATCAATTGTCTAAAAAAGTGGCTTTTGTTGTAGGGTGAATCGATTTTTTTCTGTTTGATAATCACTCAAAACATTGCGAACGAAGGGAGCTATTTAGGTTCTCTAGAGTATCTAAGAACCGTACATATGTACGGCTAAATCAAAAGGAGTCATTCCATTCACATGTTAAGCATTCAACTTGATACAACAAGTCTTGAACTGGTCATTTACCATCAGTTCAACAACATCAAATTGTCCTTCTTAGCATGCCATATGAAATCGAGTTTTCCATTATGTACGTTTAATAGATGTTGTACGGTTATTAGATACTCTAGAGTAAACACGTGCCTTTATAGATTGTAATATGAGCCTGGTTTTGATTGAAAAATCTGGAGGAAATTGATCGTTTTCAGTCGTCTTGTATCTGTTACTACTGTTGTCCTCCAGTATGCATTGAAAAATAGCAGCCATTAGAATAAGAGGGGGTTTAAGAATATCCAGACAATGCTCTGCTGCTGTGTTTTTTGTGTTGTATGCCTGTTCATTCTTTTTGGCATCCCAGAACCCTGAATGATTAGAAGTGGAGGACAGATTGCGCCCTACTCCAGACTTTGTCCAGACCTCATGAGCTCCAGATAATTCATGAGGTCTTGTCTGAAAAACTTGATATCTGGAGGCCATGCAAAAACACTTCTCCTAGCATAGCACCTTTGTGACATGCACCAAACGTTTCTGTTGCAAGTCCCAGAACACTACTCTGTTAGGTTTACCGATAGATCTGTTGCATTCCCCCCAATTCAAACAGACCTAAATCCGCACACAGGGTTTGAAAATCACCCAAAAATGTCTCATTTCAATGTTCACTCCCAAAATAATGTTTCTTGGTTTGGGACGCCAAGTTTTCAAATATTTGAATTTTCGCGCCAAAAATGGGCCGAAATTGCATTATCGGTCGTTTCTAATTTCAAACGCTCTGCATCCAGAAAACATTGATTTTCTTAGGAAAGTGACACTCTTTAAACTCGCTTCGCTCGTGTAAATCGCGTTGAAAGCTCGTATTTTTAAAGATGAATTTGCAGTGCCACATTTCCAAGACTAAAAGCAGTTATCCAGAATCCAGATGTGCACAGCAGTTATTATTGTTGTTGCGGCTTGAAAAAAAAATCCGACAGAAGCTCATTTTCCAAGCGAATCAAAAAATTGGTGTTCCTTCAGATGATGATGATGATCATGTGTGGACACAAACGCACATGTTGTCACTGCACACATACTATATGAGTCGTCATATGTAGACAGTCCCAGGAGACAGGCTTTTGGCAATAACCAATTGAGCTAACAACAACAGTTGGGTGGTGGGGATTTCTTATAAACATCTGTCGATATTTTGGTGTGCAATGCGTAAGTAGTCTACATTCAATTTTTTTAAACTTTTACTCCTTCAGGGAAAAAGTGACAAAAAAATCTTCAATATGCTACTGTACTTTGCCAATCATCTGTGTTTGCCGACTTGTTACATTTGGCAAAAGTCGTTAAAAGTAAACAAAAAACTTGGGGAATTTCACGTATCTACACAGTGTTTGAAAATCACAGAAAAAGTATCATTCAACATTGCAGGCGAAGCGAGCTACGTTTACATTTTGAGTGGACAAAAGTTAATCAAAAATGCCAAAAAAATTGTCAAAAAAATTTTGGGTGAAAAACTCGTGAAAATGTTGGGGTTTTGTCAAAGTTGGATTTTTGGACAAAAATGTGACTTTTCGAATAGTGTGTATTACAGCTCCACCACATTTATCAGTCCTGGGGACTGTCAGAAAACGTCTTCTTGCCTATCTACCCACCCAAAAGTGCATTGAGAAATACTTTAGCAACAGCTGCTGCCTGCCACTATCTAAGAAATGGAGGAAGCGGAAATGAAAAATGTGTAAAACGTGTCTTCTTTTTTAGGGCTGATTGCTCAAATGTTGACAAAGCTGATGGCAAGCCCGAACACAACGGATTATCAAGCTTTGGAAAAGTAAGTCTTCCATCAGTATTTATTTCCGCCATTTAATACTTACTTTTTTACCCCGAACAGACTGTGATAAAAGAACTGAATCGGCTGGGCATGATAATCGACCTGTCACATAGTTCGCACAAAACGGCCCTCGATGCCATTCAAACAAGTGAAGCTCCTGTGATATTTTCGCACTCGTCAGCTTTTGCGCTGTGTAATAGCACACGAAATGTTCAAGATGATGTACTCAAACTTCTGGTAAGTTATTGCTGCGCTTGTCATCTTCGTAAAAGAAGCACTGCGCACAACTATTATATTAGTAGTACGCTAGAGGACGCTTACAGGACCAGTCTAACCGAGCCGAGAGCAAGGACGACAATGTGTCAGCACTACTTTAGCCTTTTCCCATAATGAATTGCGCATCTGAAAGTCCATCAAAGATTTACTTGAAGATTCAGCCACCAGGTGGCGCTGCTCAACTTTAAGGAATCACGCAACCTCATTAATATCGCTTGATTGATGATTTAGAGCAAATTTTTCCCTTCAGTGATTTCTTTTTTGGCGGTTTACAGATGATTGTATTCTGCCTGTATTCAATCTTTGCTCAAGCAAAATGTATTGGCCAAAAAAACGAGACCAAATCTAACCTCGTTTTCTGCCCAACCTAAAAAAAAGAGGTTGTGAGACTGAGCAGCCACAGCAAGAAGCAATCAAGCTAAAAGCCATGTCAACTGCAAAATTCTATCGCATTTCAAGCCAGGCTGCTTTCTAATACTAAATACATATTGTGATGATGTACCAAATGTTGTCAACCCACTAATTTCTCTGTATTTTGTAGGCCAAGAAGAAAGGACTGGTGATGGTGAACTTCTTCTCCTACTTTCTGACATGTTCCAACACTTCCACTGTCAACGACGTAGTCGGTAATTACATTTGCCTCCGTGAAAGCCCCCCCTACAACCCTTCAAGCCCCTTGCTTACTTGGAGCTCGAGTAGCTTCAAAGAGTATCAATCAAAAGCCCCCAAAACACGAAAACAATAGAGGAAAAGGAGAGAGAAAAGATAAAAGAGGAGCTGAGGCCTCCCATTCACTACTTCTTCAGAGTCTAGGAATTGAAAGTACCGAGATAGAGAAACTTTTCTACAGGGCTTTCTAAAAAAGAAAACTTATTTGTGTACTTTCCAAAGCTTGAAAAAAAAGTGATGATATTGAGTAGATAATCTTAGGTATAAAATGAGGGAAGTGGATTAATAGGGATGACTGGAAAGTGCATCATCCACTTTTGACTAATGATCCTCTAAAAAGATCTGGAGTAGTAGTATGAAGTAGAAAATCTAATAATATTACCCTAGAAGCCAAAGAGAAAGTCAAGATAAAGAAAAAAGAAAAAGAAGAGAAGGAGACATTAGGTATTCCCAAAAGAATTTCAATACATGTCACTGTAGCCAACGTTCTTCTTCTCTCTCTTCTCCTTTTTGTTAATGAGGCCAGCTACAGCCTCAACCAAATAAAATATACGAGGAGAGGCCTCCGCAGCACAGCAGCAGCCTCTCCATTGTTGAAGAAAAAGAAAGTCTGAAGCCAAATGCCAAAGGCAGTTCACGTGTCAATCTTCATTTTTTCCCCTTCAATATGCAAAAAGCATCTTTTTCCCCTTTCCTTTTGGGCTATCTCGAAGTCATGGAAGATGAGAAGTCCGAGGCCACTTTTTCTTCTTCCTCAACAGTGTCTTTTTCTTCAAAGAATGCATTCTTGGCGACCAATTGAGTGCTCCTAAAGAAACTTGAGATGCACACAAGAAGAGAGAGTTAGAACTGAGAAGAAGAAGGGATAGTAGCTGAGCACTGGAAAGTTTTTGCAAAGTAAGCTCCAAAATGGTCATTGAGGCCGATGTGCAGTAGCAGCAGCCTCCAGTCGGCCTCACTGGCCTCCAGAAAGGCTAATACTCTTTCTAGCCACTGACTAAGAGAGGCTGGAAGGACGAGGCTTTGATCTCTTTTCTCAGCTCCTCTGCTCTTCTTGACCTACCCTAGAACTGGTAATTAGAACCCTCTTTGATCCTGGCCACCCACCAAGATTAACATCTTTAGCTCAGAACAGAAGAAAGAGCCTTGAACAACCTCCTTTTCTCTTCTTTCCAGCTCATCTCAACCATATCCGGACCGTGGCGGGTATTGATCATGTAGGCATTGGCGCCAGTTATGATGGTATCAATGCGTAAGTTTTTTTAATTTTCTTTCTGATGCGATATCTGCGCTCAGTATAATTCACTGAGATTAGTGCGCTCAGCTAATTGTGCTCAGTTAAATCAAAAGGAGTCATTCCATTCACATGTTGAGCATTCAAATTGATACCAAAAAACTTGAACTGGTCATTTACCATCAGTTTAACAACATCAAATTGTCCTTCATTGCAAGCCATATGAAATCGAGTTTTCCATTTTGTACGTTTAATAGATGTTGTACGGTTATTAGATACTTATATTTTCAAATGAGATGTTTTGGTATTTTTTGAGCACAGTGATGTCCATTCCAAAGAGTAAATGTTGCATTTTCATTTGATGTCTCAAGAGTAGCCTTGTTATAAGGGGTAATGACCCAAAAAGGAGGGCTTGTGTTGGTGGACATGGGATAACAATGCTACGAAACATTCTCGGGGACAATTTCACTCTGTTGTTGTGCAGGATGGGGTCAAATTCCCTTAGACTTCGCACATATTTGTAAAATGCAAAAATCTTATTTTTAGTAGCTTTTGCAACAAACAATATTGTGTGCAAAATATCCACTGATTGCTTCTATCAGTAAGTAGAAACAGATGTAGGGAAAAATTCCTTACTTCTTTCCCCTTTTTTAGAGCAGCTGTCAATTTTTTGTTTGCAACTTTGAACCTTTTGTGAATTTCTATATTCAGATAACGAAGCAGAGCATCTGAAAAAGAATTCCATTTCACTGCAGCTTTGATAAATGTATTTGACTTGTGCACTGGACATATCTTCATGATTATTTCTGGAATTGGAGATTTATCAAGATGCAAGAAAAGATGGTAGGGAGTTGAACCTTTTTAGGGTACCCCAAAAAGCAGGTCGTTCAACTCCAGATGAAAGAATTCCTAGCGCAATCCCCATAAGTGAAAAGGAATCTGTTTTCCGCTCTAATGAATGAAGCATCCACATGACATTAAATACTAGATTTGATTATGTTTGAGGGACCGGCGTTGGAAGGGTAGTAGTGTTCCCCTTTAGCTCAAAGCGATAAGCTGATGGGTCAATGATCCCTTTTCACGGCACATTTACGCGCCACCCTAGTGAATATAGTCAAGGTGGAGAATAATAATCATAGAGTCAGTGTGCAAAAATGCAAGTATCAATCACTTACTTTGACCATCAAAGCCATTATGCTTATATGCAAATGGGCTTCATGCATATTATCTTTGTACATTACACAGTGGGCAAAAACACTCAAAACGCACAGTAGGAAAAATTAATAATTTTTTGAACATGAAAAAAAATCTTGCCCCAGGTTGGGGTTCGAACCCGGGACCTCTCATTTACTTTTTAATAGTAACCGAGAAGTCCATGGTTCAAATCCCGGTGAGGGCAAAAGTATTTTTTTCATGTCTGAAAAAATGCCATTTTTCCTACTGTGAAATGTGTCGTTTTTAAGTTAGGTGAGTGAAGCTAAGAATGCGCGCAAATTGATTTTGACACCACAGTGGTAAAAATTCCAAATTCTTTTCTTCAAGTCTTTTTGCCCACTGTGCAATATTTGGTTTTCCGACAACAATGCAATAATGTCCATATTTTTCTTCTTCCTTTACAGCGGATTGGAACCTGGAAATCGACCCTGTAGGAATCCGTGACGACGGACAATATCAGTGTCAACTGACACCTCTACGATCTCGCTACGCTTACGTCAACGTGTGGGTGCCCCCTGAGGACCCGTTTATCGAGGACGGACCTGTCATTCATGTCAAGGAAAGTGTCGAAGTCAAACTTGAGTGCGTGGCGAGAGGAGGAAAGCCTCCTGCCAAAGTAAGTGATATCTTTCAGATGATAAATGGCACAAATGAGACAATTTTCGGTTATTTTCAAATACTGTGTACTATGCACAGTGTGGCAAAGGTTCCTTTTTTTGTACAAAAATACAAATTCTTGAAAAGTTTGAAAAATTGTCAATTTTTATTTTGTGCCAAAATTGACTATTTTAACGGTGAAAAATCGAAATACTATTTGAATTTTCGCGCCAAAATTGGTCAAAAATTATCATCTCAGGCTATTAATTTGGCAATTTTAGGTCAAAATCGCAATTATTGGCCTAAAAATTCTAATATTTGATAGATTTTAGAACATATAATTCAAGAATATTATCGAATTTTGGCGCAAAAATTCATATTAGATGATTTGCAAGATTTCGTCGAAATTCAATTTTTGGACAAAAATAGGACTTTTGATACACTGTGTGTGGTATGTAAGAAGGGACACATGTACATGACCGGTGATGACACTAATGATTAGTCCAAAGCGTAGGAAAAACATTCTTCAGGTGCATTTTTGCATGAAATAAGGGGGACAATTGTGAACAATGAGGTCACTAGTAGACTAGTTGTGTACCTATCATTAGCTATGCTCCTCCTCCATAAAACAACCCCCTGAGCTCATCATACTGATGTCTTCCCTCATAATGGAAACGTACATGCAATTTGTCCCCTATAAACAACAACGGGGAGGGATGAGCAGCAGAGCAATATGCTTTACTGCAGAAATTCAATTCCTTACTGAATTTCCTTTTCCTTCCCCTTACGTCTTAATTTACTCTGAGTGGTAGGTTATGAAAATTTCACGAGATGAGCCATAAACTACTTATGGGGTGGGACTGCGGATAGTCAGTTGAGAATCCTCACCACCCATCTTTTTGAAAAATGAGCAGAAGGGGAGACATTTTTACGCGTCCGTCTGCACCCTGGAAAAAACCAGACTTTATGACAGGAACGACAGGACTATATCAATCTACAAGAAAATTGGCTCAAAAATATTTCAGTACGTGATACAAGTTAGGGTGGGCCCTATTTTCTAAAAGTTGTTGCACTGATCCGACTCAAACATATTTAGTGTAGGGGGTCCTAACGAAGCATCATGCCAAAACTTTTAGAAAATAAGGCCCACCCTAGTGCAGGTCAATTCTTAGTTCTTTTTGCTTTGCAAAGCTTTTGACATTTGAAATAACATTTCAAAATGATCGATCTTCCTTTTTAAAAAGTAGAGTAGGCCATCATTTTCTATACTAAATAAGTCAAGAATAGAAGTGCTTATTTAAGAACCATTTGGATAATTAAGGTCATCAAGATTTATTATTGTCAGATACAATTAGCATGGAGAGGGTTCGAACCCTAACATTTCCCCCTTTGGTCGTCTTTCAGATTAATTGGTACGATCAGCACGGCAACCTGATCAACGATGCCACCTACCGATCCGTCAAGATGAGGGACTCCAAACTCTTTGAGGCCAGATCTACCATGACCTTCACGCCCAAAAGGGAACACCACAATGCTACCTTCCGCTGCGAGGCCTGGAACGAGGCTGCAGATAACCTTCGACCCGCCCTAGCCAGGCTATTTGTCCAATACGCTCCCAGCGTCACTGTCACTCCCGTACGCCCGGGAATGATTCAGGAGGGTGATAAGGTAATTTGCAGTGATTGATTTCGATGAAAGCTTGCCAAGATGCCTTGTTCCTTTTAAGATCACCTGCCTCTAAAAGTTCTTATCCTCCATTGTCCGTTCCCTTCACCCCTTCCCTCCTTTTAGAACTAGACTATTTGAAAAGAAAGATTCTATTGTTTTTGAGTTCTGTAAAATATTTTGATATGGGTGTCCCAACAAGTTTTGGATTGAAAACTTCTAGGGAAAACCTCAAAGTCACGTGAAATTAGAATTTTGAATTTTTTGAAAATAATTCGTGAAATTGAAGTGAGGTCTGCACTGCTTGGCTAAATGTAAACAAATTTTCACGAATTTTTTGCCGTTTGTGACTGTTGGGACCTCCGGTACATAGATCGCTTTGCTCGCGTTTTCTAAGCATCAATAAGAAATTCAGTCAATGTTCAATAAATCCTTCACTTCCTTTGTTATGTAACGAATGAACGAAGAAGGCATTAGTATTAATCTTATTGTGTAGTACACTAGTACATACTACATACATTATGTATTACCTTTCATGTGTCAAAAGATAGCGAAGCAAGGTGAAAGCATCTGTACTCACTTCTTCTCTACAAGATTCCATAATTGTCTGCTTTCTGCACATGAAAAGAGAACTTGTTCTTTTGTTCGAAATAAAACGTCTTTCATAGGAGTCGGTCAAACTTTTTTCCCCTCCTCTATTTTCCTTTAAAAAAGTACTCAGTTTCATTTGATAAGTTCTACTTGTCTCCCTGTCTGATGTCTCTAACCTACTTTTTTGTCCAAAACTTTTTTTTAGGCTGCTTTCCATTGCAATGCTGTGGCCAATCCTCCTGTCTACGATGCCAGCTACAAGTGGTTCATCGATAATAGGGAAATTCGTGGCCAAAATGGATTCTATTACGAGATATTCAATGTGACACGAGCCTATCATGATAAGCAAGTCAGATGTAGTGTGGAAAATACGTTAGGTGTCGCTATGGGACTCAAAAGTATCGAAGTCAAGTGTAAGTCTACATCAAATACGTCTCTACTCTAGAGTATCTAATAACCGTTCATCATCTGCCATCTATCATAATGGAAAACTCGATGGCTTACAAAGAAGGACAATTTGATGTTGTTGAACTGATGCTAAATGACCAGTT